>JAESVK010000676.1:143462-183717 GCA_017140935.1 Hamamelis virginiana | reverse complement strand
CAAATTCCAACAAAGCTTTTTGACAAAAATTATTATTAATTATTTTTTATTATTATATAGAAAAATTTACTGTTACTGTAAAACCAAACACAGTCCTCCACACCCAACCCCACAAATTTTTGCCATGTATGACAACTTTTAGACCATACGCATCCTAATCTTATGTATTTCATCTCTCTCTCTCTCTCTCTCTCCAAATATGTATAAGAATAAATAAAAAAATATATCTTGCAAAAAATTTTTATTTTTTCCCCCCCCCCCCCCAATATTTTTTTGTTGGACTAATAATTCTTTAAGCCTACTAACTTGTTTATTCATAATGCATCTTATACAAGTTATACGCAATGAAAAATAATAAAGGAATCAAAACTTAGACTAAATTATGTAAACCATCTTACATGGCATGAAAACAAAGGTTTTATATTACGGTTCACATAGATTAGACTAAATTTTGATCCCAGTAGTATCATTAATTCTCAATAAATATTATATTAGATATCATTCTCAGGTATACCATGTATTCCAAATATCACAATATTGATGGGATATTAAAAGCCATTAGATTTGTAAACACATATTTCAATCAATCGAAATTCTTACATTCCAAATATATATGTCCTCGTCGTGATTCCGTAATGAATTTCCCACATAAAAAATTGTGTAAAACTTAAAATTATGTCCTCATCGTGACAAACATTCCCACATAAACACAAATTAATTAATTTAAAATATATTTGATAAAACAATTTAAGATATTAATTATTTCTATTATCCTCATCTCAATGAATGAGACAACCTATACAGCGCCTAAATTACACGGGCGAGATTAAAAGCCTCGAAGTGGACGACAATATCTTATATCGGCTAAAAAATAATAATAAATAAAGAAATAAGTACTTATAATTTTATTACAAATTGATATTCTGATTAGTCACATGCAAAGATTTTTATTCTCCCTGAACAGGGGTTTCCGGCGACCGTTTCATTGCTAAGGACATGACATTTGAGAACACTGCCGGACCTGAAAAACACCAAGCAGTTGCTCTCCGCTCCGGCTCCGATCACTCAGTTTTCTACAGCTGCAGTTTCAAAGGCTACCAAGACACTTTATACGTCTACTCCCTCCGACAATTCTACCGCAACTGCGATATCTACGGCACACAAGACTTTATCTTCGGAGACGCCGTCACCGTCTTTCAAAACTGCAACATCTATGTAAGAAAACCGATGAAAGGCCAAAAAACCACCGTAACGGCACAAGGAAGAAGCGATCCCAATGAAAATACGGGAATAATAATTCATAATTCACGAGTAATGGCCGCCTCGGATTTACGACCGGTTCAGGGGTCAGTGAAGAGTTATCTGGGCCGGCCGTGGCAGAAGTACTCGAGGACTGTGTTCATGAAGAGTTCACTTGATGGTTTGATTGAACCGGCGGGTTGGTTAGAGTGGAGTGGTAATTTTGCTTTGAGTACTCTTTATTATGGGGAGTATATGAATAGTGGTGCTGGTGCTGGTACCGGCGGCAGAGTTAAGTGGCCTGGGTATCATGTTATAACTAGTGAGATGGAGGCCGGAAAGTTTACTGTTGGGAACTTTTTGGCCGGAGATTCGTGGATTTCGACCACTGGAGTGCCTTTTGCTTCTGGTTTATGATGATGTGTGTTTGTTTTTTATTTTTTTTAAAGAAAAATATTATAGCACCACACATTTATCCGAAATTAAAAACCACTATAACGGCATCTTACTTTGAGTGGTGAGATTATTCCTCTCAAACCGATTAAATCTTTTTCATACACCACTCAAAATAGGATACCTGAGGGTGGTTTTTAATTCCGAGTTAAAGTGTCTGAAGTTATAGTATTTTTGTTTTTTAAAAGGGCATGATGGGTGTGAGATAGTGTAACTTGCAGTAGTAGTTGTTGAAAGTTGGCATGTGGCTAGAGTTGTGGAGATTACATACCAAAGAAGACCTGTGTGGTTTGTACTATATGCATCAAATTTGATATCATCGTATAAAGGTCGTGTGACTAGCATATTATATAGTTAAACGCTTACATTACTTTATCTAATTTGTCAGGGGGGTTGCATGGCTTTCCAATAAATTGTGCTGGCTTCTTATATATGATTCTAGTGCAAATCCGGGATGATATCTGAGTGTGAGAGTGGGGATGTATATCTTAGAGAAAGAGAGAGAGAAATTAAGAAAAGAAAATGTATATGAATGAATACACACACACGCGAATGATAAGGTCAAATCGATTTTATTCAAGTTGTATCAGGTTACCTCAATTACAATCATTTAAACAATATAATTTGAAAAACCGATAGTTGGATTTAATACACCTCTTATATATGTCATATTTGCGAAAAATTAGTGTACCAACAGCTCGTTTCAGAAAAAACATATGGTTAAAAAATTGTGATATATATTTTGAAGAATAAAAAAAGTCACGATTTTTCATACTGATATTTTTCAAAAACTGACCATTGAATTATTATAATTTTTAACAAACATGATATACATAAGAGGAGTATCAAATCCAACAATCGATTTTTCAAAATATACTATACAAATGGTTATAATTGAAGTGACTTGATGCAATGCATCAAATCGACCAGATTTTAGCATTCCTATATATGATCAAGTAAGGACCAGTACTTAACCTTAATTTAAGGTCCACTTACCATTATGATATGTATTTTGAAAAACGGACTATTGGATTAGATAATCTTCTTATGTATATCATGTCTGCCAAAAACCACAGTGATCCAACGGTTAGTTTTCAAAATACAGACTGTTAAACAATTGTTACAATATCCAACAATAAATACTGTTCGAGTGTTTCACGAATTATATTTTAAAAATCAATATAATATATAGTCGGATCATTGTAATTTTTGACGGATATGACATAAGAAGATTATCTAATCCAAGGTTAGTTTTTCAAATATCTATCCTGTGTGAGAAAATAATAAGTCGTATAGTCGACCTTAAATTAATTTAAGGACCCATTTTTAAATATAATATATCATTGGCCTTCTCATAATGAGATGTTTCCACATAAGACCCGATCCATACATGTACATTGACCATCCCATATGAATGAATTAATGAAATACGTACGATGGAGTTTGTGATCATTGACATTGACTCTTGACTCATGAGAGCTGATCGTGGAACCATGAAATGAACGGCCATGATCTCTATAGTATTCCAGGTACTGTCAAAAGATCGTTGTCATGATAACCTTCCATCCATAACGTCGGGAGTTTTAATTGATAATTTTGACCGAAAGTTACTAATAATTTTGGAGGCAGTTGAGATGGGGACTAAGAACCCCGAACCCCTCTTAATTAAATCACAAGTCGTTATAAATAAATAAATAGTTGTTATATGTCAAACGCTAAGTCACGTTAGACGACCATGACCCTCAACCTCACTGCATTTCAACTCCTGCACGAGCTTCCAACGGTGACAGTCACGGCCTGAGATGAGGGATCCGGAGAGGGAGAGAGAAGAAGAAGAAAGGAGAGGAGAGGAGAGAGAATTGATTTTTGGCTCGAAAAGCCAGCCCACGATCTCAAAGTCACCTTTCCCTCTTTTTTTTTTTTTTTTCTTCATTGAAACAAGCGCCTCATATCTGGCCCTTCGATTAAAGTGACCTTAACTTATAACTTACAGCCGGTCTGATCTCAGAACTTCTATGTGTGTGTATATATATATAAATATAAGCGATGCTGTCAGGACGTCCTTATGCTCATTATCATAAGGACGTTCATTCTGGAAGCCATAGGAATGATATGTTGAAAAACCAACGGTTGCATTAGATAATTTTCTTATGAATATCATATCTGCCAAAAATCACAGTTATCCGATATTTGGTTTTCAAAATACAGTCCGTAAAACTTTTTGATAGTATTTACCGTTGGATGTTGTCAATATTGTTTAAATGTCTGTATTTTAAAATCATCCGTTGGATTACTGTGATTTTTGGCAAACATGACATTCATATAAAAATTATCTAATCCGACGGTCGATTTTTTAAAAATACCTCCCCCAATGAAAGCGTCCTTACGATAAGAGCGTAAGGACGTCCTTGTAAGATCGGTTCTATATATAACTCCTTCCATCTCATAAATAGGCCTCTTCTGTCTCATAAAAATAGGCCTCTTCCAAAAAAGACGCATATTAAGAAGACTCATTGATGCATTGATTTGTAATTTTTTTTACCTTTTATTTCCAAAACTACCATTTTTTTTCTATAATTGCTTTTGGTATCATGTAAAAGCATTCTTAGAATAATAAAGGGTAATATGGGAAAATTAAGAAAAATATAATTTGACTTTTCAAAATGGACTATCATTTTACGACAGCCAAAAAAGAAAAGAAGGCCTAACTTTTATAGGATGGAGGGAGTATTATTTTCTACTAGAAGATACAGGTAGAGTATGGTTAATAGAATTAGAAAAAACAAAATGAAAAATAAAATCCAAAACCCCATCCCATAAAATTCGAAACATAAACCAATGAATCAAAGTTGAAGTTAAATGGACAGAAATAGAACCTATGGTCTAATCCAAAACCTTAATTACAACCGCTCGCAATCCGGACAAGCCCCGGTGACTGCACATTGAATTGTAATAATCTTTCCTGTATATAGACAACGATTTTAACCCAAGATTATGTAGATTGTGCCATGAAAGTCATCCCGTCAGACTGATATATTGCACACTCATCCCTAACATGAATGAAACTCTGTAGAGAAGGTAAAATCATGTCCTTTTTGTAATCAAGATTTTAGTGATCAGCAGAGAGGATATGCAAACTGCGCATTTCATAAGACTGGTTTGTTTACAGAATAATAATAATAATAATAAAATTCGTCAAACGGGATCACATATTGAATTACCTATCCGATGATAATGATAATAATAATTTATAATTGGTAAAGTTGCAATAAATATTTATCCTTTGGGAAATTTCAGCAGTAGACGGACAAACTAAAAATGGGGAAGATCTAGGAAGATGGAAGAAAATCAAGCACCACATAAAATACTGGCCGGCCAATTGCCTCAATCCCATCATTTCTTTCTCTATAATGAGGGGCAATTTTCAAACTGTTGACGGTGACATAGATGAAGCAGAAGACTATTCACATGACAAATATATATATATATATATAGAGAGAGAGAGAGAGAGAGAGAGAGAGAGAGAGAGACTGTTTTGACATGTGCGCAGAACTATGAGATAGAACAAACCAATAAGCTACTCATCCCTTCCACAAACTAGAAAATAATGCGCTAGCATAATAAACTTCAAACAAAAATTGATTGGATGAGTTTAGGCTCATAAGATTGGGAAATCGACGCCAAGTAATCTGAAGACATTCAACTTATTCTGAAGATCAAAAATTAAATCAGCAACCATTTTCAAACCATGTTTGCTCCTATATGTGCCCAAGGTGCAGCCGCAGAATGAAGAACTTACAGCATCACAAATAGGGACTAGAGAGTATCATAGTTGTAGAAAGGTAACTGACGGTACAGGACATGACATTAGAACAAACTCTTTTTCATATTTAAGAGAAGACATACAATATGCATCTATGTAATAACAGTGGGGGCAGATCGGCCAGTGAATTCCTCCATCTTAGAAAGCTTGAGAGCAACCTCCACCTGCGACCAAATGGATCAGAGTCAGCCCAATGAAATTATCAAACCCTAGGGATTAAACAATCAAATAGATATTAGAGATATCTCACAAGAGGACCCAGTGCTTCTTGAGAATCTCTCCCTATCTTTGATGAATCCTTCTCATATTGCTCAATGTAGAGACGGATAGTTGCACCTTCCGAGCCAGTTCCAGAGAGGCGGAAAACCTGGGATTGTGTTCAGGGAACAAAAGGGTAGAATGATTTGAATGAGTTCCAACAAGATGAATTCTTTAACAACCATTTCAAGAATCAAATTTGCAATGTCAATTTTTCAGCAAGAAGTCTAGCAGAAAATGAATGGAATGAACAAGTAATCAACTGAAAAGCAAAACATGCAATTCTTATGAAATGTTACTCTCTTGCAAGTTCAAAGAATTTATAACATTGTGCGGACAAGTTTTGAAGTTTGGCAACCCAATGCGCTTCAAGATATCATATATCCTAATTGCAAATATTATGTTCTTTGCTGAATTTAAGACAACAAATGGTATAAAGGAACCCGCTTACCAATCGAGACCCGTCTTCAAACAGGTATCGAATACCCTGGTGCTTTGAGATGGAACCATCAACGGGATCTTTGTATTCAAATTCATCAGCATGGGTAATGTTTGATACATCTGAACGTACTCCCTTGACAACCCTGTATAAACCAACAGAAGATAAAGCTCTTCAAAGGAGAAAACAAACATTCAACAAAAGATCTTGTACATCGTGACCACATAAATAATGCATGTTTAAGGTTTTATAATAAACGGGTATATAGAAGAACTCTAAATAAGTCTGCTGCAATCACTGTTTGCAAAATTTAGGTAGTTCAGACTTCAGAATTAATTATCAATGTAATTATCAAAATAAATAAAAAATGTCAATTTTCAAATCAAAATAAAGGTTTCCAATGGCCATGCAAAAACTCTCATAGGACCATACCACTGCACGTCTGCACACCACCAAGGCTACAATTCTTCTTCTAATCTTAAAATTATGTTCTTTATGAAGGTTCCTCACCAAGTGAATGGGTTGAGACAAAGAACAGAAGAATGCATATCACTTCTCTCTGGGCGTTGTGAAAATATTACCGGTTTACACGAGCAGGCTTTACAGCCATTGAGCCAACTTTTTTCAAGGGACCACACACATACCAATAGTGGTCTCATAACAAGGCTTAAAAGAAGTCTTACTAAGAACATAAACTTGACAACGAAATCATTGATTCCAAACTAATCTATAATATTGCAAACAGACCACATAGTAACTGCAGGCACCAGTGAACTGGCAAAGTCCAAATCACCATCAAATAATTAAGAGGCTAAAGTTTTCAAAATATTCATCAATTGATCATGGTCGATAATTTTGAGAGTGAAATATGTACCTACTAAAATTCCTTGTTACAGACCATCTATAAATTTACAAACAAACATCTAGAACTCTACTAGGTTTTAAATCAAGTGCTTTGCACACCGCCTATTATAAATCCACACACGCACACATGCACACAGAGAGAGAGGTAATTCCTCTATGGACACCAATTATCAGATATCCAATTATCAGATATGCATGCACAAACATGACAGAAGGTAACAGAAGGTAGCCTATGGTTGATGTATAAGCAGGCACACACATGTATGTTGCCACTGATGGACATGTGGCTTTTATGTGTACACACTTCTTTTGGCCACAGTAGTCCTTCATATGAATGTTCCCTAACCCGCATTAAAAATCAATGCAGTCCAGCACAAAAGCCATTATTCCAGCCAATTATGACTATACAAGTTTGGTAGCATGCACCCAATGGCAATTAATTCAATGGATCAAGCTGATTTTTGGTGGAAAAGAGGATCAATGGCAGGACTACCTTGTAAAATTTTACTCATTATTAATCATAGTTCATTTGTACAAGGGAACTCATTACTGGCATGACGGTTACTTTAATTACAGAATAATCAGTGAAAATGAAATTTTGGAAAGTGATGAGATTGAATCTTTAAGGAGTTCCTAAAAAATAAATAAATAATAAAAAACTAATAACAAAAACGATGAGCTGTATCCACAGTTGTTTTATTATGCTTATAGGATCGGGACTGTATAAATGTTCTGTATATATATACAGATATATATATTTATTAATTACATTTATTTGTAGATGCTCAACACTTCTTAATCAATAAATATGCTACAGGTATTTAACTTCATTGTATTAAAAAAGATGATTATTTCCATACAGAAAAGTTCAGGAGGAGAGGAGCAGTAATAAGAAATAACTGCTTGCAATTTGGCATTATTTTGTATACAAATATGCCAATGAAAATTTGTATATATGCATATGTACGTGTGTATGTGTATGATATATATATATATATATGCAAAGACTAATCCTTACTAAAAAAAATTTAAAAAAAAATCTCTAAGGAATAAAAAAAAAGCACATGGTGTCACGACGGCATGACATTTTTTGATAAAAACATTAAAAACTTGTATGTTTCCGGAAAAGGAAAAGTTTTCAGAGAAGTGAATGGTCTCAAAAGTAGCACGAAAAATCATACTTGTTAACTTCAGAAAGAGAAGATTGCAGTTTGATCAAATTTGCCATTAGTTCCTTTGCTGCACCTGCGTCAACATTCTTCAAAAAACAATTCGAACCGATTAAAAGATAATTCAAGATTGTCAGCTCTAAATATGGTATCAAAACATTAGGTAATATAACATACCTCATAATCATATCGAGTATAATAATGGCGACCATAGATAGCCCAGTGCTGGCGGACTATGTCCTCAACAGACACAAGCTTTCCTCCATTGAGGTTTTCCTTATTTTTATAAGCAAGAATAGATAGCCAAGCCAAAACGGCCCATATTCCATCTTTTTCACGTATATGGTCCGAGCCTATACGCAGATACAATAAATTATCACACAACTGCTTCATACAAGTTTTTGATGTGTCCAAGTATAAAATGGGTTACTTAATAAATGGAAATGCCAAATTCGAACACAAAATCCTACCAGTTCCAAAACTTTCTTCACCACAAACTGAACATAGTCCAGCATCCATTAAGTTACCGAAAAATTTCCAGCCAGTGGGTACCTGGAATTGAACAGTAAAGAACAAAAATATGCCTCTCAGACCAGTGGCTGAGGATGTCTATCATAAAAATGCTACACAATTTGTTCAACGTAATACCTCAAAAAATTTCAATTTTAAATGCTTGGCTACAACATCAAGAGCAGCTGATGTTGGCATGCTCCTACAAGCAGCAAAATGAAAAGGTAAGACCAAAAACAAAATAAATAAATAAGAAGAAGAAGAAGAATTAAAGTGTAAAGAGTTATCTTAATAATAAAATGGACAAACCTTTCCTAATCAATACCACCAGGAAAATATATCAGGAATATGAAAAAAGTCTGCGTAAGAGTAGGATCTGTAAGGAAACTTGTTTCTAATGTCAAATGCAACTAAATGGGTTCAGATTTACTACAACAAAGGGAAGTCAAACAAGGCACTAACAGGAGATAGGATGTTAAGTACAGTACAACCCCTTATCACCAATATTTTACAAACTAATTACTTCTAAAATTTGATAATCTTTACAAAAAACAACTTGGTTTCATGGTGCATAACTGTATTATTTAATATATACTATTTAATACTAATTTAAAGATATTTCTCTACAGTATTAAGCATAAGAATACATGTTCACATAAATAAATAAACGTTTAAACTTTAAATAAATTAAATGCATAGATACTCATAACATCGCAAGTTCCTAGGACAACCCCTATTTATAAGAAAAGCATAAGCTCCACTATTGTGAAGTTCATTACTATCATATTCTCTACACCTCACCTCCTGTTTTTATCTAGTTTCCCAAGAGCATAGTTACTCCAACAATAAAAACGAACTCATTAAAATTAATATTTTATGCTACAGGTTATTTTTTACCATCATTTCATTTGTTTGTAGATTTAAAAGTAGATTTTAACTTAGCTTCAGGATTTTCAAAGCATATACTCCTAACGTTATTTATACTAGGAGCTAAGAAGCACGAACACACACACACGACATAGTTACAACACGATACAAATACGCAACACAACAAATCCTTCAAAATCTAGCAGAGGATGCAGCGGGGATATGACATTAATAAATATATATATATATATATATTTAATTATATTATATCATGTAGCATCACATACATCATTCAAAACGCATCCCTTTGAACCATTTTTAAAATTTTAGTTGAATTGTTCACAAAGAGGGTGAAACAAAAAGAAGAAGGATGCGAAGAGAGAGGTGCTGTGTAGAGGCATATAGTGTCTGACACCACCATGGCACCTCTAGAGAAATGTCGTCTTAGGCTAGGAATGATAAAGCTGAAAACTATCTTCAAGAGAAAAGAACAATCTCTTATTCAAAAGTATATTCAATAAGATTACAAACCTAGAATTTATAGAGAAGCTATTACAAAATAATGGAAAGTCAATTCTACAAAATATAGCAACCTAAGAAAAAAGGAAACTAATAAACTATGGAAACTAAGAAACATGGAAACTCTTAATACATGGAAACTAATAATTATGGAAACTACTATGTACAGCTCACAAAAGCTTCATAAAAAAATAAAAATAATAAAAATCAACCTTTGATTTGATGAAAGATGTGGGATCTCTTAAGGGTATTGAATATGGAATGGTATTTTACAGTAAAACAAATATAATAGTCATTGTAAGTAGTATTCTCTAATAGATTATATTTTATATGTCCAGCATGATAATTAATTCTTAAAGTGGTTGTTGTATACTGAAAATTGAAAAAGTACTGCTCTAACAAAGAGCGAGTTAAAACCCCCATCCACTGACATACACACAAAAGAAGCTAGAGAAAAATACTAACCTCGCAACTCCCTTCAGACCAGCAGAAAAATAGGGTATGGATTCAACTGCATTTGCAGCAATGATGGCCACGGAATCCGAGGGGGTAACAAAAAACCTGATACAGCAACGAAGTTTAGAAATCTAAGTCTTAGGCAAGAGAGTTACTATTGAACAATAATCAAATGCAATCCTACCTTTTACCAAGGATCATGTTACGATCTGCATCACCATCAGCAGCAGCACCAAATTCTGGTGGTTCATCTTGAGAGTTTGATTTACCCAATCCCATACGTGCAACCAACTCCTTTGCATAGGTTAGATTGGGATCTGGATGCCCTCCTCCAAAGTCCTCCTGTTTGCATGGAGTCATGCATAAAAAGAACCCAAAAAAATTTGATCCTTAAGAATTTTAAGATACAAAAGAATTTAAGTTTATAATGTTGTAGCAAAAAATAATCCATCCAAAAATTTAGCAAGACCTTGGGCGTGCAGTTCAATAATGAGCTTTCTGGTGCACCAAGCTCTTCCACAAATATACGTTTTGCATATGCTCCAGCAACTCCATGAAGCGCATCATAACTTTAACAAATGACAATAAATAGTCATGCCATCCAACAGATACCAAAAAAGAATATGCCCACAAAAAAAAAAAGTAAATTCTGTACCATAGATGAAAATGAGAGGCCAGCTACATACCAGAATGTAAATTTCGGAGATGAAAGCAGCTTCTTGATAGATTCAAAATCAAAAATTGACCTGGGCAATTGAAAAAGATACACTAAATATTGTTTAAAGAACAGAAGCAGTATGCACATACCAAATTAGTAATAATATCATATCAATCCTACAGAAATAATCCCTGAAAAACCCTATCGTTCTCACTGAGCATAGAATAGGTACAATAGCCTTTTGGAACATGTACAAAATTTTCCTTACGGATAGTGCCTTCTAAAAATTCAGGGAGCTATAGCTTCTGAAACACAAGGCATCAGATAAAGGGATTCTGCATTAAATGTAATACCACTCCAATTTAAAGAACTAGATTGATGTTCTTATATAACAGGATTAAACACTGAATCAATATTCAAGAGAAGACAATTCTACAGCTTCTAGGACATAAAGGTATCAGAGAAAACTATTCTGCAGCATGCATGACACCTTATTCTTATCTGAACAACTAGGGTATTTCTCTTTTTCTTTTTCTTTTTTAAATGAAATTGCACTCAAATTAAACCTAGACAATCCACAACCTAATTTTTCTTTCACGAATAATATATAATGTATTTGAGTAAAGAAAAGTACACAAATCATATAAATGAGAAGGAGAAAAGTATACAATGCAAAGACTACCAGGAGAGCAATAAACATCAAGATTAAAAAACTAAATCCCTATGGGAAACCTTCACAGGAAACATAACAAACGCTTTAATGGTAAACAACCAGTCAAATGGCATCTTAGTTACTCTTTCTTCCACCTCTTCAATCAAGAATTCTACCACATAAAAAATACACCTACTTTGGTCCACAGGAATGGCAAATGAACACCTCAACCTTCCTTCCTTAACACCAAGATTTTACCCTCCAGCTCTTTAAGAGGAGCAAAAAATCATTAGGCATACATCATAACATATCAAGTCAAATAATAGAACAGATCCACAATTGAGTGACAAAAGGACAATGGAAAAGGAGATAATCAACTAGTGATCATTCCGTTTTGGACATGATGCAATGATTAGGAATGGTCCATTTCCAGAAGTTTGATCATCAGCAATGGCGATTTTACCTAGAGCTGTGGTCCAAGTGGGTCAAGAAATGGACAATTTCGAAGAGACTACAGAACTCCGGATTGACTGCTTCTTCACAAAATAACAACTGCATATCCAGGTCTCCACTAGTCCACTACAAATATCAAGCATGAAAATCCACAAATTGCCGCTAAGCCTAAATCCTGATGCATGAATTATTAAGCAACCTAACTTGATATGTCATTCACAAACATTCACCAGAAGACAAGTACTGCTTAGTAGCAGATCAGGACCAACTCAGGCAGTTCAACCAGTGACCTGGCGACTTGCCTAAATAATCTACCACGCATAGCTTATCAAACCAGGCAAGCTTAAAACCCACCAGGACTGGTCATCCTAAACAGGTTTTAGCATGCAAAACAGACAGATCAAAGTAACATGGGTAGGGTTGAGCTCTCCCATAGTTGTTTAATAATTTGGAGTTGTTAACAATTATGAACCTGAGATCTCAGTATTGAAGCTAAAGTTGCAAACATTTAAACCACAAATTTACTTCCATAAATTATGAGTTTATTCACCACTCCAAAAGAACAAATGGATTAGTATTTCTCAACAAAAATTCTTCAAATGAAAAACAGAACATGAGAACATGTTGATCCAGTAAAGAAACTAAAAATGCATACTTCATCAGTTTCACATAATCACTTGCTGAATCCAAAACCTCAACATCGAATTGCCCTTCAGGCCCCTGAAAGCTCGTTACACCTATTGTGGAGATGTCAACCTGAAATTTGTAGTGTGTATTGTGACCATAATCAGTGAAACTCAACATGCAGCAGTCTGAAGAGAGAGAGAAAAAAAAAAGTAAGTAAAAAGAAAAGATTGCAATGCAGTTGAGGATGCAGGTAATACATCTGGTAGATCTTCTGCAATTAAGTACTCCTTTATTGTTTTTGTGTTCTCATATATCTTATCAGTAATTGCCTCTGGAGCAGGTCCACCATTTTCCATGTTATATTTAATTCCAAAATCCTGCAATACAAAAACGATGAAATAAAAAATTATACAATCCCATAATGTGCTGCATATAAAATAAAAATAAAAAACCTAATTAAATCATAATCAAGCAAGACAAATACTCAACAATTCAAACAACATATCTATATCTATACAGTAAAACAACACATTGGAGCTTCCTTGAGATTCAAAAGCTGATCCCTAATTTTCTTTTTTGGAATTAAAAATTACATGTGGGTTAGTCTTAGGGCCTTCAAAAGCTACAAATCCAAAGCCTTATAATTTAAATTTTAAGTTAAAAATAATAAAGCCACTTGCCAAACTATCATTAGTATATAGAGAAAGAGGCAACCGCATTTCTCCCAAAATTCCATCTCTCTCTCTCTCTCTCTCTCTCTCTCTCTCTCTCTCTCTCACACACACACACACAATTATAGAAGCCATTATTTAAGAGAAAAAATTAACTGCAAAAAGTCACCCAATATGGCGCTGGAGCGACCATTGCACAGTTTACTGCTAGTGCAATAACTATTTACGTCAAATCCAAATTAAGTTACAATAGTTTTGGCTCTTGCTCTTGTATCCATGTGTTAGGGGAGAGGTGGATCATTTGGTATTTAGTTGATTCTAAAGAACAATTTTCAATTCTTGGGGTTGTTTGGGAAACAAGAAAACCTGGCAAGCAGAAGATAAGTTGGATTGGTTTCTATTCACCACTATTCGGCAAGTAATCTTTCATGTAAATCTATTCAGACTTAAACAGAAAATAAGACATAAACACAATTATTTTTTTTTTTTGAATCAACTGTGAATTGGTTTATTTAAAATGAAATAGTAGAGAGAGACTGGACCTAGTCTTGATTCAGTTTACAATATTCCCAAACAAGCCCTTTAAGTTCTCTATGATCTACGGTAAAATTCTATTTTGGGGGAGTATGAGTTGTAGTCAGTAGTCACTTGACCCATGAACAGGTAAGGGGAGTGGAAGTGGGCCAAAAGAAGTGATCATAATAATTGGAATAATATGTGTATCTGCCATGCAAAATTGATTGAGAAAATATGTTTTTATGAATTTCTCAAAGGTTGCAATAATATATTAAATGAAAATGCTGACCCAAGGGGAAATATGCATGGTGCTTTCGTTATTATTTGAATTACATTCTGGTAATGCTAAAGAAGATTTGGAAAAAATAAGTATGAGAGGAAATACCCAAAGTTATGCCAATTAATTTAGGATCAAATTTGCGGTAAAATTATGAAAGGGGACCCCATTATCAGAAATGGTTTTCTACATGCTGAGATGGAGGAGAATGAATCATTTTGGCAAGCCTAATTACTTGTCACAAGCATTATTACATCAACAAACTATGGTTAACCTAGATTCGCCATAGTCATGCATCACATTGATTTTCACATTCTTCAACCCTGAGACTTAAAATAAAATACCCACTTCAAAGATGTTAGTAAACCTATTAGACATTTTTGTCTAGATTGAGCCAAACTCATAATGAAAGTTCATAAAAAATATAATTCTAAAGAGCTTGAGAAGAGATCCATTCGGCATGCATGAATGGAATTGATAATTATTACTTCAAATTTTCAAAAAATTCTATGCAACATGATGCGAGCATTAAAAATTATTTGCTAATTTTTTTAATGTAACATGATAATATCACTCACAAACTTTCAATTCATGCTTTTGTAATCTATCAAATAAATTCTTAATTAAGAAAGAAGTACAATGTTTTTATTTCAAGAAAGCTAGAGCAGCAGCATTTTCATAAGCACATAGATATACTAGAAGTTTTGAAATGCAATCATAGACAATCAATGGCCATCAGGCAAATACTAAGAGCTAATGTCTTCAATGCGTATTGATACTGGAATAATTCAGTCAAGCAACAGTGGAAATGCATCCTACTGATATGAAAGTGACCAAGATATAGTGTATAAGTTCTAGTAATATTATCAAACTGCCATGATCATTTTGAATTAGAGTAATTGGGAGAAAATACATAAGTGAAACATGCTCTCCCCAGGCTGAAGAGAACATAATCTCATTATAAACTTTTATGACCTTTAAAACCTTTGAACAGGCAAGTTTTAGATTCCCTTATACTCAATCCAAAACATTAAGGAGTAAACTGAGGGGGGCAACACCTTTTGCTCAATAAGGACAAGTGCTATATAGCTGGAAAAGTATGAAGAAGTTTACTAGCTGCTTGCTATCATAGATGAAATGATAGTAGTACTAGCACTAAACACCAAGTTGAATCACTTTAGTACAGAAGAAAGCTAACAAATTATACATAGTAAGCTTGTACCTACCTCATTGGGGCCACCTGGATTGTGACTTGCTGTCAAAATAAACGCTCCTTTTGCCCTAGATCCCTGATATTGAAGTTACAAGTAAAAATTTATTAGTAGTAGTGGTGGTCGTGGTGGACCGGTGGGACTGGTAGCAATATTGGTAGTTGTAATAGTATTTATAGATGTAGTATTTGAACCAGTTTCCAGTTACAGCAACAAAAACAACAACAATGTGAATGGGGGAAAAAACTGAGGCTAGATTGAGCAACTTGAAAGAGATAAACTTACATCTTGCCCAACTGTTTCACGTATAACAGCTGATACCGCAGGAGTGGAAAGCAATCCATTTTGACCAATCCAAACACCTCTTACTCCATTTGCGGCAGCCATTTTAGTTATAATCTGCCAAGTTTTATGAACCAATATATAGTAGATGATATGACCAGTGATTAAGCATCATACAGAAGATGTAAGCATTACCCATGTGGATAACAAGAAGTAATAACATTAGCATGGGAAAAAATTTATAACCTGTATTCAGGGACAATTCGGGAAGCTAAATTTGGAAAGGAGCCCAAGCATAGTACTAGGAACAAAACATTCAGCCCACAAGCATTCACAAACAAGAAGAAGCAATAGCACATTAATTTTGAGTTTGTCCCAATTTACATCATAAGGCTTAGATTTGGATGCATTAAATGTGTCATGATTATTAAACAATCCTCCACAAGCCCAAAGCTCAAAGCTATACAGTTATCAACCACCTTTGCTATTTGCTCTTCTCACAAGACTACAAATAGAACATATGTAACATAGAATACCTACGCAATGTCTAATTCCAGCTCAACCCAACCCAACCCCTCAACATTAAGTGAGATAATGCCAATCCAGCCTACCCTAAAAGCTGAGCTAGGTATCATACTGCAGTTTAACCCTGCCATATAAGAACAAATAACCAGAATACTTCAGCACAAGTTTGGCAAGCTGACCTAAGTGCAAAATCCAGTGTTTTGCAGTTTCGTAAGAATTCAATTTCTAAACCTTATAATCAATAAACAATCACAGTAAACCTTATAATAAAAAAGAAAGCATATTGACACCTTTTTAATTTATGTTGTCACTCTTTAAGAGCATTTTGCCTCCTCTACGACTCTGCTTGAAACTTAGACAGAACAAGGGAAATGAAAAGGGAAGAAAAAAGCTTAAATGTGGATTACTTTCTCAATCATTTTTTTAATCTTTTTTCCTTCTCTCATTCTTTCCGAAATCCAGACAAAATCTAAAAAATTTGCCTCCAGGAATCGCACACCATTCATTCATGTCTATCTTCTTCTACATCAAAGGGAAACCCAACTATGTATTAAATTTTAAAATTTGAAGGACACGGGCAATTAAAGGACATGGAACATCAAAAAGAAAAAGGAAACAAAGCAGATAACGTAGTGTTAATATCATCGCATCAGACAATGTTGATATTTCAGAAACCAAAACCAAATATATACATATATCACAAACCAAAACCATATAAGAATAAGCATGTGAGTTTTGGAAATTATCTGGTATGAAAAGTACCTGAATGGCATCCTTTGAGAAATAGCGGCCATCACCGGAAACAACAATTCTAGCACCTGCTTGCATGAACATAAGCTTAGAAAATTGGAACATAATTCATTAACAAATATAAGATCAGTCAAAATCTAGAACCATTCAAGATATGAGACAAGTAAAAGCACATTTTTTCCAAAAAAATATAAATTCAAAATTGTTCCTTCAACAGAAGAAGAATCATCTTCTAAAACAGGTTTTGCAAAAGAAATTGAGAAAGTGCTTTATTAGTTTGATTGATTTGGGTATGCTTTACCCAAGGATTACATGGATAGCCCACTAAAATAGATCAATGCAATATGCAACTCACAGTAAACAATCTTTACTCCCTCACTAACCTTACAGTAAAAAAATTTGCACTTTATGTGCTGAGACTTTTCAGCGAAATATTTCAACTGCTCACAGAGTGAGTATCTAATACATATTAAAAGGCCTCAAGGGTACGGTTGGGCATGAGCAGCCATTACCAATCATTAGACCAAAAATGCTGGACCAAGCATCAAAACACAGGACAGAACTTTGGGCCTGGAGGATGTTAGTTATACCAGCTCCATCCAACTCAACCAAATAATATTGTTATTTGACCAAGGCACTTTATCTGCGGATGTAATAAACTAATTTTCTTTTGAGAAAAAACTAAACCAATTTCATTTACCACATAAAATTTTCAAATGTTGATCAATAATTCTTTAGAAGACCAATGCATCAATTAATATAAACTATAGTAGAAGAGGTATCAAGACTAAACTTTTCATTCAAAAATTTTCTTAAATTCAGGAGGGATTTTTTTTTTTTTTTTGGATCAAGTCGGAAAGGCCATTTTTAAATCCAAAATACATCATTTAAAAAAAAATAAATAAATAAAAAATACCCAAAGAAGGTCAATAAAATCCTTTAACATAAAGATGGAGAAATAAAGAAAAAAGAAATCAACTTTCTAATAGTAAGAATGAAAGAAGTGGGTTAATGATTAATGGATAAGTAGGGCACCCATTCAATGACCTCCATCAACAAATATAAGTTTGACAAACAATTGATCATACTGAATATTTTAAGGCTACAATGTCCTGAAGAAACTAATATCAAGACATAAACGCATCACAAATTGAGGATAAAATTCCCCACTATTTGGTTTTTGTATGAAGTGCATATTTTAGATATAAGGCAAGTCTCAAGGGGAGGCATACGTCTTATGACAGCCTCGCTGCAACAATCACGAGCCTCACGACTCTACTTCTAAGTGTTCCCATTAAGCCTCACCATGAGGCCCTAAATGTGACCCTCAAAAGCCTCTTATTGCAATTATGAATTTGAAATCACATTATTTCACAAGAAATTGAAAAGCCTCGTGCAACAACACTATCATCTTATTTCAATGCACAAATAAGCCATTCCATAAACAACTAAATCTCTACCTCTGACTTTATCCGCTGAAAGGGCATTGAACGTTGACTGAACAAAATTTTGTAAGTAGTGTGGTTGCTTGAATACTTTCACCTGAAAAGATCCAGACACCATAACATTACAGGAAATTTTTTTCTTGTAATTGGGAAAACACGAGACAAACCACCCCCATAATTAAACTCTGATAATAGTATGGTTTATGGATTTATAGGGCAAGCGCAAGTCAGCACTCCACAGCCCTCAATATTACTGGAAGCTATTCTAGCAGCCATAGAACCATACAAGAGAATATTCCTGTAAGATAAGCAGATATTTCTAGCATTCATTCTCTCTTCTCGGTGTTTAGCAACAAATATAACATATAAACAAAAATCAACTACAATTGATTTCTCTCAAAATTCATCAAATAGTTTGTGGAATGGTATAATAGCCCTTGCACACATCCTGTATTTGGAAAAAGATCTTATACCACGCTGACAAACCATGAAACCAAACAGAATTTGTAGACTGTTAAATATAGATATATCAGAAGTTCCAAGTGTATGAAACAGATATACCAGTCAAAGGTAACCAAACTGACTAGAATGAGCATGAAAACTGGACTGAACTTGAGATAACTGATCAAAAAAAGATAACAAAAATGCTATTCAGTCACCCAGTTTAACCATCCTCAATTTTCGACCCTAAAGTGTCTCCAATCATGCAAAAGGGTCCCACGTCAATCATGTCTAAGATGCTAGCCTGGCTCCAATCATGGGAGGACAAGTCAAAGTGAAAAATTATGGGTAGATAAAATGGGCGATTGAATAGAATTTTATATAAGATAAATGCACCAACAATTACATCATTAGTTATTCAAAATCAAAGACAGTAAAAATCCTAGATCTAGAATGAATTGCATAATATGCATGAGATCCTTAACAATGCACTGCAAGTCTGCAAGGCAGTTTAGTCTAGATTTAACTCCCAACGACCAAGGGAAGCAACTCTGACATGAATAAATAAATAAATATATGCACCCTCAAGTTTTTAATGATACCAACAATAAATAACCCAAAAAAAGAAGTATCAGATCGCAATTGAAATAAAGAAATGGTGTTGGCAACAGTCTTATAGACTCCAAATGGCAATTAAGAATTACAGAGAAATTTCTCAACTTGTTCATATATCAGAAGAATGTCAAGAAACTGAATTGTGATTCCATACCAGATAATTCATTGAACTTAGAATTTTTGACAGAGCGATTAGCACATCAAATCATAAGATGCGGTTCTTTTCCTATATTTAATTCAACGTAGCATCGTCCTTCTAAACAATTTCCAGTAAAAACAGCCTTATTGAGCTAAACCATTTTCAGAACTCTTTTCTGTGACTATAAACACGATCTGATTGAATGAAACAATATTCATCAGATTAACCATAGAAGTATTGAAACAGCCCAATGAAACCGTTTAGTTAGCATTTTCCAAACAGTTCTCTGGCACGGTAAAAGGAGAAGAAGTGTGTTGATTTATAATTTTCAAACCAAAAACAGTGCTTCCAAAACGCCAACCAAATGTGTGCCAAATGAGATCGAAAGCAAATGCAGGCACCACATGGATCAACCATACATAAGGTTAAAACAATTCCATTGAGACAGATGTATCAACCAAAAAGATCAATCCCTATAAAACACTCCGCAATTCTCAGATCAATTTAAACAATTAATCAAATGATCAAACAGAACAGATCGAGTATAAAATCAACAATCAAAAACCACAGACAAAATCAAACCTTCTTTCTCAGACCAGAAGTTCCTGGCTTCTGGCTATCGAAAGGCGTGGTCGCTACGCGAGAAACTTTAAAAACCACCATTTCTACCTATAGCACAAACTGAGATTAGGAGAGAGAAAGAGAGAGAGAGAGAGAGAGAGAGAGAGAGAGAGAGAGGGGGGGGGCCGGACAAGGGAGGGGAATCACTGATTTGGGGATTCGAGAAGGTCTTACAGGGAAAGCTGGCGAAATGAAGAGAGAAAAAGAGTGTAGATTCTGGAGCGAGAGTGAGACAGATACATACGCAATGGTGTTATAAGTTATAACGAGAGGGAAAATAGGATGATAATGCGCAAGCTGATGGCCACTTTTAAACCGCACGTACGTATAGCCCGCTGCAGTTAAGCGCCGGGCTGCGTGCACCCGGAAGAGCGCTTCACACGGTGAGTGTGTCAGATTTCCGGTCCCTTCTCCGATCATTTCCCCTTACTCTTATTTGAATTGAGTAAATATTTGAATTGAGTAAAAATTTAAATAAAATATCTTATTTTAATATGAACTCTCTAATCATTTACTTAAATTTTTAATCAAACATACCCAAATATGCTATTATTTGCACAACCAAACACAATCATTTCTTCCTCTTCCCTTATTTGTACAACCAAACACAGTCTCTTTCAAACAAAGAGAAAGATCTGTATATCGCAACAACCTGGAAAGAGTGAGAGAGAGCTCTTTTTCTGGAAGAACTAGGGCTGTTGTGACCAGAATTTTGCATTTGGATAACCACGGCTGGTGCGAGGAAGAGCAGCCATGTATCAAAGAGTTTCTCCAACGGTTATATTTTAATTTTCTAAAATATTTGAGTTTGAACTCAATTTGGGTTTGAGTTTAAGCAAAACTCAAATTTGGTATAAGTTTGAGTAAGGGTTGAAGAAGAGTTTTTGGCATTTTTTTACCCAAATTTGAATTTAAGGAAGAGTTTGAGCTAGGATTGAAGATGTTCTTACCCACACTGTTTTTTCAATGGTGGAACTGGAGCTTGGTTTGGCTGTGGATCATGTATGGTGCGGATTTTTTTTTATTTGGTCTTTTGGCCAATGTAAATCAGGTGTTTTGAAAGAGTGACCGTTGAATTGAATATTATTCCTATGTACTACAGGCATGCCAAAAATCACAGTGATCTGAATGTCGATTTATGAGATACAGACTGTGGAAAATTTTAACAGTTTTTATACTGTATACAAACTGTTAAAATTTTCCACGGTCTGTATCTCATAAATCGACCGTCAGATGACTGTGATTTTTGGCATGCCTGTAGTACATAGGAATAATATTCAATCCAACTGTCAGTCTTTCAAAACACCTAATTTACTTTGGCCTAAATAAGAAAAAATCCACACCATACATGATCAGCAGCCAAACTCCTCCCGTGGAACTGTGGCGTGCGCCTTTTTTTTTTTTCTTTTTTTTTTTTTAACCTTTTTGGTCCATAGACCGGAGCCCATCAGCCACACAAGGCCGGTAGCAGGTAACCATGTCCCAGTCCTTATAAATACTGAGTAATATTCCTATGACCTAAGCTGACTATCACAAAAATCAACATAATGCTCATAAGTAATTGTATAATGTATATTTTGAAAAATCAACCGTTGAATTGAATACGCTAATCATTGATATCATGTCTGCCAAAAATTACAATGATTCGATACCAGCATCTCAAAATACTGACTGTGAAAAATTCTAACCGCTAAAAATTGTTATAATTTTTCTCAGTAACATATTTGAGATACTGACTGTTAGATCACTTTGATTTTTGGCCTGTGTGACATACATATACATGGTTTCTAATCCAACGATCAGTTTTTCAAAAAATGTATCTCACAATTACCTATGAACATCATGTTCACGAAAGTCAGCATATGCTAATAGGTATATTTCTGTATAAATACTTGCCTAATCTTGTGTTCCATGACATGTATTTTCATTTTTGAAGAAAAAATCTGAAATTCAAGCACACTAAAATATATCAATATCTCATTCATTTCGCATTAGTTAATATCTCAACTACACTAATCCTTCTTGAATAGACATAATGACTTCATGAATAAACACACTCCAATTAAAAATGAATGAAGGAAAAATATGCTGACTAAAAATAAGGCATACAGTTTTAAAGTATAATATAAGATTAGATAAAGCATGGAAATGGTTGCATCTCATGACAATGTAACATGCCAAAGATTTGCTTTCCTATCACGCAATATGCAATTATGCATTAAAATCTAGGGTATTTATGGTATGTCCATGGGGAGACACATTGGAAGCATGTGAAGATGGTTAAAATAACATTGTGTCCCAATTGTTTATATGTAACTTTTTCTGGAGTCACAAAATTTAATTATATCATAATCTCTCATGACTCTATGCAATAATCAACCGAGCATTTTTTTAAAAGGGAAAGAATACGATTAAGACAACAAATGTAAAAATTAAGAAAATCTTGCACTACATTATTGTTGGCACTTCTCTGTCTTATTGTTGGTGCGCAATTTTTGTAACGGTGCTACTCTACTAACAAATACTTCACTTTTATCGACTTTATCTATACTAATAGAGATTGTCCGGAAACATAAAAATTTAGCCCACTAAAATTAAGTGTGATAAATTTTTATTTCGCTACTATATAATGAGTTCCTTGTTCTTGTAGAACGAGACGGTCGTACTCTACTAAAAAATACTTCACTTCTATCGACTTTATCTACACCGGCTAATAGATGTTATTTAGTAAGTTTATTTTTCTTGTAAATCTGTATAATCGTATATAAAAAATAAAGCATAAACATATAACTCATAAATGAAAGTCCAAAAAAGAGGCATGTATCTATTGACCTTATGCATACCTAAATCATTTTATTTTATTTTTGTGATTCTAAACATAAATTTTTTTCACGAGCTTATTAACGAGCCTTTTTATGAACATAAACAAGCCAAATCTAGATCTATTTCAGTTTCACTTGTTTATTAAATGAGCCTAAACTCTAAGCTTAAGTTTGGCTAGTTTAATAAATAATCAAAACCAAATGAGCCCTTATAAAGTTTGCGCGTGAGATACTCACTAATAATTTAATTCATTTGCACCCCTACTCCGAATTAGCTTTTAGGCCTACCTAAAAAGCTCTTTTGAATCCTCCTAATGACTACGCCAAATGCTACCCTAGTCTTTGAGTGTGGCTCCACCCACCTACCCTAATCATCCCGATTTGGGATTAAATGAACTATGCTTGGTTTTGTCTTAAAACATAAGACCAACTCAAGCTAGCTTGTTATGCCTTTATTGGGAAAGGAAGAAAAAAAACTTGTTAGGCATCTAATTTCTAAGCTAAACCCAACTATTTTTCAGAGAGAATTTATCACTTTGATGAGATACCAGAAAATACAATTGTTCTGGCAGTCCATAAAGCAGTTTGCCAACCAGTTTTCTTTTATAAATTCAAGCTAGCCTAGCTAGCTTCCACCCCCAATTTCACTTGATGATGACTGATTAGTATTTTTTTAGTATATTATATGAATGAAATATATTACAGCTCAATTAAAAAACTTAAGACATGATAACTTACTATTAATTATATTATTATATTATAATTTACATATCATATTAAATATGCACAAACCTAAGTTAAATTTGGCCCAAAGGCCAGCAAGGCCACATGATTCAGCTGTTGGCCCAACTTGAACCTAACAGGCTAACACATAATAAGTACATAATTCTTAACACACAAATACCTAATTTGGGATTGACATTTGTGAATCCTTCTCTTAAGATTTCATTCTCAAAAGTCAAAGATAGAGATGGAAGAATTGCACTTCAGGCTGTTAGAATTAGAATATAGATCTTGTAGCACGAGATCTTGAATTTAAGTTCAACATAGTGTACAATCTTTTATTGTTTAATATTATAACATTTTTAATGTTTTATCTTATACTAAAATCTAAGAAACAAAACATTATTGGGATTGTAAACAACCTGCAACAGATTGCCTGAGGTGGCGGGGGCTCTTGCGTCGCATGCTCGGTCAGATTGCGACGAAAACGGTATCTTACGTTTCTGCAGGGATATTTTCAGCATTACATCTTTAATTTTTTTATGTATAGTTGTTCATGTTTTTTTAGGGTTAAGAGTATGATAGAGAGGCCGTCATTCTCAGAGAGAAAAAACTCTGTGTATTCTGTGTGATTTCAATTTAATGAATTGGTGTGGCTACCGAGGACGTCGGCAAGTTGCCGAACCTCGTATATATGTGTCTCTCTATTTTCTTTTCTTGTACAATTTTATATTTGTTGTGTGTGTTCTTCTTGTAATTCATAGATTACAAGATCTAGAAAGGTTTAGAGATTAAATGTGAGGTCTAATCCTAGCAAACATTTCAAGAGAAAAGCTGCTACTAGGAAGGCATCCTCATGGTGAATTTACAAGTTCTCTGCCCATTTTATAAGTAAAATTATCTGGAGGATACATACGTTAGATTAGATATACCAAAAACCAAGATGATCCAATGTCAAAATTTCAAAATATAGCTATGAAAAAATATGACCGCTGAAAACTGTTACAGTTTTTCTTGGTTACATCTCCAATAAATTGACCGTTGGATCACTGTAATTTTCGATAGACATAACATACATACGTATATTATCTAATCCAGTGGCCAATTTTTCAAAATATAGATCTCACAATTATTTATGGGCTTCATACTTACATAAGATTATATAAACATATGCTAACTGGATCATTTGTGTGTGTGTGTGTACACACACATGTATCATAAATGAGTTAAATAGGTATCAAACCATAATCGTCCCAACACAACAAAATTATTAAACAAGTCAAAAGAGTAATTTCCACATTAAGCAAGATAACCGGAAAACAACTCGTTTATTCTAGGGGAAATTACAGCCGCCGCGCCGCGGGCGGACTATAGGCCCTTTTTAAATTGCCCCTCTTTTGGTGTTGATTGAAGTAATGTGTCCCCTAAACTATTTCAATGTAACAAATTGCCCCCTTCTGTCCGTTAAAATTTATGTTAGACTTGTTATTTTTTTGTGCAGTATTTATCATAAACTGCTAATGTGTCTATATAAGCATATCAGTGAACTTTTATGATATTTTTTTCGACATATTTTAATTTTTATGAATTATTTTCTCTATACAGTAAATAAAATTCATAATAAATGAAATATATTGAGAAAAATCATAAAGCTTCACTGATATGCTTATAAACCCATTAGCAATACAGGATAAATACTGCATAAAAATAATAATAATAATAACAAACCTAACGCCATTTTTCAATCCAAAAACACAAAAATTGCGAAAATGGGGTAATTTGAAAACGGCCAATCGTTCAGGAAGCACATCTCTTCAATTGATACCACAGGAGGCAATTTAAAAACGGCCTATAATTTATAAGAACAAACTGTAATTTTCTCTTTATTCTATGATTAGGCCAAGTTGATATGATTTTGAATTCGAAACTCGATAGCTTCGCTTTATGTTCAAGTGGTGTCCACAAATGGTATCACATTTTGTCACTCCCACTTAAAAACCTAAGGTAGCATTTGGTTGATGGGTAGCATTTTCAGGAAAAGAGAATCAATACTCTTTCTAGTGTTTGGAAGGGTATTTTGTGTGGGAAAATGGGATTTCCAAAGGCTTCCCATACCCAAAGAATGGAGGAATATGAAACCTACCAAAGAAGCTAGGAAAGTTATTTATAAGGAATAAAGTTATTTCTTGAGATTGCTAGGAAAGTTATTTATAAGGAAAAACTTTCCTTAATGACCAACATGCCCTTTTGTATTGGCTTGAGATAAAAAATATTTATGTCCATGTCCTACCTCTCTGATCCATCTAATATAACCCTAACCCTCTGAAGAAAAAGCCTCACTGCCGGCAAGAAAGAGGAAGAATTAGCAACAAGTGCCTCACCGGTGTCTCTTGACCCCGTCAAACAAATGCTCTCCTCCCCCTTCTCTCTCTAATTCATTCTCTCTGTTCTTCAAATAAATTTCAAAGTTTTTTATTTTTATTTATTTTTTGGCAAAAAGAAAGCGCAAATATGTAATTATCATCTAATGGGAATCATTTTACCTTCCTTAACCAAATACTGGATTGAAAATCTTATTACACATTCCTACGAAGATGCTAATAAAAGGTTCACTTGACTCAAATTACATCAGGTGACTTCCGTTGGAGCAGTTGTAGAGCGTTATTTAAAAAAAAAAAAAAACAAAAAAAACTAACCATTAAATTAGGTTCCCTTCTATGAATATTATGTCTACAAAAAATTATAATGATTCAATAGTTGATTTTTGAAAAAAATCAACTATGAAAAATGGTAACATTTTGAGGAACAAAAAAATAACAATTTTTTAGACATTTTTCAAAAACCGACTATTGAATCACCATGATTTTTGCAAACTTGACATTAATAATAGGAAAATCTATTCTAACAGTTGATTTTTAAAATATATTCTGTTTTTGCCCCAATAGAAGCCACCTAATGCAGAAAGCACCTTATATTAGCATCTTTGGTCATTCCCATGAATCCCATCCTACCAAACATGGGAATTGGTTATAAAATATTTCATTTCAATTCCCAAAATGGCAATCAAATGCACTCTAAAAGAAAAGCTTGTAAAACAAAGGTCTTATAATCAAAACCTTGCACATTAACTATCGAATGAACTGAATTTGCAAATCATCTCACCCATCCATAAATAATCTAAATCCAAGCCTCAACAAAAAAAGGCGTAGAATACCTTATGATTTCCCAAAAATAAAAAAGCTTATTCACAAGTCTTTATTAAATATGCTCATGAGTTCTTAACAAGTCTACTCAAAAACTTTATCCAACTAAACTTCAATTTGCCTAAACTTTAAATTTGAACTTAATTCATTTAATAATCAACTAATCTTAAAAGAATCCTTCACTAATTTGTTCGCAAACTATTCATCAATAATTTTATTTGTTTGCAATCCTATTAGAAGTTTCTAAAGGTAGAATATATTCATTCATTAACAAAATCAAAACTATAATACAAATCTCCTGAAAATAGTAGGCTTAGGCTTCCAAGGTGTTAAATGCGTACAACAAAACAAGTCATGTAAGACACATTAATTAGTTCCACTCTCCTCAAATAGATAAATCAGAAACAAACCCATGTAGTGAACTATGCCATCCTTCTTAAAGAAACAGTGAAACCTGAAAGCAACAAACTAGACAGTACCTACTGCACAAGACTTCACTGTAGAGGCTCCAAAAAATATTTAAAAAGTGGGACCTCTATTTCACAGCTGAACCTGCTTGTACTACAATTTTGTATCCTCTCCATGTACTCTTCTTCAACAAGGATGGAAGCTGTTCAATCAAAAGAACCTCCTGCCATTCAAAACAAAGATAAAAATGCCCATACCCCATTTTTCTATTTAAAGACAAGTAATTGAAAGTTAAAAGAGCACAAGTGAAATGTAATTAGAATCACTGAATTAGTCACTTTTTTACCCTTTTTCTAGAGAGAGGAGAGAGAGATAAAAAAGGCCAAAAGCCTCACCAGCCGCTGCACAATTTACATGCAATTACAGATACCCACCACTACCTTACAACACTCACTCACCACAGAAAAAAAAAGAAAGAAAATAATAAAGAAAGAAAGAAAAAAAAAAGAGAGATAAAGATAAAGATGATAAAGCTAAAAGCTAAAACGACATCAATTAGAACTAATACACCTAATAAAAAAAGAAAAAATAAAAAATAAAAAACCTAACACTCTCAGCTAAGCTCAAGCCCCAACTGCAGCTACCGATGGCTTCACTTTCGGCGGCCTACCCCTTCCCCTGGGCGCCCCACTAGCCTGAGCTGGTGTCGGAGCCGGAGCCGGAGCAGGAGCCGACGATGCAGCCACCCTAGGCAGCTTCGGCGG
Source organism: Hamamelis virginiana (assembly GCA_017140935.1). Taxonomy (NCBI): domain Eukaryota; kingdom Viridiplantae; phylum Streptophyta; class Magnoliopsida; order Saxifragales; family Hamamelidaceae; genus Hamamelis; species Hamamelis virginiana. Next base: position 155,317 of record JAESVK010000676.1, on the reverse strand, counting down.
ACGCCCGCGCGGCTTTCCACTACCTGAGGAAGCCTTCTTCTTGGGAGGGGGCGGAGGCGCAAATGGGTCCCTCGGCTTTGGCGGACGACCCCGTGGCCTCGGCGGCGCAAGGACAGTTCCCGGCGGGAGTGGGACCTTGGGCTTCGGAGGACGGCCGCGGCCCCTCTTCGGCGGCGCGTTTGGGTCTGGCTTCATGTAGTTGTTCTTGAGCATGGCCAGCTCGCCGCTCTGCTTCATCTTGTTGAGATGATGGGACAACAGAGTCGCGTGAGCCGCCGGGAGGTCACTGTAAGTCGACTCGATGTACTTCGCAATAGCTGACTTGCTGGAGCCGTTCTTATCGTTCAGAGCCTCGATCGCTGCTATTATCATCTGTCAAAACAACAAAAAAGGAGTAAAATCAGCGAACTCAGGTGAAATCCAGCTTGATTTTGAGGGAAATGGTGTTTGGATTAAAAGAAAAGACGAGAAATTTCCTTCTTTTTTTTTTTTTACCTCTGGGTATTGTGGGAGAGAGGGAGCGGGAGGGGGTTGAGGAGGGGGATTACTGGATTCTTCGGTAGCCATGAAAGTAGTTTTAGAGAGAGAAAGTAAGAGGAGAGAGACAGAGAGAGAGAGAGAGAGAGCGTCCAAAGGAAGTGTTGGTTTGGTAAGAGAAGAGGAGTGTAGAGAGAGAGGTTAAGGGTTCAGATTTAAAAGGGAGGTGTTTCTTCAGGATCCGATCGATGGAAAAGTGAAGGGGATGAGTTTTTTCGTGAAGATTTAATCGGACGGTTAGGGATTGTGGTTTTGGGTGAGGATCGAAGGGCTATTGTTTCTTTACAAGGGGATCACACAGATTGATGACGTGGATGGGGACTAGATTGGAGTTTTCAAATTTTTGCCGGCACGGAATGACACAATTGTCCCTCGTTTTGAATTCATTACCACCCTGAGAAATTCGAAACAATAGAGTTGGAATTACATGTTCTTAAGCTCAGTTAACTTCAGCACATGTCGGAAGTAGGATTGGTCAAAATTGGAAAATTTGGTGGAGAGAGAAGTGTTTTAAAATGTACTGCAATAGTAATTTGACACGAGTACCAGCTCCAATAAGATCTAGACCGTTAGATTATTTAACATCCGAAATCCAGGATCCAGCCTCCAAGTGCGGAAAGAAGGGCCCGCTTTTAGACCGGTTGTCCGGTCCACAGTGCAGGTAAGAAAGCTGTGATGTCGCGCAAATGAGGAGTACGTCTGACCTACGAGGAGACTACAAGAAATGTCACCAATAGGTGATTTGATGTTGACTTTTGTAATGAGGAGGTACTCATTAGGAGTATGCCATCAAAGCTCCGCTCTGAAAGACTAACAAGACCGTACAGTCATTTTAATCAGGACAATATTTTGGTTGATAGATACCTTAATCACTTTTGACTTGAAAGGGGGGGTCCCATGCATACCAGTGTAACGAGGAAGAGGATACTATGAATCTATGATCAGCATTTTCTGTACGCATGGCCTGCTAATTTATCGCGACGAGGACCACCTTCGAAAAGAGAGTACTTCTACGCATGCAGTTAAAATTTTTTAGCAGCTCTTCTTGTTGCCCTTTTCTCACTAGAGTGGAGATGTCAATCCAACTATCCCGTTTAATTCCATTTCTTATTTCTTTCGTAAAAGTTAATCTTCAGAAAATTAATTTTCAGTTATTTAAAAAAAGTGAATTTTTAGATTTGGATTTTTTTGAAAACTTGAGGCAACGAGGAATGGAGATAGGGCAAGAGATAGATGATCTCTATTCATCTTATTTTTCTCATAATAAAAGGAAAGATGTGATTACTCTTATGGATGTAGGCATTTTGTGCCTAACCACGTAAATCCTTAGTGCATTAATTCTTTTGTGTGTGTGTATTTTGTGTGATTTTATTGCATAGGTAGGTCTAATCCCAACAAATTCAAGTTGTGAAGACTTTTTAATTATTTTTGTATGAGAGTGCTACGATTTATTTGTATAATCTATCTATATGGATTAGAGTCTCTTGGCTCTCATTAACCTTGATTTAAATGGACTTTAGGACCTTAGGACATCATTTGTCACAATCTTTATTAAGGTTTTTTAAGTATTAAGTTGTTTGCATTTGGACCTAGTATAGTGGTTCTTAGTGCTTTGGGCTTAAAGTGGGCTTTTGCTAAAATTGCACTTTCTGGAGTACCTCTCGAGCGATCAAGATATAAGCTCGATGGATTGAGAAATGGCCTAGAAATGCGACTTTGCTTCTGACCTCACCTCAAGCGATCAAGATATAAGTTTGAGTGATCAAAATGGCCTAACGACTATATCGAGTGATCGAGATATAAGCTCCATGGATTGAGAATGTGTTGAAAAGTGCATTTTGCTTTGTAATGGCCATATTTGACCCTAAGCTTATAAATACTCGATCATTGTTTGAGTCTTGTTTGAGCCAATGATCATGCACAAACACATACCAACTTAGTATTCACCTTTCTTGAGTGATTCAAGCCCTAGTAACACCTTTCTCTCATGTACCAATTTGTTTAATCTTTGAGAGATATTAGTGTGATTTCACTTGTATACATCTACTCATTGAGGAATTTCTGTTGTACTCAAATCTTTATTATTCATCTTGTTGTAAGAGGGTTGGGCTGTATCATTTGTTGTGAAAAAAAGTGGGAGTGCTCCTTTGGGAAATGTTAGATCTCTACCCGAAAAAAGAGATTGAGTCTTGATCTTCCTCCCGGAAAGAAGATTGGTGTAAAGATTTCTCCACCATGAATGAGTTATCCATATTGGATTTGGGAATCCTTGAGTTTGGTGCTTGAGGCGTGGAGATTGGCAAGAAGAGTTGAACCACGTTAACATCTTGTATTTGATTTCTCTCTCTCTCTCTTCTTTCTTGCAATTTATATTTATGCATTTGTGTTTATTTTGTTTATTATTTGTATTTGTTAATATTAGTTTTAATTTTTCATATGATTATTCAAAGTTTGCTATAAACCCTATTCACTCCTCTCTAGCGTTATTACCTGGGACAATAACCCCCATTTTCAGGTGTTATGCTCTCCAATCTAACATATTTCTCTCCGATCTAACAGCTCACAAGTGATAAACACACATAACTTATTTCAATAAATTTTTATATGAAAAGAACTGTATATATATAGTTATTTCCTTATAAGAACATGCAAAAAATAGAGTATGTACATACATCACTTATAAGTCATTAGATGAGGGAGCATGCCCCCCTCAAAATAGTGGCATTCAATGGGACCACACCACATGAGCCATTTATAAATAGACCAGTAAGAAAATTTCTCAATATATGTATGTATATGAAAATGATCAATTTAGGACATCCTTACATTTCGAGTTATGAGCCCACTTGTGGGATAGCTATTTTGAAAAATAAACTATTAGATTAAATACTGTTTTATGCATGTTACGTATGCCAAAAATCACAATGATCTAAAAGATCGATTTTCAAAATGCAAATTATGAAAAACATTGACAAAATCTATCGTTGGACGCTGCCATGGTTGTTTCACAATCAGTATTTTGAAAATCTACCATTAAATCACTATGATTTTTGGTATGTATGACTTACATGACAAGTATTTAATCTAACAGTCAATTTTTCAAAATACATATCCCAATGAAAGTGAACTATGTCAAGACGTCCTTATATGATTGGGACTGTATACATCTATATGTCTACATTGAAGAATTTCAAAATATTTGGTTGGCAACCCACAAAATGTGTGTTTTCCTTGTCTCCCTATTGTTTTATTTATAAAGAATTATAAGATATACATGAATGAAATAATAGATAACCAACTACAAAACTTCCCTAACATTTAAATAACTCTTGATACATCAGTATTGGTGGTTGAACCTTATAAGAACTTTTATCCTCATCAGACTTCTTTCCAGTAGCTCCGTTTTTATCCTTATCACTCCCCCTCAAGCTGGAGGGAGGTGGAGGCAGCACTCTTAGCTTGGAATGTGGAGATCGGAACTACTGTTTGGACAGAGCCTTAGTAAAAATATCTGCAACTTGCTGGGTAGAGGGAACATAAGGATTAACCAAAGAACCCGTGGCAACCTCTCTCTCACAAAATGAAAATCCAATTCAATGTGATGATATCATCAACATACACTAGTAGTAAAATAATAGTGGATGGAGTCCGATAAATAAATAAGGATGAATGGGCAGTACTACAACGAAAGCCAAGCTTTAACAGGAAGGTGCTAAAGCAATCAAACCATGCTCAAGGTGCTTGTTTAAGACCATAAAGAGAGCGATTTAACCGACACACATAATCCGGAGATGCCGGATCAATAAACCCCAATGGTTGCTCCATGCAAACAACCTCTTTAAGTGTCCCATGAAGAAAGGCATTTTTAACGTCAAGTTGACGCATACACCATCCATTAGACAAGGCCAATGAAATTATAAGCCGAATGGTAGTGGGTTTAATAATGGGGCTGAACGTCTCGGTGAAATCAACACCAGCAGTCTTATTATATCCTTAATTTGGCGACAAGTCGAGCTTTGAACCGTTTAATGGAGCCATCGAAATGGATATTGGGTTTAAAAACCCAACGAGAGCCCATAACATTCATATCCGCATAGCGAGGGACAAGATCCCACGTGTGATTCTTATGCAAAGTAAGGATTTCATTATGCATGGCAGCCCACCGATGTGGACTGTTGATAGCCGAGGCAACGCTATTTGGTTTAGCTTGATCAGTGGGCTTTAAAACACTGCACTTGAAGGGGCACATGGAGAGTGTAAAGTATGATGAAACATGGTTTGAGAATGAGAGGCAATACTAGGTGCAGTGACAGCAATGGAGGTGTCCAAAGCCGAGGCGACCAAGGCTTGTTGGACAGGTTGTGGGAGAGCATATTGAGAGTGAGCCGAAGTAATTAATGGAGGTGGGGGGCACCATGACAATGGGTGCGTTTACTGCAGCAGAAGAGGGACACACGACAGAGAATGAAGGCCCTTGAGATAACTCATGAATAAATGATGACACCAAATTAGACTAAGAGAGGCCCTCAAAAAATTCTGAGAAGGTAAAGAATAAGCCATTAGAGGATTAAGGAGCACCTAATGACGAAGAGGCAGCAAATGGAAGAACCGTTTCATCAAAGACAAGAAGGCGAAAGATATATATATCCATTTAGTCTGAGGATTGAAGCACCGATAGCCCTTATGTGAAGGACTGTATCCAATAAAAACACATGGGTAGGATTTATAATCAAACTTTGTTGTAGAATTATCTCGAAGATATGGAAAACGCCTGCATCCAAAGACCCGTAACATAGTGTAGTCTGGATGAGAACCAAACAATTTTAAAAATGGAGTGTCCGAATTAATAGCTGAAGAAGGAAGACGATTAAAAAAAAAAAAAAACCAGCAGTGTGAAAATCTTTTTTTAAATCTTCCACCCATAAAAATTTCAGCAAGTTGGCATGAAATAACATGGTAAGGCCAGCCTCCACTACCATAAAAACTTTTAGTAGCTTCGTTTTTATCCATATCATATATACATATAGACATATTTATGAGAAATGATTCTATCAGCATATGCTAACTTTCATGAAATTCAGCATGAGGCTGATAGGTAATTAACATATATATATTTTGAAAATTTGACAATTGGATTACATATTATGTATATGTATGTCATGTACACCAAAAATCACAGTGATCCAATGGTCGATTTCTCAAATATGTCACTAAGAAAAATTGTGATAGTTTTCATCGGTAAGAATTTTTCACAATTTGTATTTTGAGATGCTGATATCGAATCACTGTGATTTTTGGCGTACGTAACATTTATAACAAGAGTATCTAATCCATCAGTCGGTTTTTCAAAATACATATCCCACAATTAATTGAAGGCCTCATGCTAACTTTCGCAAAAAGTCAGCTTATGTGCACAAAATCGAGATTGTTATATTTATATAGGGATTTCAAGGTAAATAAATAATACTTTGCTAATTGCATGACGAAACAAAGGCCTTCGGGTGAGAGAAGAGCCTTGTTACAATGAGTTATGAAAGAGGAGATGTTGTTGAGAGAAACTATGTGAGAGTGTTTGGTTTACATATAGCGAATGTCATTCGAGAGTGGGAGTTAAAGATTCATCTTTAAATTAACTTCTATTTACAACAAAACCATATCAATACTGTTGATATACTCACAACTCAATCAAATTAGTAGTGTTTTGATTGTTAGAAAACCTTTAAAAGTTACTCTTTCTGTTTAAAATAAAAGAAAATTTACAGTTTGATCTCCCGGTAAAAAACTCTTTGCACCCATGTACAATTGTGACACATTAACCATATACTTTTAAAATGTAACAGATTGCACCATTATGTCAGCTAGCCATTTATTTATTTGACTGAAAAATGGTATTAGATATGTTATTTTTTTATGCAATATTTATCCTAGATTGTTAATGTATCTATAAGCATATTGGTGTAGTTTCATGATTTTTTTCAATATATTTTAATTTTTATGAATTATTTTCTCCATACAATAAATAAAATATATTGAGAAAAATCATGAAACTTCACTAATATACTTGTAGGCACATTATCAATGTAGGATAAATACTGCATAAAAAAATAAAGAGTTTAATATTTTTTTTAGTCAAATAAACAAATGACTAACTGTCATAAATCAATCCTACAAGGATTAATATGTCATAATTGAAAGTACAGTAGTGCAAACTATTTTTGACCAATAGCATTGGAGTCAAATTGTAATTTCGCTTAATAGGTTTACACTACACTGTCTAATAGGTTTACACTACTTAGAGAGATTCTTGTTCCTTTCTTACAATCATTCAAAAAGAAATGTGGTACGTAGGCCCATTACTTTTTATGGTCTTTTCTTATTGTTTCTCTCATATGAGAAATGCGGCCCACATTCATGTAGTATTTTCTATTTAAAAAAAAAAAAAAGCTAACAAAAGAAATTAACTTCTATTTTTTAAAAATATTTTTTTGGCAAACATCAAAATGTCATTACATTACAAAAATTAATGGGATTAAAAATGGATACCTCCCCGTACAAAGAAGAGAAGTGCCGTTAGATCAAACATACAAGAAGAAAAATGATTCTCCCTTCTGGCTTCTTCAAGAATAAAAAAGGGGATATAATCCAAAACTCCCTGGTGTAGTGGTAGTAGACCCAAAACCCCTTCCCAAAATGTCAATTTTATATTTACCTATCTAATATGATCTGACATATATACCCTCAATTAATTACTAGAAATTCAAATTTTTTACCATTTTCAGTTTGGGACGAATATGGTTAGAATAAACTCCAGCCGAATTTCTAGGCGACAAAGAAGGGATCATATCCCTATTACGAGAGTTGTGCAGAAGCATATTTCTACAGCTTCAAAAAGTGGTCTCCGACCTTGACGGAGAGTGGAAAAGTCAGTGAGAAATCCTCGGGGCGGGAAAAAAATGCAACCGACGATAAATCTCCTAAAATAAACGTGTCAAAATGGACGGTTCTATTTACTTCACTGCTTTGCAACCCCACAAAATCTCAGTTCTCAACTTAATCACGAGCAGTGGAGTAGCAGTAGACTACTGTTGTTTGGGACCCAAATGCATAAATGCCACTGACTTGTTCTACGCGTTTACCTTGCAGATACTAATCATTTATAACCCCGAAATAGCACCTAAGATGTTCGATGAAATGCCTCAGTAAAAGAAGCACATTGCAACATGCCAAATAAGTGAAATTACTATTCTTTCTAATTATATTTATAGATAAATTTACTTATTTATTTAAATACATATAAATAGGTAGATTTAATTATTTACAAATAAGTTTACTTATTTCTAGTTAATATATATAAGTAAATTTACTTATTTCCAAATAAGTTTACTTATTTCTAGTTAATAAATATAGGTAAATTTACTTACTTCCAAATACGTTTATTTATTTCTAGTTTATATAAATAGGTAAATTTACTTATTTGTTTGAAGACATATAAATTCATATTTGCAACGTGTGGGTCTGCTATCAAAAAGTCAAAAAATGAGAATGTAAATGAGAACTAAAATATATTTAACAAAAAAGTATAAAAAAAAAAAAAAGATGAGAAATAGAGGGAAATCATATCTTGTGAAAGAGAAAAGTAAAATAAAATTACTATTCTTTCTAGATTATATTTATAGGTAAATTTACTTATTTATTTAAATACATATAAATAGGTAAATTTAATTATTTCAAAATAAGTTTACTTATTTCTAGTTAATATATATAGGTAAATTTACTTATTTCCAAATACGTTTATTTATTTTTAGTTTATATATATAGGTAAATTTACTTATTTGTTTAAAGACATATAAATAGGTAAATTTACTTATTTGTAAATAAGTTTACTTATTTCTAGTTAATAAATATAGGTAAATTTACTTACTTCCAAATACGTCTATTTATTTATAGTTTATATAAATAGGTAAATTTACTTATTTGTTTAATGACATATAAATTCATATTTGCAACGTGTAGGCCTGCTATCAAAAAGTCAAAAAATGAGAATGTAAATGATAACTAAAACATATTTCAAAAAAAAGTATAAAAAAAGAGAGGAAAAATAGAGGGAAATCATACCTTGTGAAAGAAAAAAGTGAAATAAAATTATTATTCTTTATAGATTATATTTATAGGTAAATTTACTTATTTATTTAAATACATATAAATAGGTAAATTTAATTATTTCAAAATAAGTTTACTTATTTCGAGTTAATATATATAGGTAAATTTACTTATTTCCAAATACGTTTATTTATTTTTAGTTTATATATAGGTAAATTTACTTATTTGTTTAAAGACATATAAATAGGTAAATTTACTTATTTCCAAATAAGTATACTTATTTGTAGTTAATAAATATAGGTAAATTTACTTACTTCCAAATATGTTTATTTATTTCTAGTTTATATAAATAGGTAAATTTACTTATTTGTTTGAAGACATATAAATTTATATTTGTAACGTGTGTGTCTGCTATCAAAAAGTCAAAAAATGAGAATGTAAATGAGAACTAAAACATATTTCACAAAAAATTATAAAAAAAAAAGATGAGAAATAGAGGGAATTCATATCTTGGGAAAGAGAAAAGTGAAATAAAATTATTATTCTTTCTAGATTATATTTATAGGTAAATTTACTTATTTATTTAAATACATATAAATAGGTAAATCTAATTATTTCAAAATAAGTTTACTTATTTCTAGTTAATATATATAGGTAAATTTACTTATTTCCAAAGACGTTTATTTATTTTTAGTTTATATAAATAGTTAAATTTACTTATTTGTTTAAAGACATATAAATAGGTAAATTTACTTATTTGTAAGTAAGTTTACTTATTCTAGTTAATATATATAGGTAAATTTACTTATTTCCAAATACGTTTATTTATTTTTAGTTTATATATATAGGTAAATTTACTTATTTGTTTAAAGACATAAAAATAGATAAATTTACTTATTTCCAAATAAGTTTACTTATTTCTAGTTAATAAATATAGGTAAATTTACGTACTTCCAAATATGTTTATTTATTTCTAGTTTATATAAATAGGTAAATTTATTTGTTTGTTTAAAGAAATATACGGATATGTCACAATTAAAAATCAAAATTTGAATTGAATTAAATCTCAAAAACTTACCATAATGTCAGAAAAACAGTTACACTATTTAAAAGGTAATAAAACTCTCAATAAAAACAATAAAAGGGTAAATCTGTCATTAAATAATTAAAGTTGACTTTAGAAAATCCAGGAGGGGGTTATGGGTAAATATTATAGTGTTCTGGGCCTACTGGTATGAAATTGAAAATTTAAGGGGGTTTGGATAATTTTCCCAAAAAAAGGGATCATTATGTGTGTGTGTGTGTGATTTAATTCACCCGCCTATCACCTTATAGCCATTCGATCATCAATATCGAGTAAACTACACATGTTTATACGTGTTGATCACAAATGACTATAACATGCAGAACACCCGGTACCTAAATCAGACTACACACATATATATACAGAAATGATCTTATCAGCACATGTTGACTTTCATGAAACTCATAGGTGATTGTAGGATGCATTTTTTTAAAACTAACTGTTGGATTTGATACTATTTCTATGTATGTCATGCATGCCAAAAATCACAGTGATCCAACGGTCAGTTTCTCATATATGTCACTGAGAAAAATTGTCTCAGTTTTTAGCTGTCAGAATTTTTCAGTATGTATTTTGAGATGCCTAAGTCAGATCACTGTGATTTTTTGCAGACGTAACATCCATAACAAGAGTATGTAATCCAACGGTCTGTTTTTCAAAATGTGCATCACACAATTTCCCATGAGCTTTATGATGACTTTTGCAAAATTCAACATTTGCTTACTAGATTGGGACTATATATACACACACATACACGCTACCTATAAAAGCATGAATAAGGGAAAAACTTTTGATTGACCATAAAATCCTCACTATTTTATTTATTGACATAACTGCCATTTTAGTAGCTTAAAACTTCAGTCTTAATCACTGTTCTAATTTTTCTCCCGTCTCTTATTTATTTTACTCCTTCATCCAACGCGTCTCTCATATGTCTGTCCCTTGGAATTCTTCTCCAGCATCACGTACGAAATACACACACACACACACGCACGCAGATTTCATTTGTCATGTGGTGCTGATCTTTCTTAAGCAAAACTTGTAGTATGGTTCCTCAGGTTAGATTCTAGAATTATTTTTGAAATTTCTGAACTTATTCCAAGTGATCATGGAATTATGTACATCATTTTTGTTTGTAAATTTATTTTTTTAATCATAATTTGAGTTTTTATTTCCGTCAATTGCTCATCTGACCAGTGTAGGCCATGAACATTCATATTTCGTTTCATTGCGAAAAAAAAAACAAATTAATTTCTATTTTTTAAATATTATATTAAATTTCTGTGTTAGTATTATTCTTCAAAGTTTTTGTATTAAATGTTTGATTATTTAGTGATATTGCTTTTTTGAACACCAAGTGTTTGTTGAAAGCACTTAGTAGATATTAATTAATGACATTCATCCACATGAGTGCATATTTCTATTCAGTGAGTGAGTTTTTAGATTTTGCTAATCCTATTAGTTATTAGTATCTTCAATTTTTGGTTGAGACTTGGGAGTTTTGATACTTGTTGCGTAGTGCAAATTTGGACGATATGGTAAATTGGTTTTAACTTGAAAGCAGGGCAATATGTTAAGTAATTATAGGTTCTATATCCTATGTTAAGAATAGTAGCCCCAATCTTTACCAGTTTGGCAGATTATCTTCAAGAAGGCTGTAAGTCTATGCACTTGATTCTTTGCAATTGATCTTGTTTAACTGGCATTGACAGATGGCTTAGTTCGACTTGTAAGAGAAAGGCCTAGAGAGGTCTCACAGTGGTGCAAGTCTGCTGAGTGCAACTATGGAGTGCCGTAATGGCTACTATCCTAAGGATATATCATAGTATTGCCATAATTTTAGTAAGCTACATTTTGTTTATTGCCAAAAATTATTGTGATCGGACCACTGGTTTCTTAAATTCAAGTCGTGAAAAATTAAATACCTATATAATGCTTAACCATCTGTATTTAAGAAATCAGTGGTCCGATCACTGTAATTTTTGGCGTGCCTGTTATACATAGGAAGAATATTAAATCAAACATTCAGTTTTTCAAAAAACCCATTTTACATTTGCGAAAAGGCCAAGTCCTCACAGGAACGGAACTATATATATATATATATATATATATATATATATATATATATATATAT
>JAESVK010000676.1:99415-143452 GCA_017140935.1 Hamamelis virginiana | reverse complement strand
TATATATATATATATATATATATATATATATATATATATATATATATATATACACACACATACATTTATATGCAGTTATTTCCCTGCTGAGTTTGGATGTAGATGTATTATTTTTTAACAATTTACCATCTCATCTACGCAATATAGCTCAAACTCTTCCCTGGTGTATAGCCAAAAGAATCGTACTTACACTACATTCCTTACTCACATTTACACATGAATAGACCGATCAACACCTCTCTACACTGCACAAAGAATAAGCAAAACCTCCTATTCGTTAATATTATACAAAAAACTAAGCCACCTAATCTTGCATGGGCCGTTTCCCATGAGGATCTAACCTTGGGCTAGTTAGAGCGGATGTGGTAATTGAAGTTGAATCAAATGTATGGGAAGATGTTCCATCAAAAGTTCCGGCTGTGGAGCTTGATCCCACAGGCCGGCGATTTCTCCGGTATCGTGAACCGGGGTATCCAGGCCGCTCCGGTTCTTCTAGAGTGCCGTGTCTTTTCGACAGTAACACCACCACACGGTTCATGAAGGGCCGCAACTTTGGATCACCTTGGACGCACAACAATCCAATATGTATGCACGTTTTGACTTGCTCGGGGATTGCCGATGATGCTAATGTAGGGTCCATAATCTCCAAGCTCCTGCCCTTCTTGTATAGCTTCCATGCCTGCAGCAATATTAAACCGCAATTTAGCGCACAAAATAGAATTGATTTGCAATATAGTTTTAAAAAAAAATTAAACCGCCATTTTTTTTATTAAACTGCAATATTAGACCGCCATTTTTTTATTAAAAAAAATTAATATAGTTTTTCATGAAAATCATAAAATATGAAAATGACATATAATAAGTGAGGTTGTTTCACATTGAATTGAATTCTTGGTTCATTAGTTTTGACCAATTTTCTCAGAAACTGCAAATCGTAAATATTCAAATATTAGGTGAGGAAAAAATTGTATGATTAATTTTCTTGGTAAAATCCATAGTATGAACTTTTCCACAAATTTTATCTCTTAAAAATGTCAAAATGACAGGTCACCTCGGTCACACAACATTGAATCATTTTGGGGTTATGTGATCATCTTTGAAGCCTAAGGTACTTAACAAAACACACAATTTAATTGATGAAAAATGGATGGTGGAGATGATGATCTTACCCATTCAATTAGATTCTGAGCATTGAGATTTATGTCAAACGTTGAGTTCTTCTGCCCACAGATCAGCTCCAGCACCACAACTCCGAAGCTGAATACGTCGGCCTTCACGGATAAATGTCCATGCATAACATATTCTGGAGCCATGTAACCACTGTTTCCAAGTATAATTAAGCATTGTAACATTATATTGAAGTTGAATTCAATGACATTATGCTATAGTGCTTGATAACATACTTGGTACCAGCCACACGGGTGTTTACGTGTGTTTTATCTTCAGGGAAGAGACGGGCCATGCCGAAATCGGCGATCTTGGGAACCCACTTATCATCGAGGAGAATGTTGCCGGCCTTGATGTCACGGTGGATGATGCAATTATGTGAGTCCTCGTGAAGGTAGAGTAAGCCCCGAGCCACACCGGCTATTATGTCGTACCTTCGTTTCCAATTAAGCTGCTCTCGTTTTTCAGATTCTGCATTTGGATCTTAGACCATCATAAAAATGCTTAGAAGTGAATAATTTATAAATAAATTTCAACATAATATCTTCTTTTATTTTTCTTTATTCTTTCCACTATCCAAACAAAGGATGATTTTACAAAAAGAGGATAGAAATATACAAATAGTGGGTGTGTTTGTCCTCATGCATAAATTGACAGAAAACATTTTACCAAATTAAAAAGGAAGATGTTGTTTTAATTAAAGACAAGAAGGGGTCAAAACAAATAAGCCGAACAGCTTACAAGCAATCTGCACATGCCAAAAGTATAATACCAAGTCATGTAACTCTTTGAAAATATGTCGACCCTTAGGCCTTACCCTATCATCAATATATAAAAGACAACTAAGTGGGCTCGGGTCAAATTGTTATCAAGTGTACCCCAATAGAAAAATATCTTACTAATTTAATGAAATTTAAAGCCCATATAAATTCTTCAACCAAAAACTAAAAATTAACAAAAAAAAAAGAAAGAAATCATTATAAAATCTTACTTCTTTAATAGAAATGTTTATGCTAAAAGATATAAAAATTGCTACCTCCTCTATTCACTTTAAAAGATAATTACCAAAAAATATAAATAAATAAATAAATAACCTTTCTAATAGGATTATATAATTAGAATAGGGCTATACAGACTATAAGTTTTACCAACTTCCCTTGTGACCTCTTTGAAGAAGTTAAAAAAAAAAACCACATATATTGCCCCATGTGCTAAAAGTAGTACGAGAAGGTGGTAAAAGTGATAGTTTGTATCGTATTTTCCCATAATCACTGAAACAGGGGCGGAGATAGAATTTTATCAATGTGGGGGCAATTTTTTTTTGCCAAACGATAACAACCTATCCTTACCTTAATAAATGAATATCGATGCATTTTTCATATGCTCAAATATGAAATCTTTTTCCTCTAAAAGGGGAAATACATGCCATTAGAGTATTTCCAATGAATTCATATCATTTGATATGTCAATGCCAAAATTTGGCACCTTAAATGGTACCAAATGAAATAGTGCCAAATTTTGTCACATATGTGCTCTAATACATTAATAATGGTATATTTTGGTATTTTTCATTTTTTGAAGGGAAAGAATGATATGGTACAAATGACAATTTTCACTTGAGGTATCAAATTTGGCAACTCTATATGCCTATTGCCAAAATTTGGTACCTCAAATGATACACCTTTGGAGCAATTTATTTGGATGTCAAAGCCAAATTTTGACAATGGTAGCTCAAATGGTATACCATTAAAGAGTCTCTTAGATCAACATATCATTTGCTATGCAGGAGCATTTAAAAACTCATTAATAATATCAAATTTAATCTTATAAAATCTATAATTACAAGTGTTTAACCATATTTTTACACTAAAAGAAATAGTTAGAGGAAAGAGACTCAAAGACCCCATCACGTGTGACCTAAACATCTATTAAATTTAAATTTCTCTACTTTTTATTAAAACTTTAAAACTAAAACTAAAGTTTTAATGGTTTTTCACAAAATAATGGGGGCAATCTTAAAATATTTAAAATTTCTAAAATTTTTGAATTAATCTCAAAAAGTTTTAAATTTTGGGAGGGCAGGTGCCCCCACTGCCCCATTCTAAATCCGCCCTGACTGAACCCATATCATTTGTATCGTATTTTTCTATATCACTTAAGCCATTTGAAACCCAAGTTTTTAAGCATGTTATAATACGTTTTCATCTTGAAACAAATGTGATTTCGAATAGCATTTTGCACTCCCAAGTGATGGAAATGGAAGTCTTCTCTTTCTAATTTCCATCTCTAAAGAAAAGAAAAAACACATAAAACCATCTACTCTCAATACCAACTCAGAAAACCATATGCAATCCTTCCCCCAACCAAAGAAACAAATTAAAGGAAGAAAGAAAGAAAGAAAACCATATGCAATCAATCGTCTTGGTCTCTATGGCATTTCCATATCAAAATGGTGGCTTTCCACTTTCTTGAGGTCTGACATTAAAGATTTATTAGGACTTAAGATCTAAGTAACACCTAAACCTATCTACTACCTACCAACCCAACTAATAAAAATCACCAAGAAACTTGAAAATCATAAAACCAACTTCAAATTTTTGGAATGATCCCAAGTTGGAACCCTAATCTCAATATTTCTTTAGACTTCAAATTTACATAATAATTACCCAATACTGCAACTGCAATGATTATCAAGACTTAGAAACTAAACCAAGTTACCAAGTTGGCAAATTTCAATTGGGCACTCAATATTATTTAAATATAAGTACTTATTTATTTATTTTAATTTTACTAGAAGACTAATCTCGAAAAGACAAAAGAAATAAATAAAAATATTTAAATTTGTTTAGAAATAAGTTTATTTTTAATATAATTTTATTCTTTAATTTCCCCCATTTTCCTCAAAAAAATAAATAAATTAGAATACCAAAAAGAGAGAGCTTAAAGAAATTTTCTATAAAATATAAATGAATGTAGGAAGGAAAAAAACGAAGAAGATTAATTAGTACTCACTGAAGAGAAGCTTGTCGAGGCTCTCATTAGCGACATACTCATAAACGAGAAGCTTCTCTGGGCCGTGTGCGCAGTACCCCAACAGATTCACCACGTTCCGGTGCTGCACACGTGCCAACAGTTTCGCCTCGTTCAAGAACTCTTTCTTCCCCTGGTTTGAACTCTGCGACAGCTTCTTCACAGCTATCTCTCTCCCGTCCTCCAATTTCCCCTACACCCAAAAATCGGAAATTTTCCGTATTGCCCCTTGTTTGGTTACTGAGAAAAGAAAATTAAAAACCTCAATTTTCTCGCGATCCAAACAGCTTGAGTTTAATAGTTACCTTGTAGACTGGACCAAATCCACCTTGGCCGAGCTTCTGATTAGGGTGGAAATCTTTGGTGGCAGCAACTAGGGTTTCGAAAGAGAAGTTCTTTTGTTCTTGAGCGGCGATCTTTTCCAAGTCTTCTTCTTTTTGGTCCTCTGATTCATCAGAACAGAGTACAAAAAGATATTATTATACAAAACAGCGAAAAATTAGCAAATCAAAGGGAAATATAGTGAGAAAACTATATACAAACATACCATTATGTGGGTTGAATTTGAAGGTTTTGATAAGATTGTGAAGGAACTTTTTGGATCTGGACATGGAAATGTGATTTTCTGGTGACTATAGCATGAAAAAACAAAGGAATTGGTTTGTGTGATTTTGGGGAGAAAAGGTGAAGTTGATTGGATTTTGATAATTTGATGATGAGTTTGAATTTTTTTTTATTTTTTTTTGAGAAAGAGAAGAGCAGCAGAAATGATATCTGTGTTATAAAATTAGGAACTCAGATATATTGCCTAGTGCCTACGGTGGTGAAGCGTGTTGACCGGACTGACTTTTGGGCAGTTGTTCTTGTAGTCGTAAGCATTTAGCTGTCGTCTTGACGTGTCACTCTCTCTCACTTTCCCACTGTTTTTCTTGGTCAGGTGAGGTGATGGCATCATTTCTAACTTTTGAAGTTTTCTTGGCTTTTGGGAACGAAAAGTCAAGGGAGAATCGTAAAGAGTTTTGGGTTCTTAGGAACGAGGAGATGTACCTTCGTGAGCGTTCTCTCATTTATAGTATCTTTCGCTTGCTCAGCAAGATGTATTAATTCAATGAATATAAAATTCCACGCTAGTATCATATTTTTAAATAGTGCTCCACAGGTATATTTGGAGATTATTTTCATAATGATCATCTCATTTTAAATAGTTCATATCATATTTTTTTACGAACACAATGGTGCCAATATATGAGAGCTTCCCATTCAAACACGCTAGTACTAAAAATGGGAAAAACTCTCATTTTGGTATTGTAGTACTCTCAATATGAAATGAAAGACCCAAATGAGAACTTCCCATTAGTGATGCTTTAAATGAGTTCAAATCCACATAGACGTAGCCATCTTCATCAATAATATTAATCCATTTATTATATAAAATGCTTGTATATCATTAAAAATGTCTCACAACCAACTGGGCAGTCCAGTTGGTTAGGCCCATGATCCTCATGTAAGAGGTTGCGAGTTCAAACCTCGTCTCTAAAGTAAGGCTTATGTGGAGGTTAGCTTGATGTGATGGACTTGTATCCCCATGGCGCTCCACACTACTAATTGACTAACAATTAGGAGTTGATTTCTACGTGTGCCAAAATAAATAAATAAATAAGTAAAATACAATTGTGTGAAACAAATATGCAATGTTATTAAATCCGGACCAGACCGGCCAGTTCAACCAGTTG
Organism: Hamamelis virginiana; assembly: GCA_017140935.1. Lineage (NCBI taxonomy): Eukaryota > Viridiplantae > Streptophyta > Magnoliopsida > Saxifragales > Hamamelidaceae > Hamamelis > Hamamelis virginiana. Next base: position 137,522 of record JAESVK010000676.1, on the reverse strand, counting down.
AACCGGAATCGATCCCCTCTCCGGTTGGTTTAACCCACACAAAAATCCATTTAAGTCAAAAAACCGGTCAATCGGGTTTTTTTTTTTTTTTTTTTTTTTTTTTGAGGTGCTAAAATGACTAAAATAGTTCCAATTTTTTTTTAAATCTCTTAAAGCCAAGAACTCTAAAAAGGAAAATTAGTCTAAAAAAAATCCAAATAGCAAAAAGAAACCCAAGCACCTAATTTAATAATACAATATTCTTATCTTGCATTTAAAAAAATATATATAACAAAGATTGATCAATAGTAATTATCAATTTTCAATTTTGATAACTGCACATAAATTCAAATATATAAATTGATTGTACAAACATTTTAAAAAAAAATATTTGAATTATTTACAGTTTATATTCTAATAAATAAATAATATATTTATGACGTCACGGTTCAACCCGATTAACCCGACGGTTGAACCGGTTGACCCTTAATCCAGTAGCTTTTCCAGTTCGATGAACGATCCGGGTTTTAAAACAATGCAAAAAAGAGCAGGCAAAAAGTTATTTCCATTCTACCAAAAAAAGAAGAAGTTATTTCCCTTTCTAATTAGTATGTAGTAATAATGGTTTTGGATATCTTAAATATTCTTTAAAAGTCATCAAAATCGGCATCCAAATAGTTGTTTTGTTTATAAACACGTTTTCTCAACATTTAAAAAAAAATTAAACGTTTACAAACAGGTTTTTCCTGACATTTAGAAAGGTAAAGCACTGGTTAAAATTTATAATATTTATTAAATCCTAAATCCAAAAGTTTCAAATAATTAGGGAATAGGTCAATAATGCATGACAAACGATTGCTCATCTTCATGCACAAACCCCACTTGCATGTGGAAAGGTGATTCAATAAACGATTAGAAGGTTAGAAATAAGTGAAAAAATTAACTATAAGACTTTCTAGAAATAAGCTTATTAAGTTTCAAATCAAAAGGTTTATAATTTGTTTAATAATTTATATCTATAATAATTTTAATTTTTCAAATTTTTTTTTTAAAGAATTAATGGTGCAATGCTATATAATTTATATCTATACTATATATATAAAAATATAAATTTTAAAAATACTCATGATTGATCAAACTATCCCTATATAATTATAAAAGTACACAAATGGACGTCACCACATATAATTCACCAATCAAACTAATAATCTTTCTAATTGACTTATCATTACTTATGAACACTAATTTGTTTTTAAGTCAAACTTGATTTCTTAGATATAAATATGGTCCCATAAATTTTCATTTTAAAACTCTTTCATAAATATATTTTTATAAAGTTCTATCAATCACAATAAAAGTCTTTTTAATTATTAAATTTTTTATTATAAACACTATTATGTTTCTAAATAAAATTAAATTTCTTAAGAAATTAAATACCATATAATTTACACTATACTTTAAATACAATTTTGTTATATTTTTAATATTGTTTTAGTTTGTAGTTTGAAATTTAATATCGTTTTCAATATTTTAACTAATATATTTGTAATAATTTTGAACATTTCATCTTAATTTATTTATACATATTACTCAGACATATTTAATTCTAGGGGTGTGCTCGAGTCAGTTAAGAGCGGATGGAGGATAAATTCACCAACCACCCCACCCTAGCTTGATGGGTGGCTAATCCTCCCATCCGCCACTCAACCCGCCTACCTCAATAACCGGCGGATTTGTTGAATACATGGCGGGTTTCAACTGGCGGATTGAACGGATGAAACATTACTATTTATAAATACCTAAAGCCACTAAAACCTCTTCAAGAAGCAAAAAAAATACCTCAAATTCGTATCTAACAATGCAATTGTGTTCTTTAATAATTAAAGTATAATCCAAATAATTATTCAAACACTAATAAACTAAAGTGACAAAATAAATTGCCCTACAACAATACAAGCTGCTTCCTATATATATAATAGTTGCATATTATATTATCTCACATTCAAAATTATAAGTATATCCAACAAAATAAGTGCATTTTCAAATTATCACAATAAAGATCTTTAAAAAAATATATTAAACTTACAAGCAATTACTAGTTTTTTGGACATTTTTGTGATTTTTAGCTTAATTAGGATTTGTATCACAAGTGTGAGTCATGTGACTTTTTATTGACTTTATTTTTTATTTGTAAAATTATAAATTTATTATATATATATATTGGGATAGGCTTGGGCAAGTCTTTGCGGATTCTAAACCCTTCACCTGCCAACCGACCCTACCCCAAAAAAATTTATCATATCCACCCGACAACACCCACCAAAACACATATATTTGCGGGTGGCGAGTAGGCACGGAATGGATTGAACGGATACAACGGGTTTAACGAATTTTTGAACACTCCTATTTAATTCTTGAAAATTGCATGTAAATTTTTTTTATAAAAGTTTATTGATAAAATATGATAGGCTCATAAAATTGTAGAGATCGAATTCGTCTATGTGGTTGCTAATGTTTTCACCGCCAGCTTTTTCTAACTAGTTTGCAAATACTGTTCAGTTGACTATACTAACCAGCCATCTTAAAAGTCAAAAGGTGAACAATTGATGACGTGAAGGTGATATTATATTGTTATGTAAATATAGAAACAGGAATGCTAAGGTACAACTCATCCATTTTTGCAGTCCAATTTTTAAGTACAACTCATCCATTGTTATTTTTAATGAAGATAGTACGATAAAAATTTAATTAATATACTCATTTACCCATTTACTAAATACCATCCATTACATAACAGAAATATTATAAGCAACCCATAATATATCAGCATTTATAAAATTATCATATTACCCCCAACACAATATTACCCCAATATCAAACCTAAAACATATTACCCCTGATACTTTCGTTTTAAGTTTGTTTGTATATTATTGGTAAACATTATATTTGAAATAAACTTGCTTCAAAACATGAAAAGTAGCGTTTAATAAGCATTATAGTATGATGGTGTTACGAAAAAAACTCGAACACGAACACTAAAACTTAATATTCGGACTTACCAGTCCGAATGCTAACACGAACACAAATTTTTTTTTTTTCAATTTTCCGATCGAAATAGAGGTTTTTTCGTTACACCATTATACCATGGTTATAAAATGTTACTTTTCATGTTTTGAAGTAAGTTTATTCCAAATATGATGTTTATCAATAATAGACAAACAAACATAAAACGAAAGTGTTGGGGTAATATGTTTTAGGTTTAGAGTTGGGGGTAATGGGTTGCAAATAGAATTGTGTCTTGTATTTAGACTTGGGGCATTTATGGCATTTTAAAACTTTTGTTATGTATAGTAATGGGTTGCCTAAATAGACCCAATAAAAATTTTAAATGGGCTGTCTTTAGTAAAATGGTATGTTGTATATAGTCTCACCCTTGCCTAAAAAATCAGTGGGCTATAGTTAGAAAATGGTAAAATAGACTTGATGAAAATTTTATATGGGCTGCCTTTAGTAAAATTGTGTGTTGTATATAGCCCCATCTTTTCAAAATTTATCAAAATATTTTTTTAACCAAAATGCCCTTCACATAACATAATCCCATCTTTAAAAAAAATTGGAGTATAAAATAATAAGAACCTCTAAAATTACACACAAATCCATAATGATTTCGTCAGACCCGTTCGAAGGGGGACGAAGGTTACTAAAGTCTTCTAAACATTGGCCCAAAATTTGGATTGTCTGAAAAACTCAGAATGTGGGCCAGGCTGAACTGTCCCTATCTTCCACAGGCTGTAACAGTGGGACCAAACTAGAGGATTATTTTGTTATTAGTTTAAAATAAATTTCTATAGAATAAAAATATAATTTAAAAACCTATGAAAATAAATAAAATGGTAACAGGCTAGAGTAGACCCCAACAAGTCAACAATTCATAAGTTTAACTGGATTAATGTGACGGGCTTAATGGGCTTGAATCAAAAGCCCTTGACATTCCAGTTTTTAGCTACATTAGAGAATCAATCAGATTATCAAGACTGTTAGAACTTAGAAGATGCTATTAGGGTTTGATAGTAAACCAATTTGAATCTCCATAAAGAGAATTCATATTTTAATTACTAACCTATTATTTCACTAATATTATAAAATACTTACGAAAAATGATAAAGAAACCCCATTTTTAGGGACGGGTTGATGTGGCAGTACGGTTGAACATCTGTGCATTTTAGAAGTAAAGATTCTATTATATTGCCATGTCAGGTAAACCCTAAAAATGTGATCCAAATTGTAGTTCATTCAACACTACTCAATAGTCAATACTATGAGTTTTTACCTGGATTTTAGGAAATATTTTTATGTGCATGAAGTCTTTAATGTTGCTTGTAAAAAATTTATGGAAGTGAATTGTTGGCTAAGCTGACCATTAGGCTTTCCATACATACTGTGCCGTACGAGCGGGACAAGGACCAGCACTTGTCTAGATTGTGTCCATTGAATATGTACAATGACCAAGTCTTATATAGGCATGTGTGTAAAAAGTTAACTATGACCATTGGGCTTTCCATACATACTGTGCCCTACGGGCGGCGGGACAAGGACTAGCACTTGTCTACATTGTGTCTGTTGAATCCGTACAATGAATCAAGTCTTATATAGGCATGTGTGTAGAAAATCATATATATATATATATATAAACATTAACAGTATCACTAATCCAATAGTCAATTTTTCAAAATACATATTCTACAAGTATGTATATAAGCTTCATGCTTATTTTAATTAAAGCATGTATATATATATATATATATATATTTTCCGGATAGCTAATAGTCATTTAAGCATGACACCTAAACATATGAAATATTAAATGTTACAAAAATTACTTGCTGCTAATGTATCACAATTGAGCATTACCAAAATTTTTGGAAACAAGATTGTTATCTCTTTGTTATTATTGGTCTTTATATTATGCAAGTTGGTTTGGTAAATAGCAATGCAGGATACACTAATCATAATTTTAACCTAACTCTTCATTTCTTTTTCTTAAAAAAAATAAAAAAATAAAGCAATCCTGCTACTTTTTTTGATAAATTAAGAAGAAGAGAATAGACAGTTCAATAAATATATAGTAAGCCAACCCTTTTGGTAGTGGATAGTAATATGAATTATTAAAATACTCAACATCTTAATTTAAATTGAAATTTTCAAAGTCAAAATTAAAATAGTCAACAATCTTTTGAAAGAAAATTCAATGAAGCCTTAAATAATTATATATAAATCTTGAATCAACCTAATCCTTAACATGGATAGCTCACTCCACATCAATTATCAATTACTATTAAAAAAGACCTGGGCTAGTAATTAGCCCATGAAAAAGTCAAACTCTTTTTTTTTTGGGTCGAGATGAAAAAAAAAACAGAAAAAAAAGGGTAAACTTTTTTTAGGGGTAAGCTCTCAACCTAATCCCCAAACCAACTAATTTGAAAAGCTCTCAGCCTAACCCCAACCTCCTAATTAATCCAACAAGCGAGAGGCGAGTAATATATATATATTTTCATAAATACGTACAGATATAAGCTTATAAGAGGACTCAAAATTTTAGTCAATGAGGAATAAGTATTGTGAAAAACTGATCTTTGGATTACATATTCTTCTTATGCATATGTGTCATGCATGCCAAAAATTACAGTAATTTGACGGCTGGTCTAAAAAATTTAAATTGTTAAAAATTGTAATAGGTCTATATTTTAGAGACCAGCCGTTGGATCACTGTGATTTTTTACATACATGACATGCATAAGAAGAATATGTAATCCAACCGTATGTTTTTCAAAAAATTTATCTCATGTTGCTTAAAAAATTAGGTTCTCACATAGGCTTATATAAGTAACTCACCCATAGGTTAAATTATTTTAATTTACATTTTTTTTTGAAAATAAATCATAAAAAATGTACACTTTCATAAAAATATAATTTCATAATAAAACAATCCTACTTTTATATATTAAAGACTTTAATAATATATATTTTTTGAAATAAAATATTACTTTTAAGTCATTAACCTTTTACAATTATGACACAAATGTTCAACGTACTGAATGATTCATTCATTAAGATAAAATATTATTAATGCTAACACATTAAGAAAAAGACTAGCATCCCTGGAAGACATGGTGGTCAACCCAAATATATCCTACGTACCCATTTATCAATAGGTCCAGAAATTGCAATCAAACCAAATGACTCATCTTGTAGTTCGTACTCAAAAGTCAAACCTTAGCTCTTAAAATTGATAGCCAATTCAAACATGTGACCTCTATAAAATCAATTAGACTAACAAGATTCTATTTTTCAACATGTGACCTCTATAATGCCATGTGTGAATATGATATTCACGTGTTACTAAAGGCTCTGTTTGTTTCACCGTAAAATGTCATTTGGAAAACAATTCATTTTCCAAATAACATTTTCTGGAAAACTGACTCATTTTCCTGTGTTTGGTAGCGACCTTGAAAATAATTAGAAAATGTTTTCATGTGTTTGGTACACACAAAAAAATCATTTTCCAAAACACATTTTCTAGAAAACGTTTTATGGTGTTTGGTATATACGTTATTTTCATAATCCACAAACATTATAATTTCATCCTTCCATAATTCAAAAAATTAATCATGCTTCTCATAATTCAAAAAATCAATCAAACTTCTCATAATTCAAAAAATTAAAAAATTAATCATATTTTTCATAATTCAAAATAACCATACTGCTCAAAAATTAATCGCGATCAGATTCCGGTGAGTCAACATCACTCCCTTCACTTTTCCCCGTCGTCCCCGACGAATACATGATTGCCGCCACATCGGATTGACTCACCTCGACTCGGTCGAGTTTACTGGTTGAACTCGCCATCATTGAGTCGAACTCAGGCGAGTCAATGAGAATCGTTTTGTAACGGAGTGCGGGGATTTTGTGAACGGCGGTGGAGATTGCAAAGGAGATGATCGGTTTGCAAAGCTGGATTTGGCGAGAAATTTCAGACTCGGTGCTGGCTGGATTTGCGGGAGAGATGACCACGCCAAGTGAGAGGAGAGAGAAGTAAAGAATGGGGATTTGGATCAAATTAGGAGAGAGAATGAATGCTACGTCGCCTTTGCAGAGTCCGATAACGAATTGAAGAGAATGAGGCTAGATTTTGGGTCCGCTGAGCGAACTCATTGTAGTAGATACGTTGACCCGTTGCTGAGTTGATTAAGGCAATTGAGTCAAACCATGGAAAGGTGAGTTGGAGCGAGAGAGCGTATGAAGCTGCGGATAAAGGGATGTTTTGAGGTGGAAGGTGAACTGGTAGTCTGAGGCTGTAGAAAATTTTGGTTTCCGAGCAAAAACCGCTCTTGGCGTCGATTGAAGGTCTTGATTTCTCCATGGAATGAAGCTTGGAGAATGAGGGATTGAGTTACAGAGAGAATATGCGTAGACAGGGTGAGTTGAATATTGTCGCCTTGTCGGGAATCCGTTGAAATTTGTCAATCGGGATAATATCATCATCATTAGGTGAGTGTTGTTTAGGGTATTTTACGGAAAACTTGGGCGCAAAACAATGAGATGTAAAATAGTGTATATTTTTCAGTTTTCCATTGACCAAAAGATAGTTTTATGTTGACCATATTTTCTGGTGCAATCAAACACCGGAAAACATGTAAAACATTTTACAACAAATGTTTTACGGTGAAACAAACGGAGCCTAAATACGGCATAAAAGAATCGTTAAGTCAACATATTTTTTTACATAAAGAAGAATTTGAACCCGCATCATTCGCTCTATAATAATTACAAGCTACCATTAAGACAAGATAATAATAATTAAAACAAAAAAAACTCAACATTGTTTCTTAAAATATAGAGTGAATGAATTTTTTTTTTTTTCTGGCGGGCTTTATTTTAATATCAAAAAGCATAAAAAAAATGTAAAAAAATATTGAAAATTGCTTATCGATCAGTTGTAAATGGATTTCATTCTCAAATAATTTTAAAATTTTCTCTTTCCTTTGCTTTAAAAATTAGTGTATAATGCTACATTTCTAGCCACTCACCTTATGACTATGAAGCATATAGGTACTAAAAGATCACCTAATGGGAATCCATTCATTTGTCCAAAGACCCTTTCTAGATCTATATATGTTATTATATTTTCTCAAAGGAAAAGAACTCCAACATGAGAGAGAGAGAGAGAGAAGCCACCAACTCCTAATCTGAGTATCCATTCATTAAGTTGAAAACACCGCCGAAAGTCATATGATTATAATAATTTGAGTACAGCTGCATCTTATGCCAACAAGGAAGAAATTTTTTTTAAAAATAAATAAATAAAAGAAAAAGGAAAAAGGAAAAAGGAAGAAGGGGTCACCAAATATTCTTAAAAGGATCCAGCCTTCATTATGAATGTGATTAGAATAAGTAAAGGTGGGTTGTTAATTATGCAATCAAATGGAGGGTTATGTTAGGTGGATATGCAGAGATATATGTGGTGCCAATTGAATCTTGTATATATAATTAATTAATTAATTAACCAACTTAATTCGGCCACGACAGTCCGCCGCAAGATCCCTCTCATTAGGAGTATAAATATTGCTTCTCTAAATAAATTATTAATTTTAAAATTTAGTTTGTAGAGCAGCAGTCACACTGGTCTCAATTCAAGTTAGGTGCCAATTTTTGATGTTATGGGCTGAAAAGTGAGTAGGATTGGATATAGTTCCTCTTATCTACTCCTGCCTTTCCATCAGTTTCATTCTACAGCTTCTGCTTGTCCATTTCAATATATATATATATATATATAGAAGATATGAAAATCCAATGATTTAATGATGGATTGGCATTCTTTGGATAAAATTGGGAAGTTGTAAATTGGTACTGGATATTAATGGAGAGGGTGCTATAAAAAAAGGAGCCAAACCTGTTACAATTACATTCTCTTAAATCCTGCCAACATATTGTACCTAAAAATTCGTCATTGGCATCCTCTGGCAGTCTGCTAGCTTTGATTGATAGTGTATGTTCTCTCCATTACTTGATCTCAATGGAGAGAACCCTACCTAAATGCTATGTTTGGATTTTGGACAGAGAAAGGAAAATGACCGAAATTTATTTAGAAACAGATTTTTTTTTTTTTTTTTTCTGTCAAAGCATTTTCAAACTTTTCTTTTTTCTCAACTTTCCTGAGATTCAAACAGAGGAGAAAGGATGCTCAAATTTGGCCATGACATCCTCCGTTACATCTCAGTCCAGCAGAATGTGTACCTTTGGTCGGGCCAAGAATATGACCGAAAAAATGGTGCAGGATTACCAAATGGGGAGCAGGGACACCATTTAGCAGCAATTAGATGAAGTATTATGTACAATTTTGCTTCTCGGCTATACTGCTGCTTTATTAAATACAAGACCTACTCCACATTTTGAGTAGATAACTTACGTACCAGGCAATAATCGCAGTATGAGCTGATCCAAAAGAAAGAAAAAAAAACATTCATCTACATCATAGATTTGCTATGATGATAAGTGTTTTCGATCATCCATTTAGGGCGATATTGGCTAATGCAGTACCCCTAAAAATCATCATTTCATGCATTAGCAAGCCTACATCCACTATCATGCTGGCCCTTAAGCCGCTCTCCCAGCTGTTACACTGTCCAATTTTTGTTTTTAAGTTGTAATTCTTATGTTGCTAACTTTTGTTGTTCTATACCTACCAAGAGTTGTTTATTTCTTAAAGCAAAATCCATTGTGAAAGCAATCTTTACTCCTTTATCTACTTATTTTATTGTAACATTTTATATCAATTTTGTACAGCCATCTCTGTCATGAACTTGGAAACAAGCCAACAAGGAAAGAATATATGTATACATAAGCAAACTCCCAAAACAGAATAAACAAACACTCACTTTTATATACTTACAAATGGATACATGTAGTATACAAATAATCCAACTCTGCCTCTCAAGTAATAAACAAACCCCATGTGATGAAATGATGCAAATATGAGAGAGAAAAAAAGGGAATTACTTACCCTTCTTTCCTCCCAAACACCTCTCCCCCCCCCCCCCCCCCCCCCCAAAAAAAAAAAAAAAAAAAACAAAATGAATGAAAAGAAAACAAAGTTTCCTAGTTTCTAACTGTCTACAATAAACTAAATGCTATGAACCTGGCACTGGAATCTTTGTTGGATCACTCCAGCTTTGCAAGCCAGGCATTTTTCTCACAACATACAAATGACAGGGTGGCTTTATCTCACTAGCCTACACACACATACACTCATCAGCCTCCTTTCCCTTAAAAGGTGGTGATGGCCACAACCCCACAAAAATTTGGGCTTACCTGGACACAGAAACAATAAAAAAAGAAAGAAAGAAAAAGAAAATGGTTGGCAGACCTCAGTTTCGAGTCCACCATGATAACCAAAACAGACCACACCAGTAGCCTCCCTCTCCATCAAGGGGCTTCCTGTGAAATTTGTAGGACAATTCCAGCTGCTATTTCAATTGTTCACCACAGTGTTGGTGCTCTTCTGTCCTAAATTCGTTGCTGTTAAATAAACTCCAAGAAAGCAATCTGCATCACCAAGCACAGAAAACAAATTAGAAAGCTATCTCAATTTAAAAATAGAATTCTAGGAGAAAAATGTAACAATATAGAAGGGTACATTGTTTTTACCTAGTTTTCTTCCTGGGCATGAAAGTTAAGCACATATTCATAACAAAACACCATCACCCATGTTCCTCACTCGGAGTTCCACATCCCTCAGATCGCGAAGATGATGTAAAATTTCTTGGAGTAGATCAATCCCTTTGTCCCCTTTTTTCAAGGAGCTGAAGCAATGCTTTAGAAACTCCCTATCCGCCTCCAGTGCTTGTAGCCTCTCATAGACATGATCCACCTCCTCTTCAATGGCAAGTTTCTTGCTCTCTACTTCAGTTTTGGCCACTGAAGAATTTTGAGACACAACAGAATCAAACCCATTTTCATGTCCATTCAATTCCCCATCTTCAGTTTCTGCACCAATTGCATCAAAAAGTGGAAGAAGTCTCTTTGCCTTGGGGCCCAGGATTGTTCTCTCTTCATGATGTTTTCCATTCATTTCCTTTGAAAATCCATTTCCAACCCCATTTACTTCACTGATAAAGTCAGAAATATCATGAAACTCCTTGCCATTCTCTTCATAGAAACGCTCAAACGATTTCATCTCTGCAAAATGAAGTTCTTCATCATCGCCGAATGTGAAAAGCTTCTCTTCTAGAACCTTGAGCTGATCTAGTATGGAAAGTCTCTCTTCCTCAAAGTGAGCCAAAGATTCCTCGAAATTTAGAACTGCATCGACAGGGGTGTTGTGGTGACCACTTTCTTGACTGCCATAGAAACCATCATCTTCCTTTGCTTCATGATTTAAATCGATAGATAGTCCATCACTATCCTCAGCATTGCTACAAGAAGCAGAGGAAGTTCCACTTCTCATGCTACTATCTTTCCTTCTTTTCAACATCATCATTTTTTCTTTTGCCTCATAATCCATAACCTTCTTGCGATACATCTCCAGCTCTTTCTCCAACTCTTGCTTCTCTTTCTCCCTCTTCACCATAAGCTCGTTCAAAAGCTGCAAAGCTTCTTGATCGTACTCAGTTTGTTCTTCCATCATTCTCTGGTACTGCAAAGCTTCCATCTGCATTGCCGCCTTCTCTTCCTGAAGCCTATTTATCATTGCCATCGTCTGGTTGGCAGCTACTGCAGAGGCACTTCTCTCTTCTTCTAGTTCTGCATATAAAGCATTTAAAGCCTTTCGTTCTGCTCTTAGAGCAGACGTTAACCTTTCAATGGTGAAAACCCCCTCACCATTTTCAAACTCGCTTATCACACTTCCATCCAAAGACTCTTCTGTACATGATTCTCTTTTCTCAAGTAATAACAAATTCTTGTCTAAGTGATGGAGGCCTTCTATGGAAGTGGGTGTATCAGGAACTCTCTCTTCTTCTAACTCATTAAGATCTGAACACAATGATAAATGATTGTTTATCGCTTGCTCACTCATCTCAAGAGACATGGTTTTGCATTCTACTATTTCTTCCTTATCTTGTTTAGAACCTAATACACATACACACATTCAGAATTTTGACTAACATATTAAAGGAATGCAAATCTAACTTTTGAAGGTAATTTGGATAAGAATATTAGGCTTACCCGTATTGTCATCAGAATTGCAATTGGCAGAACTGGTAGAAGGATCTTCAATTTTGCATGAATGTGAAGGAAGAATTTCTTGAACCCGAACCTCATCGGTTTGTTCCTGATCGGACATCTCTTTCCTTGTCAATATCTCTGCTTCAGTTTCAACGCTCCGCATATGAATTACTTCTTCAGATTCTGCACATATTGGAAATTATTAAACTTTCTGATCTAAATTTAGCATAAAACATTGAATAAAATTTAAAATCAAATTGACCCCAAAAAAGAAAAGAAAAAGAAAAATGTACCTGAATGAACATCTGAAGCTCTTTCTTCTGCTGCGGTTGCTTGATCATCATCATCATTGCTAGAAGGTGTTTGAGTTGATTGAGAAATAACAACTAGTTCATACAACTCCCTAATTGAATCCCCCTCTTCTGCATGCAAAATTGAGGAATTCACATTCTTATTCTCATCCATTTCCATGAATTGAAGCAATGAAGACTTGGTTTCCTCCATACTCTCATGGACTGAAACCACTGCCACTGTCTCTCGTTCACTGCACATATTCTCCACAACCAAATCCTCTTGTGTATCAACAAGCAATTGGGAATCCAAAGTTTCTTTTTGACAATCAAAATTCTCCTGATCTTCTTCCATAATTTTGAATCCACTCTGATTTTCTGCACTAGTGAAATCGATCAATTCAACCGGAATCAAACGATGATCATCATGATCTGCATAATTCTCAACAGTCCAAGGGAGGATTTCGAGAGATGCATCTTCTATGAAACTAACTTGAACCACGGTCTTATCAGAAGATGGATCTTCCATGAACATAATTAAATCATCCTCCTTCAAAGGTTCTTGCTCTGCTGCAATAAAGATACCTACCTTATCATCTTCATTAATCTCCACTTCTTTGAAAACAACAACTCCATCAACATCAGAAAGCATCTGATTCTCTGCCACATCATCATCTCCTTCCTCTGTTTTATTTTCCGTTCTGTATTCATCTTCGCATCGATCTGTGACACAATCGGATCTGTTTGGAGCTGAATTATCAGCTTCTCCTGCTTCTGTAATCAAATTTCCTTTCTGGGTATAATCCAGAACCTCCCAAGAAGAAGGCTTAATCAATAAATAAGGAGAGTAGAAATTGCTGTTTAAGCTCTCCCCACAGCAAGAACAACTTATATTCACCTCACCATTCAAAATTTTCTTCTCCCCATCACTCTGAATCATTCCAATTTCTTTCACCCACCGAAAGAAGGCGATCTTCGTCGTCTCCTCACAATTGGGTTGCGATGAGGACGAGCAATCCTCGCACAAATCTTGCGATTCGGCCAATTTCCGATGATTTGAACAGTAACCCAATTTAGAAATCTCAGAGGCGTGGATATCGCACACGAGATCTCTGTATAAATTCTTGTTCTTACTAGGCTCAAAGATGTGATCGAGCCTAGAACACCAGAGGCAGGGTCTTTTGAGGCCAAAGTAATCGGCGAATTTTACGATCAAATAAGAAAAAAGAGAGTTAAGTAGAAGGAGAATTATAAGTATCCATTCAAGAATTGCATAGACGAGTATAAGAGTAATTTTGTTGGTGTTTCTATGCAACATAGATGCAAATTTGTTGGCAGCCATGAATGCTCTGTTCTTGGTATATACAGGGCAGAGCAGAGAGAAAGAGAGGGATAAACAGACAAACAGAGAATTCAGTGAAGACGAAGAAGATGAATGGATATAAGAGAGAGAGAGAGAGAGAGAGAGAGAGAGTATAAGAGGAAAGATGAGGAAGTGGTTTTATTTAGACTGAGAAAGGCGGAGAGAGACAGAGAGAGAGGGGTGGGGGGAGGGAAGAAGTCTGAAAGGTGGGAAAGAACGGGAATTTAGAATGGATTGAGAGAATTAAGAATTTTTTTTTTTTAATTATTAAAAATGAAAAAAGAATGTTAATATGAAGCTTCTGGTATTGGTTTTAAAAAAGTTTTCTAAGTAACCATTTCTACATTCAACACCTAATAGATTACACTTTAGGTTGGTGAGCATATTTTCTCTTGGATATGATGTATTCTATACTTGATTCACACTGCATCTGCATTTTCAGTATTCCAAATATTTGAGTTTAAGTTAATAATTTATTTATCAAATGGCGTTAAATTTTTAAGAGAAATTTTTTATTCAAGCACATTAATATACAATTCTCAAATACCGTTCGGACTAGTTGCTGATCAAAGATGTCTGAGTTTAGAGCTCTTCCTTTTACCGTAGGCCAACTCTTGATGGTAATTCATTGATATCCATTTATTAATAATATTAGTATAAGGTGTACTTTTATATGTATTAGGATTCACAATTGAAAATCCAGTAAAATATGAGTTTTAGTTCAATGATTCATGTTTCATTTTTTATGAAATGAGGTTCGGGATCCATTGCTTACGGATAATTATTGGTAAATTTATTACTCCAAGTCTCGACTCCTTACTAAGAAATGACTACTAACCCTACAATCTACAGTCTTAAAAAAAAAAAATCTCTAAAAACCCATTAGGCGATGGACCTATCCTTGTAGCCAAACACCTTCCGCGTCCACTCTGTTTTCCAATTTGGGCAGCCAGTTGGTGTCCCACCGACCATCCTCAAGGTAAGGTGCGGGGGCCATTTAGGCCGCCGGAGGCTATGCTCCATCATTTAAGTCTATTCTTTGTGAATGAAGCTCTGTATCTCTATATGTGGAAATTATTTGAGATTTCAAGCTTTCAAACAAATTAAATTATTCCATTTTGTCTCCTTTACACTTAAAATGTTATCGAGAATTGCCCTAAAATGAAATTTGAAGATTGAAATAACTTAATGATAATAATGAATTATTCACTGTCAGCATATGCTTAGTAACTATAGTAAGCATAAAGCTAATGGAAAATTGTGAGACACATTTTCAAAAACTGACCATTGGATTAGATACTCTTTTTGCGGATGTCATGCATGTCAAAAATCACAGTAGTATGATATTATCAACTCAAAATATAGATTGTGAAAAATTATGACCGCTAAATTTTTTTCCAATTTTTCTTACTGCCATTTTTTAGAAACTGATCGTTGGATCATTACAATTATCTATTAGCTTTATGCTTACTTTAGCTAAAGTAAGAAAGTAAGCATATGCTGATCGGATCATTTTCAATATATTAATAATTAATGGATGAGTTGGGTTTATTTTATTTTCAATTTAGAGAGCGGTTGATATCACACGATCATGCTGATTAAATCATATAAATACAACAATGCCCTCATTAGACGGTCGCATTTCTCCATTATAGGGGGGAGGCGGATTGGACTTGGGGAGCCTTTGGGTTGGATTTGTTGAAATGAGAGAATTCTATTCTATGAAATAGGGTGCATGAATTTATATTGAATCTTTACCAAACAAGATTAGTATTTTTTTCATCAGCATCAAATTAAGCTGACCCAATTTTAGAGTTTCTCAAATTGTCATTATCAGAAGCACATTATGGATTATCTCATTAGGTGAACGTTCTTGGGTAGGAATGGAAGGCTTTTTGAAAGCAAGACATATGACACCTTTGTTTGCGGGCTTGGGTGTTGGGGTTGTTAGGGCTGCTTATTTATTTTTTACTTTTAGGGCAAGATTTTAAATTCAAACACATGAGAATACATTAATAGCTATTATTATAAATACTAAAGAGAGTAAGGGTAGATTTACCTTATTTTGAAATTCTTGTTCGGGGTGCAAGATTTAGTTTGGTGCACTCAAGTTGGCTCAGGATACTTGTATAGAAAAATTCGCTTAGAAGAAAATAAAAGAATTTTTTTAAAAAAATATTTAAATTCTGAAAATTATCCCTCTACCACATAACTTTGCTATATGTAATATTAGACCCACACTTTTCTGTTCTAATATATTTCAGAGGAAACTCTCTTTTAAGTTTTGCCCCATCCAATGCTTTTGCTTTTTATAATTTCACACCATGGAGGTCCAATTAATGTTTCATTTTATAGTCCAACAAGTAATAAACTCTGCAGATCTCCACTCCTAAATTACACTAATTTAACTGCTAAAAATGGTCCTACTTCCTTCTCTACTTTAGCCGTGGCTTAAAAAATAATTTAAGAAATTGATTAAGGGTTACATAATTATTATTGTGATTGCCAGCTCGATCAAAGGAGACTATAGAAAAGTGGGAAAAATTTTCACTTCTTGGATCTCGCAAGAGATTTGAAACAAACTAGCGGACACTTTTTTGTGTGCGCAAAATATTATTTACCAAATCTGAATAATTTTCCTCTTAATTTATTCAGTCTTCTAAGAAGATTTTGCACTTTATTGAGAATTAGCGCGCCAAATGTGATTGATCCCAGCTTACCCCGAAAAGGGTT
Organism: Hamamelis virginiana; assembly: GCA_017140935.1. Lineage (NCBI taxonomy): Eukaryota > Viridiplantae > Streptophyta > Magnoliopsida > Saxifragales > Hamamelidaceae > Hamamelis > Hamamelis virginiana. The sequence continues at coordinate 120,935 of JAESVK010000676.1, read as the reverse complement.
AAATTATGCAACTATAGTAAATTTAATGAAAAAAAAAAAAGATAAAAATCTCGAGTTGGAAATTAGAACAAAAGTCAAATTCACAGCGCGGTAAAAATTATTATTTCTGAAGCAAAATAGGCAATTGTATATTAAAAACTAAAAAGAAGAGAAAAATGAAGAAAGAGGCAAATAGTGAAAAAAAGTGAAATCATTAGGACAGAAATGAAAGGTTGTTTAGAATCAATTCAAAATTAATGGTAGAGAGCGCCTTTGTTGAAAGAAACCTATAAAGCTAAGCACTCTTTGAAAAGGTGATTACAAGTTATACCTTATTTTCTCTCTCCCCTTTTTCTTTATTTTCTTTTAGACTTTCAATTTTTTGACCAAAAGGACATTAATTTATTCCAACAAAAGGCAAATTACAATGTGCAAGGGAAAGGACCCCAAATTCAATGGCCAAAACATATGCAGTTTTGCACCATCCCATTGTTAATTAAGGGTTTTCAATAAAAATATTGGCCCTCCTATCTTGAATTGAATTGAATGGTCTAAAAATTATGTGTCCCACATCTTCAAAATTCCTCATTTGACAATTTCAAATGTGACGACTAATTAAAAAACATGCTTATAGAAAAATAAAAGCAAAAATATTGGCGGCATCGTGAATGCTCTCGATTGATTGAGGGACCCTCGATTACTTGCACGATTCGCGTGGTTACAAAGACATCGATCATCTCAATTTAACTAATTAATGACTAAGTATTTTGCTTAATCTTGTATAATAAATAATCAAAAGGAGGGACCCTATGTTCATTCATAATCATAACCCTTAAACCTTAATTTTTAATCATCGATGGAGCGGCCCGGATCGAGGGCCACACCTCTAATTTGAGGGCATTGCTAGAAAAATTATAATTTGCCCATTTCTTTAGGGTATACTATAATGTGGATAGTGCCCTACCCAAATGTCTAGTGCTATAAGGACCCATGAAAGGGTTTTTTTTTTTTTTCTTTTTTTCCAACTGGGTGTAGGGCTAAAGCACCTAATTAGATCTTGTTTCAAGTTTCAAGCAGGGATAAGCATTGGTGACAGTTGAACTGTCTAATTCTAGATGACTCTCAACCCAGATTGCTTCTCCGAGAGGACTGTTTGGGTACGAGTTTAAGAAATATCAGAACAGAGGGAGAGAATATGATTTTGGGTGTTTGTTTGGACATTAATTAATTGAATTGCAAGACAGAGAGAGTGAATGTACATATAATCATAGAAACTGCAAGCGTGACAGACTTATGTCATGATTGGCTCCTGAGAAAGTGTGGGTGCCACTCAGTTGGATGGAATATGACTGTGTGCTGTTATTTAAAAACAGTGGTAAAAGGTCTATGTGACAGCAATCATTATGGATGTCTCTGGTTTTTATGATACATCATGTAATGTATCCACTCTTCCTAATTACCAGACCATAACAGCCCAAGGACAATGCCTGGCTGTATATAATGTGGTACTATGGAATCTTGTTCATTAAAAGGAATATCATGTTGCCTTTTTGTTTTTCCTCTTTCCTTTCTTTTTTTTTTCTTTGTATTTTTTTTAATGGTTACAAGGTGTTGTAAATAAGGAATTAACATTCTTGACAAAGCATTAATGTAAGTGCAATTAGGATGTTATATTTTAACTTTAAGTAGGTATTTGCTTTTAGAATGGAAAATGCTACATGTCTCCATTTCTTTCGCAATACTTTTAATGGGGTGAATGAGCGCTTCTGATGGTTTTTCATATTTTGAGGGGAAAATAATCGAGAAACAATTTTTTTTTTCTTTTAAAAGAACTTGCCATGTATGTAGTAAAATTAAATAAGCCACTTCGCGTTGCTTCTACTGTTTTTTGGATGATGTGGCAATATGTCTGGCATTTTTCACAATTAAAGCTTTGTATCAACTATCAATAAGGCTATATTATTTAGCTCATTTCGGTAAGCAAATATTGCATTCTAATGGATATTCTTGTTTGGAAAATGCTAAACCTATCGTATTGAGTTCTCGCATATTTTTCGTCAATGGAAATGCTATTGCCGTTGCTTCTTCTTCTTCTCTTCTTCTTTTTCGCTGCTGTTGCTTCTTCTTGTTCTTCTTCTTCGTTGATGCTTCTTCTTTAAAAAACATAGTGAAAATAAAAACAAAGGAAAAAAAAACACATTGAAAATGATAAAAATACAGTGACGTTTTCACTATATTGGGGTTTCTACTGTGTCCAACATTTTCACTATTGGACATTTTTACTGTGCCCAACATTTTCACTGTTGGACGAGAAAGATGGCGAGACGCCTAGCACGGCTCTTCTTGTTTATCTCTCCCTCTCTCTATCTTTTTCATGGGTCAATAAGCACCTTATCTTAGACCTATGTCATTGAAATCTATGCAACTTTAGATAATATCATCTAAATTTTCAACCTCACCAAAATTTTTATTATTCAAATTACGAAAACAAAAAACATAAAAAACATTTTTTTAATAACAAAGAAACACAACATATTTAATTTCTTCGAAATTTAAACTCCAATCGGTTGCTTAAAGTGAAAGAAAAAGGAAAAGAAACCAAATAATCTTAGGTATTTGAAAGATTTGGAGCATTGTAGGGTTATCTCTTGTCCTTTGGACAACCAAAGGTCCCATTGAGATATCAATCTTTGCTGAAACATAGGATTCTGTGATTAAAAACAAAATGAAGATTGAACAATGAAAAACAGCCAAGAAAAATAGTAAGATACTATGGAATATAGCACAAAGGAGTGCATATATTCTGTCCCCATTCTTTATTCCCAATCTTATTTTTTATCTCCTCTCACAAAACCAAAACTTGAAAAATCAACCCTTTATAAAATATTCATTCCATGCTTTTCGAGGATTAATATTGTGAAAGGGAATAGAGAATGGAAATAAATAATGAGAATAGAAGATCTGCACTCAGGACCAAATAAAGAACTTAGAGCAACTCCAACTGGCTCCTTACTTTGGCTTCTTAGCTAAAGTAAAAAGCCAAAGCCCAAAAATCATGTTCCAACAGGCTCCCTACTCCCCTCCCTACTTTAATTCCTCTCCAAATGACTCCCTACATTTGGGGAACCAAATAGGGAGTATGGTTGGAATAGCGAATTTAAAAGTAACTCTCTAAAATATCTTTTAGCTAGTTTCGATAGCCACTTGATCAAAATTTAGGAAGCATAATTGGAGTTGCTCTAAGAAAAATAAAAAAGGCTTACCTCAATATATATATATATAGGGATGATACTATAAGGTTGGCCTTATGCAAAGTTACGTAAGGTCGGCTCTATATGGCCAATTTTAGATGACAGTTCGTAAAACTGACCATTGGATTAGATGCCCTTCATTTGTATGTCATGCCTGCAAAAAATCACAGTGATCCGACAGTTGGTTTTTGAAATAACTGCCGTTAAAAAAATGGTGATATTTTGAAGAACAAATAAGTTGCATATTTTCACAATGACATTTCAAAAACCAACCGTCAGATCACTGTGTTTTTTTGCAGGAATGACATACAGAGGAGGGGTATCTAATCCAATGTTCTGTTTTACAAACTGTCATCTAAAATTGGCCATATGGAGCTGGCCTTAATCAAAGTAGTATCATCCCTATATATATATATATATATATATATATATATATCTTTTGGGTTGGGGCTTGGGGATGGGGGATGTGATAGTAATGATTGTGATTTGAGAGTAATCGAAGAGGTGGTGGGAAGGGGACCCCTCTCCTTTTGCTTTTATGCCGCTGCTGCTGCTTTTTCTCACTTGCCTATTCTTTTTATTTTGAATACATCCATCCCTCCTTTCTTCCACTTTGGAATCTCTACCTCTCTCCCTCCTCTGGCAAGCAAGCGATCCAACTATGCACACAAATTTAAACACATTTAATCAAAATGGAAATGAAGCTTGATGCTGACCTTAAATTAAATAGCTTTATTAGTAATTGATATCAGTTGCCTTTACATTACAACTTTACAAGTAGATCCCAGAATTGAGGCAGCTAATAGCAATAGGGTGCCTAGCTGAAATCCTAGGCTTTGGATTTTTGTAATTAACGTGCCATAAAAGTCTATTCAACCTGAGACATAAAATCATCAAACTTTAACCTAAACATATAAAGTGCTTGCCGCATGAACATGACACCATCCTTTCATGAAGCTGGTGATTAATGTGTTATGATCAACTCTCTCTTATTTGATTTAAAATATATACATTTAAAATTAAAATTTGTATGCATTTTATGTTTCAAAATTCTCAATATAATACCTTAATGATAGATAAAGACTCTAGGTAATTGTATTCGAGGGTTAAGATTGAATTTCAACTTCATTAGAGTTGGGAGAATTTAAGGGAATGGAAATGACTACTACCCATTATGTAATTCAAGGATTGAATCGAACTTTCGATTAGGATTAAAAAAAAAAAAAACATGAAAATATAGCAAAAATAATAACCATTAGGTAACAATATTATAATGGGTAAAAATTGGTATCCAATCACATTTTGTCGCATGGTAGAAATAAAGGTAAAATAATCATGAATGCAATAAATGACTTGGAGAAGACTAAGTTGTAGAAAGGCAAATCAAAACATGTACACATTTATTGACAAAACGACAAAAGAGAATACTTTTGAGGTTTACGATCGAGTCATAAGCCAATTCGTCCAACTTATTTGAGTCAAGATCCCAATCAAGTTTAAAACAAGAAAAATGTTATATATCACTACAAGTATTGTTATAAGAAAGAAAGATGGTGAATTTTAAGAAATATCCATGAGTAATTTTTTAAAACTATCATAATTTTCTACTTATAGTGATACTTATAGTAATTCGTTGTAGCAATGTATAGCATTGCTCTATCTAAACTTGGCATTAAACTGAGTTGGGCATTGGATCACTCGAAAGAGTTGGATAGTCAACTTAGACAAGTTATCCATGTGAGTTGCTCCGCGTCATTCTACTCAGAAGTGAAGGAGGGAAATTTAATTCAAATAGATTCTAATTATAATTTTGAAATAATCATCAATTTTATAAATACCGAATTGATTAACATCTGATAAGATCAATCAATCACATACTTGAGGCTAGATAAATTATCATCAATATGGAGCATCTATTGAAGAATCTCCAATGACAGGATTAAGGGATAATGATCTATAAAAGGATCATCAGTTCACCTCACAAGAAACACAATTTGGAATGGATGAATCGATTCCTTTTTTCTTTTGCCATCTCGAACTTATGTATCAAAAAGTCACCAAACTATAAGGCCACTGGCTTCAAGCACTTTCAAAGGATAGTTTTCAGGTTCAAGTACAGAGATGTGCATTGATACTAATTTACTAGGTCATTTGTTAATGTTCTCAGTAGATATCCTTACTTTTTTATGCCAAACTTGGCTTCATGCCCATGGATATTTTTCCTAGCATGTTATGATATTCGCATTATATATCCTACGATGAGAAAATATTTTTGTTCAGAGTACATGGCACTTTTAGATGCACCCTATTCCAAGAATGCACATGTCTTTGCCTCTCCGAAGACCATCAAAGTTTTTGATAGTTTCTTGCATGTATGGGATTGTAATGTAGGCCAGGAGCATTGTCTGCTCGAGTAGGGTGGGTCCCAGAGATAGTATGTCCTTGCTTAGGGTCCGAGAAGTCTTGTGTTCGAGTCTTTTTAATGATGTGGGTGGATAATGCAAAAGCATTGCCTCACTGCTCGATTGAATAGGATGAATCATCCAGGAGATTTCAACCAAAATACTAGGGTCTATGGAATAAAAGGATTTAATCTCACGCTCCTATCAGTTGAAGCTTTTGGGTGTATTGATTAAAGTCCTGCATCATATTGGAATTAAGATTACGCTATTTTAACCTTGGAACAACATATATTATCTCTCACAATGGAGTAAAACCCAAGTCACATGGGGGGTGGACTCAACTCCAAATACCCCAAATGAAAGTGGCAGCATATTGCTGATGTTCAAAGTAGTATTTTACCTAGTAAATATGTATGCCTCATTAAAAATGGAATAATTTAAAAAAGGTTATTAGGGTTTTTGCCATTTCTATTGTTAATTACCAAGATTGCTGTCAATTTTACAAATACTCTTTTCCTTGCCTAATATAGTGTAGTAGATGATATGACAATATCATATTAATGGCTTACGTGGCATATTCAATTAAATAGAATAAAAAAAAATCATATAAACTTTTATCCACGTTGCCCCTACCGTGTGAATACAAGCAATATTCCTAATTAGAATGATAAATTGGATCTTTGGATCCTCCAATTCCAGATTTCAGAAGTCAAAAACCTTTTCGAACAAGAGCCGTGAAGTCGACAATTTGGACGGTGATAAATTGAAATATATTGCACTGATTTTGTGGACTAAAAATGCTAAAAGTAGGTTCAACCAATGATGAATCGGGCTACCAATAGAGCTGTGACAGATGTCAATTGATCCCTAGTAGTATGTAACTATGTACAGTGATGTAAAGTCCATATTTTAGAACTTGGTGGGAGCTCAAAAGAAGATTAGGTATCCAACCAAAACCAAAAGCACAAAAGTAGTCATAAGCTATTAGCCTTAGCCTTTTTATATATGACCTTAATTTGCTACCTTTTCTTATTACTTTATTCTGTATGGTCCATGTCGATTGCTCCTCTCTTCTTTAAAATCTTTATTTAATTGTTTGTCTGATTATAATTATCATTATCATTAAAAATTCTAAAACAACTGCTAATGTACGTCACCTTTTTAAATTATTTTATATGGAAGCATGGTTTTGTGTTTATTTTATATAATTAAATTTATAAAATACATGAAAGCAAATGTTTTTTCAGACTTCTGCATTAATTGGTTTAAAAAATTTGGTATAAATGATGATTCATTTAGCAATACTCGTCCACAAATTTAAGAATAAACTTGCTTAGTCTTTTTTAAGAGAGTAATTAAAAATCTTATCGACGAAATCTAAGAAAAGCCTAATCACTTAATAAGAATGACAAAATAAAAAAAAAAAAAAAAAATAGATTACGCCATGCACTTGGCCTATTCCTCAAAACTTTTAATTTTTTTTGTTGTTTTTCTTCTCAAATTGTGGAGCCCATGCATTTCACTTGCATTTTACATTCTTTCCCAACCTATGGAACCCATGCTTCTTCTTCCCCTGTCTCCATCATCATCATATAGCCAGGCGCCTCCCGTTATGTGGTCCAAAGGCTCCTCCTGGGCTCCGCCCAAATAATAAAAAATAAATAAAACATAATTCGATGACACAATTTTTTATTTTTTTGATGAAAAATGACACAATTGAATAAGGGTCAGAAGTTACATTCAGAGACCAGTTTGCCATATATATGCATTGGCCCGTAAATGGACAGTTTATTTAACCATCTCATAGTAAACTCAATCCACAAATACCCACAAAAGTGTTCACACTGGATTCTGAAAGTATCAGTGGCTATCATAGAGGGCAATTCAATACTCATAGGGCCTGACTTTGACAAATAAGAACAGGCCTATGGTTGCTACTTTTCTATATAATGATCCATTTGAACAAAAACAAAGTAATGTCACAATAGTTTACAGGCCAATACAATGAACCATGAATCCTTCTAATCATTGCCATCAATCAACGACAACCCAAACATAAGTCTCTGCAGAAAACCATCCATCATGTGAACTCAAACCCCACACTAATCTTTGCTCGTATTTCCAAAAACACTAAAAATCAACTGTGCCGACTAGATACATTTTCTAGGTGTGCGAATATGTCTTACAAAAGGCCTGTGCTTCCAAATGGATTGTTATTTTGTGGGTGACCAACGGGGTTCACAGGAAATGCCCCAAACCCTGCATCACCAAAAGGATTCGGTGCTCCCATCATCATCTGTTGCTGCTGCGGCTGTTGCTGGTAGGTAGGTTGATATGGACCGAAGGGATTGGCCTGCTGTTGAGTCATTGTTGCCATTTGAACTGCTGGAGGGGGAGCAATGTTGTTTGACAATGCAAAAGGATCTTGTACCTCAAATGGGTTAGGGGCTGGTGCTCCATAAACAGGCTGCTGGGCGGCTCTATATGCTGCTTCGTCATACAAGCTGCTAAGTATGAGTGTGTCCAATCCACCAGCCTGGCATTTAACAAAAAGAAAAGGCGGCACACAAAAGATCTGAGAGCAATTTTTTGATATTACAACTATGACAACAGTTGAACCATTATGAAAGTGCCATATATGCTTCATTTTGCATTTTCACTCAATTCCTAATTATTTTGATAATATGTATACAGGCCAGTTCTCCTAAGCGCTGGGGCGCATGAGCGCCTGGCTATATATATATATTGGGGGGTGTTCAAAAGCATATCCAAATGGTGCCTTAACTGATCGATAGAGTATCAGAAGTATTTGTCTTTGTATCTGAAGATACTGGTGCCTTACCTAATTCAGGGGTGAACTATCAAGAGAGTGCATTGATTGGACGTATTGAAAATAACTATTCATTTCATCTTATTGTTCCAATATGCATTTCTTATTCTATCTGAATTTTGATGATTTCTTTTAGAGATATTTAAAATTGTTGTGTACCCCAGAATCTTACCAACACAGTCATAAAGTTGATGTCTCCTAGTAGAGGCTAACTAACACCAAGATATACATTACTTTAAACTGCCTATCACAATTGTGGAATGACCATAAACAGAACAATAGATATAACGAAGTGCAAAAAAAATTAGAAAGCACTGGATGTGCCTACCAATTGCCTCTCATTAGCTGCAGAAATGTTGCTGCTTGGAGTGGTGACCAGTGCAAGTTCCCACCCAGTGGGATCATAATTTTTTGCTTGAATGGCACCAGAGTCAAAAGATGAAGCAGCATCTGTAAATATATGAGTTTATACCTTTTCCTAGGTTAAGATGAAAAGCAACGGAAAAATGAAAAAGTAAAAAACAAAACAAATAAATGATACCCAATGGAACTATGGCTAGAGCCCGAGCATTGCTTTCCTCAATTGCAGATATATCAGGCATGGTAATGTTTAATCCCTGAATCCGTCACATAGAGATGATAAAAATATATAAATAAATAAAAAAAAAAGACGAGAATAAAAAAAGAGCAGAAAAAGAGGGGGGGTGGGGGGTGGGGGTAGGTTCTGCAATAAAAAGCAACTGATACAACAAAACTGCACAGCTATTTACCAGTAGATCTCCATTGTCAAGGTTGCGAGGAGGAGGAGGAGGAGCAACCTCAATATTAGGGACGGCAACAATGTCCAAAGGCAGTGGCTCAGGTTCATCACTGGATAACTTGGCATCTTCAGAAGAAGAAGGAACCTCTTCTGGTTTGTATGTCAATTGAAGCCTCTCCGGAAATTCCTGATTCATAATGACCACAAATTAGTTCTGCATCACATATCTTCTAAAACAAGAGTTTAATTCATATGGTGAAATAAGTTAAATGTATACAGATCAAAACATAACAAAAGCTCATAAGGAACCGAAATATTAAAAAAGAAAAATTGCACAAATAAAAAAGCTGTGAAGTCTAAAATAAAATTATTTTGTGCCATGAGAATATTGTCCCGCACATTAAATAATTATACTGACCAATGGCTCTCTATGAACAGAAACCATCCGTGGTGCCTCTCTTATATACTCTTCCATGGTTGCAAGAAAGGACTGTGGGGGCTGGAAAAGATGACAAAATACCAAGCTTGCATCAGTTAAAACAATCACATTAAAGCGGCCAAGATACAATCAACACGTTAAATCTCCGTTATAACATCATTACCTCTCTCAAAACAGGAAACTGAAAATTTCTCGCAAGTTCCAATCCTTTGCAAACTTCATAGAAATCAGAAAGGCCCCCAGCCTGCAGTAAAAACCTAAATTTCTTCAGTTAAACACAATAAAACTCAACTGTTAACATCAACCCTTGACCTCAGGTGCATCATGATTAAGATTAATACAAAACTACTCTAAAAAGCATAATTGCTTCAATCAAAAGGATTCAAGTGAAAAATGAGCTCCAATAAAATCAATGCAACACCTGCTGGCCAGCTCGTTTATAGATTTCAAGGGCACTGATAGCTTCATGTCTTGGCATCTCAAAGAACTACAATAAAAAAATATTGGTGAAAAATAAACAAAAAAGCACTGCATAGAATTTTGTCAGAGGTATGTAATTCGGACATAAATAACAAAAACAAAAATACCTTGTCAACAAGATTGATGATCCCATCATTAACAGCGCAATAAATTTTAAAGCTCTCTTTGAGTACCTGTAAATTGCAAATATCAACATGGTCAAGAAAAAATTGTCTTCAGATAAAGCTCTTTATCAATTATGCAGATTTTTTTTCCTTTTTCTTTTTTTTTTTTTTATTTTTTTTTTTTGGGCAAGGCGGAGGCAGGGGGGCATTATGTTTTCTCAAACAGGTTTTCTTTGACACCGCAAAGAGAAGGTGCACAGATAAATGTACAGGTCTCAACTTTTGAAATTGTGATCCCCCTCACAAGTTACACAGCCGCACGTGTTCACACAAACACGCCGCTGGTAATTTAAAAATAAGCATGTTAAAAGCATCTAAGTAGCGCAACCAATAAAATTTTTTATAGCACAAATGAACCATGCTTTTATCTAGTGCTCAAATTTTCAATCTCCAGTAACCCTTATACTTGGTAAACTAGCTTGTTTATCATAATTTAAAAAACCAATGCTTAGTTTATATAATTTGCTGCATTGTTTTTCAGAGATGCTTTTAGCACAAAACCATCTTGATCTTCTATACGCATAATTAAAAAAATAAAAATAAAAAACAGTTTCTATACAAGTTAGGAATGACAGCAGAAAGAAGAAATCAGACATACCAGAGCCAGGGCATACTGTATTACGTAATTGCTAACAGATGCTCCTTCCGGCTGTAAAGTCAGAACTGGACATCAATCTTTTTTTCACAAACTTCCATACAAAATGAATAATTCCGAATTGTTTATGTAAAGATGTATCTTAATAATGATATCTTATTATGCATATCTGTATGGGTGAATAATATAAGTTCCACGAGTTTTTCAAGAGTACCCGGCATCCAATAAGACGATGCAGCAGCTGCTGCAAAGAAGGCAACTGCTCCAAGAGTTCTTCACTGTCCAATTCTCTGGTTCTGCTGTAGCCCTGCCAGCAGAAGAGAACATGTATTGAAAAAAATCTCAATGATCCACAAAGATGAGAACTGATAATGCCGAAACAATTCAATGTGATTACTACCCCAGTCTGCATAATTCAATACTGAAATCGGACACTGGAATTTAGGTTCATATTTTCTTTTGAATAACAAGAAATAACAGATGCTACCAAGCTAATGAATTGACAACCATTCAAAGAAGAAATAACAACAATTACTGGACTACTGATTAAAAAAGGAAACCAATTCCAGAAATGAACTTCACTAACCTAAAAGCAATTTTTTTTCCATTTAGATTTGTTCATTATCCATCTCTTGTTCTATTTCAAGATATTCTATAATAATTGCTTTTCCTTGTAACTAGCGGAGCAGGAATGAGCATTGCATAATGCCATAACCAAGAAAAATGGACCATTTTATTGCTATTTTTTATTTTCATAATAAAATCCTACGTGCTAATCAATATGCAACATTGTTTCTCATTTTTAGTACACAGCATGAACCTTACTAATCCCTTGATATAAAAGACTTTCACCGCAATACTCCATTTTCCTTTAACAAGTTTATCTATTTTTTCTTCCCCCCGAAAGGTAAGTATATTAAGCACAAAAAAATGCCGAAGGACAGGTATAAAGGGTGTATACAAAAGGAAAACTTCACAAAGAACAAGTGTGCTTAACAGTGGAGGACTTAATTCATAGAGGTTGGTCTATTCCAAATAGATGTACGTCTAAGGGAATGAAGAGACCATGAATCACCTTTTTTTTACATTGTGAAGTGGCCAGTGAGCTTTGGGCTTTGCTCTTTTCCTTGTGTGGGGTGTGTCAGGTTTTGTCTTCTTCAATTGTGGAGCTACATTCAGGTTGTAGAGTCAAGGAAGGAATAGGAATCGCAAAGTTATTTGGCAAGCAGCACCGTTTTACCATATGTGGTGTATTTAGAAGGAGAAGAATAGAAAAAATTTTGAGAATGAGTTGCAAATTACGAAAATGAAGTTTATCCTATTGTCTCTTCTTTTTGGGGATCTCCTCCTTTTTACAGGAGTAACTCAATCCTTTTCTTTCTCTTGATCGTTGCTCTTTTTCTTGAGGTTGAATTTTAAGTGTATACCTCACGTGTACAGGGCTTTGCCTTTCTTTTCTTAAAATATTTGATTATTCAACAAAAACTATTTTGCTAAACATGTGAAATGAAAACTTAATTCATCGATTATATGGGCTTATTATACCAACTACGAATCAAAATAAATAAATAAATAAATAAAAATCAATGCTCACAAAAATAAAAAACTATTCACCATGTAATAACTCCAACATTACCCTTCAATTGTTTCTTAGGAAAAGACAAGAGAAAAACAAAAAAAAACAAAGACAAAAAAAAACAAAAAAACAAAAGGAAAGAAAGTGCTTCGTTTATGCATTTTCTCCCAGTGTCTGTAAGGACCAAACGGAGCCCTAGATGCACGAAAATTGGTTCCCAACATAATGTCTTGAAGATTAAATAGAGAAGAAGAAAAATAGAAAAGTAGAAAGCCCCCATGAAATTGAAATGTTTATCAAACAGAAAGCTTCAAAAAAAGTAAACTGTGTGAGAGAGATATAATGGCAGCATATATAATTTGTGATATAAAGAGGGGTAAAAATGAAAAGTTGAATGAACAATGTGCCCTACAAAACAACTGTAGATTCAACTCCCATTTTTTTTTAATGTATAGATAGATTTCCCCTTGTCCATCACAAAGAATATAATCAATACATTGCTACATACCTTCTCCTGCCCTTGGACAGGCCTTGGGAGACGCTCAGCTTCAATGTCATATTTCAGAATCCTAAAGCATTCGAGTCGTTCCTCCAAGAACAGTGCATATGTACGTACCCAGGCAGAGCAATCCCAAGCTGAAAAAAATGATGATAATAATATAAAAATAAAATAAAAAATGGACACTCAAGGTATTGCATTTATTCATCCTAATTATAGGAATTAATACATTGGTTAGATTGTTAGAAGCTATTAATAACAAAGAGAAGGAGAAAAAGAATAAGGGTGTCAAAATTAACCAATAGGACTTGAATCATCCTTAAAATTAGACAGCTGGAGAATGCGTCCTCTCTGTGAAAAATTCAGAAGTTCTTCCCTGAATGTAGGATCACCCTCCCTTAGTGTCCTATGGATAACTATCAGTGTTTTTAATGCCACCTGTCAAACAACAATACAAAACATAACATTGTCAAAATTATAATTATTTGCAGGGCAATTATGAGCAAGACACTGACAAGAAAGAATTCATCAATTTTTATTAACTTCATCAACTACTGTATAGCTTCATCATAATGAAGTATTGGTGATGTATATGCTGCAGAATATATTATTAGGAATTTGAATTTTTTAAGTAAATATATATTCAATAAATTATGAGGGAAGAATGAACAATCAACAGGAAGTATTACACAAATAGTGTAAGCTAGAAAAAGAAAACCATATATGGATATTTTTACAACATGCAAGAATGTCCAGCCCTAAAACGTCTTATGCATGGGCAGCAGAAAAATGGTAGAACATGCAGGATTCAACCTAAAGAGCTAACTAGCTATACAACTAGTCCAGGAGGTTCACCAAGGATTCAATCTCCCAGTCTCGAAGGAAAGGGCAGAACACTGAGGATCAAACAACATTTCCTTTTTACAATCATCAAATGTGTTTGACAAGCACCTATGTGTGCTCATTGCAACCATCAAAAGTTAAGCATAAAGAACCTAAGTAGATGCAAGCATCAAAGATCAAACCAAAACGTAATCTTTTAACCGACCTACCAAAAAGCTAATTGATGTTGCATGGGCACAGACACAAGACAAGGATATGGCATGCACACCAACACAAAATTATTTAAAAACCAAACACAGATGCGGAGAACACACGATGGAGACACGACTAATTATAAATGTGTAAGTGTACACATCCACTGATCCACCATCATTAAACTAATTTCTACAATGTGAAAGAAAAATTTTATTTCACCTATGTTCAAGGAATGTCCTCGTAATAGTGTTCAAGAATAGGACATCAAAAAAGTATTAGTAAGGTCACACGATCTTCAGAGTGCTTCTTTTCATTGTGTTGTTTCCTAAAATGGGCAAGTCCATAGTTCCAAGAATTTTAAACAAATAATTCGATCACAAGCATCGACAAGATCTTAGATAAAAGTTCTCTCATACTTATTAGTTGGTTATCCTTCAAATCATCTCCATTTCGTTTGCCTCCATTAAAGAGAGAGAAATTGTTAATGATATTGTACGCTACCAAAAATGACGTGTATGGAAGGAACAAGTAATGTGGTGATGGATTTCGCAAAATGTAAGTCTTTAAATAAAATTATTGAGAATAGTGCAAAAATCTGTATATAAAAATGTGTAAGCTGTTCTTAAGTCCTGACCCATATATGTATATAATTATTGCCATAACATCTCTCTCTCTCTCTCTCTCTCTCTCTCTCTCTATATATATATATATATATACGGCATGGCAAGTTAAACAGCAACAACGAGCAAACCCCAATTCACTTCTAACAAAAGCATTACGAACAAAAACCAATAAAGATCCAAATCAAATCTAAACAGGAGGAGGTAAAATGTACAGAGTCCGACATCGGCAATTGAATCCGTAAACAGTTAAATCATACCGTCCAATTGTGCGTCTTTGCCAATCGCCGCGAAAGCGCATGAATGCAGTACGCAACATCTGCCCGCGGCCGAATCGCTGATGTTGCAACCAAAATTTCTGTACCAAGAAAAAAATTTAATTAAAAAGTTCCAAAGTTTCAAATATATTTCTAAAAAAAAAAAAAAACATCAAAATAAAATTGGATCTATGAGGATAAAAGGAAAACTGACTTCTGAGGTGTCTCTCCTTGGGTGGACACTCGACATGATTCGTAGCCTTCACGATCGCAACATCCAAATCCTATTAATAGATAACAAATCAACCCAAATACACACACATATACATATCTATGATGTATTATATATGATATTTATATATATATGGACTATGGAGGATTGAAAATGGGGGAGATACCGCATAATCGCTGTTAACATGGGCGAGGCCAACTTTGGTAGAATCTTTGAGAGCGCCATAAGCCTTTCTCCAAGTCTGAAGGGTGGCCATGTGTCTCTTCACTCTCTAATCCGTTGCCGCTGAGATCGGTGTTCTCTTTCTCTCTCTAAAAATGGGGGTTTCTCTCTCTAGAATTTCCTGTAGAGTACAATTATTACGTGGTATTCGGACCCCTCTCTCTCTCTCTCTCTCTCTCTCTCTGTATACCTGTGAACGCTGATTTAGGGGAGAAGAGGGTGGAATTTTTTTTTTTTTTGGTAGAAAAAGAAGAGGGTGGAATTGATCAAAGAAGCGTGCAGAGAAGCATATATCATATATGCTGTGTTTTTGTATAATTTCTTTTTTGCGGAGGGTTTTTCCGACCTTGCTGGCTTTTGGCGGCCCCCTCTTTTGCGTATGTGTCAATTGTCATCATTGCTTTTATTTTCTGCATTATTTAAATAACGTGGTTAGCATTTTTATTTACTATTTTTTTCTCAAACAAGACTACCGTAATTACTTGCAAAAAATAAAAGCCATTAAAATATTTATTGTTTTAAAAATCAGACTGTTCATCGAATCGAAAAAATTATCGGATTAGGGTCAACCAGTTGAACCGTCGGGTTGAACAGTGATGTCATAAATATATTATTTATTTATTAGAATAAAAGCTATAAATGATTCAAAATATAATTTTTTTTAAATGTTTGTACAATTAATTCATATATTTGAATTTATGTGCAGTCATTACAAATATTTGGACTATTTTAATCATTTTAACACCTTAAAAAAAAAAAATTTAAAATTATTTTTCTTTAAAAAAAAAACAAAAATCGGGTTGACCGGTTTTTTGCCCGATTTGATCGGTTGAACCGCCGGGTTGAGTGGTTTATTTAAAAAAACGGGTTTTTATGGATTGAACCAGCCGGAGAGGGGACCGGTTCCCAGTCCGACCTGTCCGGTCCGGGTTTAATAACAATGAAAATATCACCAATGATCTACGTTCACGGATTCATCTAACTTAATTCATTTTTTTTTAAATCTTTATAATAAGCATATATATTTTTATCTTTTTCTTAATTTTATCAAAAAAAATTCTAAATAGCGCATGATTTTTCAGTATTCATAATACCGGCAAGTATAGTCTCTTGGTGATTGTATAGTTTAAATCCTACTTTCATCATAACAAAGAGGATTTAACTGAGGAGAGAACTACTTTCATCATTGAAATTTATTTATTAATATTATAATTTATAAGGGTTAGAGTAAAGATTAATTCTATCATCGGGCAGACTGTATAAATCTTCATAGTTGTAAAGGGTGTCAATTTGGGTCGGGTATGGATATATGACCCTGATATTCACCTGGGCTTCCTGCTTTGCACTAACTGGATTTCTCAATGAATTTAGTGGGGATTCCCCTTCAGCACTAAATTCTAACCCAATTTGACATGGAAAAGTCAGAATCTCCATTCCCCACTGTAGACTTGACCATAATAATATGCACATGTAGTTGTAGAATCATTAGCCTTTTTCTCTAGCAACAAAAGAAAAGTAGTGAAATTTGTTCAAAAATAAATCTCTTTCTTTGATATATATATATATATATATATATTTTTTTTTTTCTTGACTTTTATAGATCCAAACAGAGATTCAGAGTGAGAAAGAATATCGAATATCATATATAAGATAACAGCTTGAAGTAAACTTTTTTTTTGGTACGTGTGTGGAAATAGTGTGCTTGCGATTTAATGATAATTGCAAAACATAAAGAAAAAAAAAATACAGTACAAACTGGAACTTGTTATAAAAATACGTTATACTGTATGTACGTATCATACTGTTATATATGGATTACAGTGAGTTATGGGTTCGTCAGTTCGTCACAAAATTTTGGCAAGAAGTACACATCTTTCATGGTAAGTTGGTCGTAAATAATTAATTTATTGTTAGGATAATAAGATTACAATATGTGGCTGCAAAAATGCCTATTTTTCCATGCATCGGTGTCATGTCTTGATCTGAAAATGGACCGTGGCGGTCCATGGATGACTTGAAATTTAAGCCTAATTCTCGTACTCTAAATCTTCTTGTTTATGAATGGCTGCAATTTTCTAGGATTTAGGTTTTATGATTACTCCCTGTAAAACCTTTTGCTTTAACATGTATCCAATGATTTTTTTTTTTTCAACTCTCTGTGCTAATTAAACAATAAGTATATATATAATTAATATCCCACCTCAATAAATATTATTTATTCAATATTTTCTTTCCCCTAGTGGTCAAGCCTTGGCCCAAAGGTTTGCTCCATCCATGGTTTCAAGTTCGAAACTGCTATTAACTCTTGTGGGGCTAGTTCATACACCAGGAATTAGTCAAGGTGCGCAAAAGCCAGCCCAAACATCCTAAGTTATTAAAAAAAAACAAAAAAAAGTTTATTTCCCCTACCCAAAAATATTGTCATAAACCCTCTCCACTCACCTATTATTACACTTTCCCAATTCCCATTTCCTTGTTATTGAATTTTATTTTAGCCATTTAATTTTCAGTCTATATTTTGAATGCAAATTCTAAAATTTTGATGGGAACCAATGAAAAGAAGGAGCCTCTCATTGTTGAGAATGAGATTATTAAAGGGAAACCATACACAACTTTTTACTGAGGAACCATGAAACTTTTTAGAAAAAGAATACAGGCTTCATTAAAAGGAAAGGCCAAAAAGCTTTTAGCTTGAGATGGGCATACTGTAACTTTTTCTCCTGGAAACCGTGATGGGGCATGTGGATTTTACTGCTTTTCCTCTTCCTCTTTTATCATATTGAAGAAAGCTTCTCAACTAGGAGTAATTAATTACTCATTATTACATTGTCAAAATTTTAAATCACATATTTATTACGCCATATGAAATCATTTCCATATTTTTAAAGCTTACCAAGCACTTCTTAAATTTGAATAAATATTCTGATGGAATTTACTAACTTGCATAAATTAAAATTTCCTTAATCTTCTATTTTGGACCTCATAAAGAGCAAAAGAAAGAAAAGAAAATTGGCACAATTCTTCTATGAATCCCTCTTCAATTTCATACCTACATCTTATGCACAGTGTTGTCAAATCCGGACCAGACCGGCTAGTTCAACAGATTGAATCGGGAACCGGGTGACTCCACGGATGATTCAACCCACTAAAGCCAAGTCTTAATGAAAATCGGCCTATTTAGTAAAAACCAGTCAACCCGGTGGTTGAACCGACAGTTGAACTGGTCAACCCGGTTAGAAGAACCGGCCGGATTTTGGACTTTTTTTAAAAAAATAAAAAAAGGTGCTAAAATGACTAAAACAACTCCAATCTTCTTAAAGTCTCTTAAAGCCAATAAGACTAAAAAGACAAATTAGTCTAAAAATATCCCAAATAGCAAAAAAGAAACCCAAGCACTTAATTTAATAATACAATATTCTTATCTTGCATTTTAAAAAATATATATAATAAAGATTGATCAATATTAATTATCAATTTTCAATTTTGATGACTGCACATACATTCAAATATATGAATTGATTGTACAAACATTTAAAAAAAATTATATTTTGAATCTTTTATAGCTTTTATTCCAATAAATAAATAAATAATATATTTATGACGTCATGATGACGTCACAGTTCAACCCGGTTAACTTAACGGTTGAACCGATTGACCTTTAACCCAGTCACTTGTCCAGTTCGATAAACGGTCAGGATTTTAAAACATTATGCATCCCATTTAATATTGGATAAAAATATATATATGAAATCAAATTGGTTTGATGAATTCAATTATTTAATTTCAACAATTAAGTCCTTGATAATATAAAAAAAAAAGGAGAAAAATTGAGATGTGCTTGGGGAAGAGTAGGCAAGTTCATCATGTGAGCACGAGGATATGTGAAACTGAATTGAATTGAAATCAATAGGCATCTAATTCCTAGCTTCTGTGATTTTTGTTTTTTTTTTTTCCCAACTTTACGCCAATGTTCTGTAGCCGTTGGCTCAGGCTGCCGGCAGCACCTTTGCCTGGGGCCAAGATATTCGGTATTCCTTCCTTTCTTTCTCTCACTTGTTGGAAGCTCAAATTTTGAGTAGGTTACCCACTCACTAGGAAAGTAAGCTAATAAACTATAACCTTGATGACCTAACAAAGAAATAGTCAAAGAGAATCTCTATCAAGATTCCAGACATGCTTACACGCATCCATGCATATACGTGTGGCATGACATTGCATATTATGATCAACCCCTCTAGAAACTAATTGCGAGACATCATTATCAATTGATGGACCACGAATTACGGAAAAATGTTATTAAGGGTGCATCCAAAACAAATTCAAGAATAATTTCTGATGGCTCAAGTTTTGAATGCAATTTTGTTTTTATTCATGAAAATAGTTTACTGCAATTTGGTCCAAGCAAGATGCCATTGTTGAATTTATTTTAGGCAAGCAGGTACAACAGCCACCTGGTGCCGGGACAGGAAGAGCACCAAAACAGAATAAGGCCAAACTTAAAATTATTTATCATTTCATGGAAACAACTCGCCATAAAGATGTTAAAAGCCACTTGTACAATTCAATTATCTACGAAATGCATTATAGAAAGGTCAACTGAGTGTATGGATGTGAAATCATAATGCAACTGTACAAAATTGAAGCAATCAATGCATCCCTCTTACCAAGCTGAGTGCCATATATGAATCTACAGGAGAGTCTAAGCTTGAGCTTGAAATGAGATGAAATTTGTTGTTCACATAATTAGATCATCAAGAAATGGGGTGCTGAATGGTAGCTTTACGACCCCAGAAGCAACTAGTAACAAAACCGCCATTGGTATAATCCATAGATACATACCCACTAGAATTTGCTTTCCTGAAATATAATAGCAAAGAAGCATATTAGGCCAATCACAATATGGATCGAGTTTCAAAACATACGAGGAAGATGCCAAAAATATATCATATGAAGAATAAAACAGTAGGTGGAATTTACTCATTGGAATTTGCAATTAATATCTCCATATATCCCCTCAAATTTTTGAGCCAACAATGGGAAAAAAAAAAAGAGGTTCCGCGGGGGCCGCCCCCCCTTGATGCCATGTGAATTCAATGATGTAATGAATACGAGTCTGTGTGAAACAAACTTCACTATTCTTCTCTAGCAACCTGTCATTACTTTGTGAGCTTGCATGCAGAAGTAGTATAATTATTTTCTTTTCTTTTATTCAAATAGAATGTTTAAATTTTTATTACAGTATTTAGATTATGCTAAATATCTGTCCCATCAAGTCTTTACATAATAAAATGCAATTACAAGAACTTGATAAGGACATTGAAATTTTAGCTCTGGCAATATTGGTTGATGAGTTGGCAGAGCTAGAGAGTTGGAAGCTTAGTGAACCAGCAAAGGCTACGTTTCAGCAGGGCATCCTCAGACTTGCATACCAATTCTCATTTGACGATCTGGTCTTTAAAAATAGGTAGTAAAGCATGACAGAATTGCAAACTTGCTATGGTTGATCAGATAAGCTCATTCATTTTATACTAGAAAACTCCACTGATTCTAAGACCAACAAGAAATTCGTTGCATCATCATAATCAGAATCAGGACATGTGAAGGTCCCACCTGCTATCATAATGGTTTTTTTCCTTCTTTTTTTTTTTTGGTATTGAACACATTTGAATTCAACTTCTAATTGCCATTTCTAGATCAGCAATCAACCCGTTTGACGAATTCTGACTACAGAATTCTCAAGCATATACCTATGTCTAGAGTATATATAACAAATAAAACTTTGTGCCTAAAATGATTATGTTAGTTGCATTAGTTAAAAAGGGAAGGGATCCTGACATGTATTTGCGTATTATGCAGGAAAACCACTAATAACTAAAGAAATAATCAGATAAAGGCAGTGCACAAAGGAGAAGAGAATAATTGGTCATAAATTTGTTATCGCCTGCCAGAAACTAGTCAGGGCATGAAATAGTCATTGGGGTATCACATGATATGCCTAACACATTTCCGACAAACAATATATAACAATAATTATTTTGTATCCCTTTTACATTCATAACAAGTCTCCAGCTTCATGCAAATCACCATTCAGCAAATATTTGTGATCATTTTCAACCCAATTATTACACCGAAACTGAAGTCAAGGGCAATTCATGGTTTTTTTCAGATCTTCGAGG
>JAESVK010000676.1:81232-99315 GCA_017140935.1 Hamamelis virginiana | reverse complement strand
AAAAAAAAAAAAAAAAAAAAAAAAACACACACACACACACTTAATCTCATCAGTTGAGAATACGAAGTATATAAACAACTCAGACTTTGAATCTAATGTTCCAGACTGATACTCTACCCACCAGTTTCCTAAGTGGACCAACATAAAGAAACAGTCATTGTCTAGAGTCTCTAGACTAAGGAAGATTATAGCTTTTCTATTTTAAATTAATAACATATATGAATGCTCCAAGTCCTTAATTGAAAATAATTGTGGTCTTTTTGAAGAATGGTTTGAATCCATTATCTAATATAAACTTGAATTTCGTTTAACTAGAGAATCCTCAATCTTAGAAATGCAAACTGAATATCATCCTCTAATGAAATGTTGCAAGGGCTGCGTCATTGAAGCATAATGTATTGACAGAATCACCACATTTTCATCAGCTCCCACCTAGCTGCACATAGTGCAGTAGTAAATTAAACAATGGCGGACAAAACTCCAAATATGAACTAGTTATATGACTTCAGAAGCCTAATGGGGCTCCATCTCTCTCATTCCCCGAGACCATGGTTAACGCAACCCATTCAAATCAATACCTCTACAATATGGATTTTATAGAACTAAGATGCCTCAACACTGGTATGCCTTGTGAAGAACTGCAAAAATAAACAGCACAAAACCATTTTTAAAAATTTTAATTTCACCAAAGCCCATAAGTTCTCAAAGAACAGTGCTGAATTCAATTAACCAACCAAAATATTTTACTTCAAATTCTCTCATTTCAGTATGCAACGAATTTCGAAGCTAATATCATATCAAGATATCAACCCACAATCATACAAAATTCTCAGTATCAAACAGAAACCCAACTAAACAGAAGGAAATAAGAGAAAAATCATACCAGCAGAGCGAGAAGCTCCCTCAGTTTGATGAAGCATCCACTCGCCAGTCTCACGAAGCCTTTTCTCAACCGATCCTTCGGTCTTACCAATAGAATTCGACAAAAGAACATCAAACAGAGTCTTGTTCTCTTCTGATTCCCTAATTTAATTTGGAAAGCAGAAACATGAAAATATTCAGAATTTCACACACATTATCCACAGAATCATCTTCAGATTACGGAAAAAAGAAAAAATGAAACTCTGAATTATGAACAACACTACTATTTTGAAGATTAAAAAGAATGATCTTTGAAGGATTAGCTGTGTTGTTACTGAAATTCAAAGAAAAAAAAAGAAGGAAAGGAGATATGCTATGCCTAGGGCTGCGGTCGCGGAAGATGCCGGCTCCGATGGCTCGTTCCATTTCGACGACGGAGGGCTGCTGCTGCTGCTGCTGCTGCGGCTGCTGCTGCTGCTGTTGAGGAATTGGTCTTCTTCTTGGTGGAGGGGGAGAACTGCTTATCCTGCGCACTGGAGGCGTACGGTTGGGTTGAGGAGGTGGAGAGTTGTTTGGGATAGAGGCGAGAGCTAGAGTTTTCGTTGTGGAAAGGAAGAGTAAGCGACTCATGCTTTACTCTGCGTTTCTGCTGCTATTGTGAGCTTCGGCTTCAACTGTATCAACTGTTTATCTTCAACTCTCTCAAAGTCTCAAGTCTCAACTGTGTTAGCTGAAATAAATTGAAAAATAAATATATTCATCGGTCCAAAAATACGTTATTAAAAAAAAAAAAAAATTTGAAAATATCTTCTTCCCTTGGGGAAAATCTTGGACATTGGCCAGTTCGGATCGAGTTACGTCGGATCACATGGTCTTTGATCCATGGGATTTGATTAGGGTCGTGTGAAGGTAAAACCGTCAACTAACCCGTCTTTGACAGGTTGCTAATCCTTCCATCCCCCTACAATAACTATTGGATTTGTTGAATTTATGACGGATTTTAACCAGCGGGTTAGGTGGATTAAGTTGGTGAAACATTACTATTTTTATTTTTTTTTGATAAACAACTAAAGTTCCTAAAACCTTTTTAACAAACAAAAACACATCTAATTCGTATCTAACAATACAATATTGTGCTATTTAGTAATTAAAATATAATCCAAATAATTCTTCTAACACTAATAATCCAAATAATAAAGGTTCTTTATTATTAAAAAAAAAATCTTACAAACAAACATATGGTTTCACATTCAGAATTGAAAGCATATCCAACAAAATAAGCGCATCTTTAAATTATCACAATAAATATCTCTAAATAAATAAAAAATACTCAACTTGAAAGCATATCCAATTAAAGAAAAATAAAAGGTATTAATAAAATTTATTTTATATAAATATATTATTTATTTATATATAATTAGTTGGCAGGTAGGGTCGGGTCTAGGATGTGTTATCACTTCTATACCCCCAACCGAACCAACCAGCTAAAAATTCATTAAATACATCCAACCCAACTCGTCTAACCATTATAATTGCGGGTTGCGGAGTGGGTCGGGTCGAGTCTGGTCTCACAGGTTGGGCAGATTTTTGAACACTCCTAGATCCGAGTATGGGATGTAAACTTTGTTTTTAAAAAGGACTCCCACAACAAATAAGCATATTTTTATAGTAAAATGTAGATTAATGTAGAAGGTGACCTGACATATTTAGGTTTCATTTGTGTTATTTTTGTTTATAATCATTTTTAAAATTCTTAGAAATAGGATCCATAGGTTAAGAACTTTATTTAATAGTATTATATCCAAATCAACTCTTAACATATCAATATTTTGTTGCTAGAAGTGATCGTGCAAAAAATTAGAATGACTTTATGATTAGTGATAATTTCAAAAGTGATTTTAAGTAATTTACATTAGTTTTTTTTTAAAAAAAAAAATTAATTTTGAAGAATTTTCACATTAAAAGTAATTATAGTAAAAGTTATGATCTTTACCTTTTTTCACAATTACTTCCACTATAAAAATTTTGTCAACCATTCTATTACTCTTTGAATAAGCTAGAAGCTATCACCACGATCAAGTGAAATTTTGTACACCAAAACTAAATTTTAAAATGAATTTTAAAAAATAAAAAGCTAATGCAAATGGACCTTAAAGAGTGCAACACTTGGTCATCAGAACCTAAGCCGTGCCAAAACTACAAGCAACCGCAACCTTTACCTCAAATCTCATTTGATAATGATCCCTCCTTTGAAGCTGATTTTCCCGGTGTTATCTTTGGGCCATCAAAATTGATTGTCATTGTCACCTTCCCAAGAGATCATGCAATCCACATATCAAAGTCATCAGCTATTCAGCTGCCACAGGCTTAGCAACAACTAAATTCCAACTTTTCTAAGCATCTAGCAGTTTGGATCATAGGAGGAAAGTTTAAGGACAAGAAATAAAATTTCCAAAATGCTTTGAAAAATGAAACTATTTCTAAACCAGTTTTACCATTTTCCTTACACTTTCCTAAATCAAAACATAGCATAAAGTTAGTGAAGGCTACATCTATGAAGGTGAAATCCATACCAATTTAAGAATTATTAGTCAAAATATTTTATCATCTAAAGTTCATAGAATCTTAGGAAGCAGATATCATAATATTGAAATGCATAAAATTCGTATAAAGTGGCCTATCAATGGAGCTAAAATGATCAAAATTATACAACAGTAAATTATTTATTTTTACATTTTGTCAGCATAACTATAAATGGAATATTGAGTTCTGTATCAAATCATGTGGGTAAAGTCCTCAGCAAATGCAGCGCTTGAACCCATTGTGGCCCTTGTGACAGAACAATTCTCCTCAATGCTGGCACTGCTCCAGCAGCTACAATTGCTGAATGATTCTCACTGTCCATGCTTAGATTATACAGTATTGCTAGGCTGGCTTCGACCGCCCTCCTGCTACCTTCTTCAATCAGCTTCACCAATGGGAATATTCCCCCCTCGGCAGCAACAGCCCGAGTGGAATCCACCACCCCTTCAGAAATTATTCTGTTGAGTTCCACGACTGCAGCTTCTTTCGCTTCTGGAGAGAGAGAGGTTTTGATCTGTTCTATCAGTCTTGGGATTGTCTCGTAAAGAGTTACCTCAATGCTAATTGGATTCTCGAAATCTGGATTTGGAATGGAAAAAGAGCTGAGTTTAACAAGACAAGCAGCGACCCAATCCTTGTTGTGAAGAGGAATATTTGACATGAGGGTTCTACGGAGCAACTTTGTGAAATGTGTGGGATTTATGGTCTGGCGAATCTGCTCAAAGTCGAGTAGTTTTGTTAGTAAACGGGATGCTGCAGATATTGCAAGACCAGCTTCTTCGATTTCTAGGGCATGTGCTTCTGGCTGCTGACTGTCGATATCAGATTCCATGTCTGCCAAATATCAAACTGATGTGAGTAGTTCATACGGTTTAGCAGAAAGAGGGATTTGAAACCACAAAAATAGAACGATTCCCATCAAATTTTTAAAGCATTCAAAACCTGGTTATTTCCTTTTCAGGGCATCCGGAATAAGTCTATTTAGCTGCAACTATAGGGTTCATTCTAGATATTCAATTTCATTAATTTCGATGTATCATCTATGACTGTTAAGTGTAAAACTATATTCATATACACAATAAGAATTTGTTCATATTTTCATTAGGAACTACGGTCGATCAACTGTCAATAGGCAATCCTACAGAGCAAATTAGTGAAATAGTTTTTGAGAATTTCCTAACAGAACATGCAAGACAACAGAAGCACGGAAAAATATGATCTCATAGCAACAATCAGGAATACACATCCTATCCTTGGGAGTCCAACTTAAGTGAGCATAACAATGGGAGGTGAGACTTTGGTACGGAAGCAGCCCATGCTTCAAACAGCCCAAAAGATTCTGATCATATGCAAGACATTCTTGCCCCAAATGTATCATCAAATCATGAGGTTTAACGGTATCTTGAAGTGGAAAAATGAGGTTTCATACATGGGCCTTTTGGCATAACTTACAGACTTCAAGTGTGAGGAGTTGCAGTGTTTTAGTATAAACCTTTTGGGATACCCAGGCCCCAGGCAAGTGTTGAGGAGGAATCTGGTAGAAGGAACTTCCATCTGTCCTCATATCAAAACTGAGAGGGGCATGAAATCTGGATGTATCTTAGAGCTTATTAATAGAGGAAATAGGCATGGAGACTTGGAAACTTGAAAAGATAAGATTCAAGAGAGGAGTAACCCCAAAAATCAGGCATGGTCGACTGAAATGGGTTGGAAATATACAAAGAAGATCATGTTGAGATATGAGAAGTAGTGAGAATAGAAATTCGCTGAGAGGAAGGACTGAAAGCAGACAGATGGAACTAGTAAGACAATATTCAAACTTGAAGATACCGTGTTTAAGTACCAAGCTTATGAAATGTAAGGGTTGTAACTGTGTCAGTTGCTTGACTATTGAGTGATCCTATCATCAAAAGGAACATCTAGAGATGGATCAGAAAGCTACCTGCAAATGCTAAACAAACAAATGCCAGCAACTGGACAATAGGCCAGACACCCCCAATAATGTGCTGCTGATGATGTTCCAAGCTAATATCAGCAAAATGTGTAACCATATGAAGCCTGGAGAATGATTTCACAATAGGAGTACAAATACACCATTGTGCCAACAGTCATTGATATATCATTCTAATAGGTTCTCTATTCTAATTTTCTTATTTGGTGATATTTTTTGAATTAGTGATGCAGTTTTAAATTCTAATTAGTAATGCAATTTTAGACTCTAATAGGGTTGTGTCTCATGTTGTGATTTGAGGTCAATGTGGCAGACACCTACGGACACAAGGAAATTTGGCACTTTATGCCACATACTGAAGTAAACTGCCTGACTGGCTCAACTGGCGTGGCAAGAATCTTTTTTTTTTTGTCACAACATGACAAGAATCTATTGCTGACTACAAATTGATCTGATTATTGGTAATCATTATTTATTATTAATGATTATAGTCTGTTAGAAATAGCTTAAATCTTGACCAAAAAGGCTTGTTGGGATTTTTCCAATGACTTCTGTCTTATCATAGAAATAACTCTGCAGTGTCCACCTTAATCTCCTTGATAGTCAATAAGATCCAGTACTCATGCAACAATACAGGGCCTAAGAGAAGAGAATCCTGAAGTGAAAAATAATATGGAAATAAAGGTTGGACATTACATAAAACCCATCATGCTAATTTATAAATGTTTCTTGTTGGAAATTTCTCAGTAATAGGACTTGTTTTTAAACTAATCCAACACAAGCAGGAAGGACTCTATGCAGATGACGGGTGCAAGATACATCTTCATTGATTGGAAAAGAAAAAAGCACTCATGGACAACCTTGTTTCTCTGCATGTTATGAGAGAAAGTGGAGTACTTATTCATTTATAAACTCAGTAAAGAAGAACAAAATGACTACACAGCATGCAGAAGACTTGGTGTTTTTGCATAGAAATCTTTAACTTCTATCTCGGAGAAGTTAACAATACAAGGAGAAAACAACATGAGAGATGTTTGGGGAGGTGCATTTGATTCACTTGAGAGATTGGGATGCTTGAGATTGTGAATTTGACAACCAAATTTAGAGGTTGAGATATTCGCCAAAAGAGGCAATGATTATGAGCACTAAGCCCAGTGAAGTTGGTTCAACTTGATGAGAGGCTTTCTTTTTTGTTTAGGGGCAGTCCTTTTCATGTATTTTGATTGTTGAATTTGTACTTAATTTTTGGTGAACTTGTAGTGTGATGTTTTGTATGCTTGAAGTTGAATGCCATTGTTATAAGTTATAACTCCTTATGACTCACGGTTATGGATGCCTTGCTTGTTTGTCATTGTTATTACTTATAGCTCATCAAATATAGTTCTAAATAAATTAGTTACAAACTAATTTTCTATATGTACAACAGAACTATATATAAAAAGTTAATTTTAGTAATTACTAGCGAGATCAATGGAAATAGAAAATTATAACATAAAAATATTATACAATTAGTCTTCAAGGAAAGGAAATTGTTTCCCATACCATTTAAGATTTTTTGTTGGAAAACAGCATCCAAACCAGATTCTATGTCCGCTGAGATGATTTTGTCCACGTATGGCTCAACAATTGTCACAAACTCGAGGATAGAAGCTGCTTTTCTTTGCAAATTTGGGGATGAGGTCTTCAGAATCTCAACAAGGCGAGCAATGACAGTAGAGTCTAGTACATCTTTCCTACAAATCGTTTGCAGGATGTGCAGTAGGTCAAGCTAATATTTTACTATGCAGTTTCATCATGAAAGCACTCAATTCCATCAGTAAATCAGAGATGCAAGTTAAAACTGACTTCAAAGCATAGTTCATACATCAAAAATAAATCTCAATGGAAAACAAAGTTCCATCGAAAATTTGCACCCATGCAAGATCTTGAACTTTTAGAATTAAAGACAGAAACTGTCAAAACATTAACATACCAAACTACCTATCTATTTCCAAATCCAAAATCAAATATACTCATGAAAGAGAAATTCATATCTACACATTAAGGAAGGCATGACTACTAGCAGAGAAAGCCACTAGCTCAATATATTGTAGCAATGAAAATCTGCTTTGACGAGGAAAAGTCATGCAGAGGGCTGAGCAAGAGTTATAATATGAATGATTAGTTAGCATGTCAAGCATAGCAAGAGGATGGAGATTGGAGTTTAGAGATTGTCTTGATGGAGCACCTAGTAGAATATGCCATACAAACACTCAATTTTTGCATAAAATGGGAAGTTAAAATATCACATCCACTAGTAGAATATGTCATACAAACACTCAATTTTTGCATAAAACGGAAAGTAAAAAAATAGCACATCCACTTGAGTTTGAAATGATTATTATAATGATCCAGATATTCTCTTCTTTTCCTCTGAGATCTTGATCAGCAATCTGAGTATTACAACATTCTAGAACCTACACATCTGGATGCAGTTCAAACTATCAACTGCAATGAAATTTTTTCCAAAGAAAGTTTAGATTACATCTGTACCTACTCCCTGGCCTGCACTCGTAAGTGTGAGTAATGGAAAGATATATCTGTGAGAAGATGTTATATGTTTGTGCAAGCAAATCTTGAACATGAGCTTTGGCTCAGTGGTTCACGTCTCTCCCTTTATGGGATGAGGCCTTGGGTTCCATTCCTCATTGATGAGATTCTTGGTCCATTTGTTACTCCTCTCCCCATTGACAATTAACCACAAACCCTACTGATGTATACAGTCTGGCCAAAAAAAATTGTGCAAGCAAATGTCGATATTCTGCTGACCCCTCCCTAATCTACAAAAGGATGAAAAATGAAAGGCAAACATTTTATATTTTGCTCACTTAATTTTCCTTTGTTTCTCATTATGACTAATCACAGGTGTAGTAATAATCAATAAAATCCACACTAATGATAATGATTAGGAAGAGAAGAAAGAAAATGCTGATGATGAAAAGGAGGTTATGAGACGAGAATGAACACAAAACAAACCTGGCAGTTGATTTTAATATGGGCATTTCATCCATGTTTCCAGCTAATCCTGTAGCATGAGGGCTTCTTGTTGCATCCAATCCCTTCCTTGATCCATTAACTGGTCCATAATAAAACTGGAAGACATCAACATACCAGGTGAGTTGAAGGAAAATTATAACCTTTCAATTTCCTTTTTGTTGGTTAGACAAAGAAAAAAAATATAAGCTTTCATGACATGCCGCAAAAGGAAACTGGCAAACCTTTGATTTCATTTCCTTATTGGGGTCTAAAATCCGAGCTAGAATATCCAAAGTCTGCATTGTAGATACGTTTCTTGTCATTTAAACAACATCAAATTAGAATTGTTTCCCAGAAAAATTATAGGTAACAAATATAACATAACTATAAGACCTTTTCCATCAGGCTTTCAGAGATCTCTGAGTGCTTGAGAGCATTAAACAAAGGGTATATAACACCTTCTGCTTCAATTATCCGGCAAACATCATTACTGCATCAAGAAACATAAGGAAAAGAATAATAAAAACCTAAAAAATCTCAACCATTTAGAAGGTACTTAGCTACTCTTGGATTACACTCGTACATACTGCTTGGTGAAAATAAAGTGTAAACAGGTACTCTAAGCTGTTTAACAAGGATACTAATACAAATGCCAGTGTCTAACATCGATACAACGGTTTCAACACTCCAAGCCCGGATGAAGTGTGAGATTAATTCTAAAATGCATAAAAGCTTGTGTATCTGACACAGCTGTAACATGCCATACTAGACTTGCCTTGGGACTGGTTTTTGGACAAATTTGTTTGAGTGGTCACACTATCCACACCAAGAGTGGAAATGCATTCACTGAAATTTCTGTTCATTGCACAGATTTCTAAACAGAATTCTGATATTAAATATTTACAAGAGGCTAACAAAGCCAGACTAAAAGGCACTCCACCTTGGAAAATGTTTTCCCCAAGCTCACCTCAAACATTTAGCCCATAACTGATGTATGTGGATACAAATATATGGCTTCACTTGTCAGGGGCAAGGATTTTATATGCTAAAACGAAAAAGACCAAGATATTGACCAGGGAAAATTGTTTCCAGCTACTCAAACAATGCTTTTGCTTCTCCAATCTTCTTTTTCTAGAAGGATTTTTTTTACTCACAATAAAAAAGAAACCACCCACAGAACTAGTCTAGCATATAGAAACAGGGAGTTGAAACAAGAGAATAAATTCAATGACCTGACAGACAGCCTCTCCAAAGCACAAGTAGCAGCCAATCTAACAGCATCATTGTAATGGTGTAAAAGCTGAACTAGATGCTTGATGGCTCCAGCCTCCTTGAATGAGTTCCGCATATGTTCATTGATAGAAGCATCAGCAATTGACTCTGCAGCTCTTGCAATGGCTGACTCCTCTTCAAGCCCAAGAATCAAAACCAAGCGGGCCACACCATCCATCCATGACAAAAGCGTAAAGCCCAGACTTGTAGAGGATTCAGATTGAGATTTTATTTCATCCTCCATTTCTATAGCCCCAATGCGAGCAAGAAATTGTTGTTGCGTTCGTCCTACTATCGCATTCATCTTGGCTTCTTCTATGTCAACATTCTTGTCATCAATGTTTAATCCAAGGAGTAGCTCTGAGGCACCAAACCTCGAAGTACCTTTTGAATTCTGTTCAATCTCTGTACCGTCGGGGAAAGAAGGCCATGAATGTGAAACTGGTCTAAAGGACCTGTAAGCAGCTGCACCAATCACAGGGACTGGAACCAAACCTTCCTCTATGATTATTATTTTATAATATTTATCTTTAGCAAGTTCCAATAATGCATTTCTTGCTTCCTTTCTGATGACTTTAGATCCTTCCACATCAGGTTTTAAGAGCATTGCCTGCACTTTGGATCCAAAGAAAATTAAAATTCCAAGAATCTGGTATTCAAATATCTTCTTCTTTTTCCCTTGACAGCTTGATAAAGTCCAGTCTCAAAATGGACAACAGTACAATAGTTACACAGCAAAAACTATAAGAACGAAAGAGGAACTATTCATAAAGAAATATGTGATATACAAATCATAAAACTAGTGACAAGTAGTGAAAAGAAAATGTATGGTAAAAGCATAGACTGTAGATGGACTCACTTTGAAGTTGTTTTATTTGCAGGCAGCTATAGGGACGAAGATCATTCAAGAAATTGAAATAAATATAATGGGCCACAGTAGTTAGTCATGTTCTTTTCACAAGGAATATATTTACTTAAAAAACCTAATGATATGCATAGTGAAACCCAAAATCCACCTGCAATTTATAAATGAGAAAACATAGTTCCTATCCACAATTGAACAATTATGGACGTGCAATTGGAAATTGAGATCGTCCACTGTCTTTAGATGGAACTTGGAACAAATTCAGTTCAATTTTTAATAGCATTTAAATGCATATACATTATTCTCAAATCTTTGCAGTAATGACATTTTAGGATTTTCAATAAATAGCCTCATCTATACTTTATTTGAGTAATTATGGTAAATTGGTAAAGATTTCATTTTAGGCCAACAATTGGTTGGGTAAAGGAATTGCCTTTATAATAAGAATAATCAGCTCACCATTAGTTTTAGAAGGATTAATACTAGCATTCCAAGTTGTAAAAATTCTGTTTTAACTATTTGACGATCTAGATACATTTTTAGGAATAAAGCATATATTAGTTTGCATAAGGGTTGCAAGTTTATTGTCAAAAGTTTCCTTCACACTGGGAATTCAAATAGCTAATCCGCAGATAGAAGATCGTCTATTTGGTGATAATAATATGAACAAGGATCCCATTCACATCAATATCAAAACCTACCAAATCCTACACCTTTATCATCAAAATGGCAACTACTTATTCTTTCAACAAATTATATATGAAAGAGAGAAATGGCCCCCTCTTTTCCAGCTAGGTTTACAATGCAGAAACTTTCAACATGGAGAGGGAAGATTGAACCACTTTCATCTTGCCTCTCAGTTCAACTATAGCTGCAACAGGTTAAAAACCAAGTTAAAATATGAATAAAAACCTGTTGCAGCAACACAGTCAACCCATCCTCTCTCTCTCTCTCTCAACTAAAAAAAAAATTAATTTTCAAAATATATTCTTTTCAAATAACATTGACTTCTGAAACTCAGCAAACCATTCCACTTTTGGATTTGATTTTGAGATTCAATTTTCTGCATTAACAAAATCGAAGTAAAGTAAATCTTACCAATTTTGGAATAACACCTGCTTCAACCATGATGTTGTGATTACAGCAGCTCAATGCCAAATTTGCTAAAACCCCTCCGGCTGCCTCCTTCACTTTTATGTGCTCATCGTCCAGGCACTTAATAAGTAATGGCAGGAGATCGGTGTTAGCAATTTTTACTCTGTGCTTCTCATCTACAGATAAGTTCCACAAAGTACATATACATTGCTCCATTACCTGCAGAAATAAGTTCAAGATATACCTTTAATTTTTTACATCCAAGATGTGAGATAGATTCCAAAGATGAGATAGCTCTTTCATGCCTCAGAAGTCAAGGAAGATCGACTGAGCAAACCAGTTATCTCTTCTATTGCTCCACTTTCTGCTACTAAATCTCTGTACAGATTAATTGAAGATATTGTTCGTAAAAGGCCTGCAGCTGCTTCACGTGCAGAGCTAGACTCTGACTTTAGAAGGTTTATGACGAGATTTATGCAGCCATGAAACTGCATGATGGCATCAATGTACTGCTTTCCTCCAAGTGAATATTTCCACAGTGCCACTACTGCCTGTTCTCTGTCAAGGGGATCATTGTCTAAACCAAGCATTCGAACAAACAAGGCTACATAACCATCCCCAAAACTAGGAGAACTGCCCTTTAATGTCTCAATCTCCTGAAATCATAGTGACAAGGATTTTCATTATTTATAGCTGAAACAGAATGAGATCAGTCATTTTTAGTGAAAAATAAATACAAAGGAGATGACCAATCGATGTCAA
This sequence comes from Hamamelis virginiana, assembly GCA_017140935.1. NCBI lineage: Eukaryota > Viridiplantae > Streptophyta > Magnoliopsida > Saxifragales > Hamamelidaceae > Hamamelis > Hamamelis virginiana. Next base: position 86,911 of record JAESVK010000676.1, on the reverse strand, counting down.
GAAGTACTGAGAAATATATTGATAATGCCTGAAGCAGACAAGCATTTAAAAATAATGCTCAACACAATAAACATGTAGAAACTCTTAGAAAAAGAAGAGTAACAATATTAAATTCTTTGGGATCCTTTACCAAACTTTTAATTCGTTACATCAGGTATGTGAATGAGTACAGTTTTGGGGCGACCAAGGTTAGAAGAGCTCAGGTCATCAGTATCGAGTATCAACACACACAGCCCTCCCTAACTAGCCCGATGCACCGGAATTAAATTGGACTTTATTTGTGATCTGCATAAATATAATAATATACTGGAAACTTTTAACTTGCATAAATGCAGAACACGATACCAAGGCATTTGGACTTCTAATGGAAAATTGAAATGACTCCATTGTACCCTATTTAGTGCTCAAAATGAGTCCATTGTGTTTTTGGCAGCATTTAAGCGAGCCTAATAATTTTTTTCACTCGAGATTTGTTTCAAGTATATGGTCACTTTAGGATTTCATGAAACGACTTTCTTACAATCTTTTTACCATCATTGGCGGTGATGGCTCCATTTTCTATAATAACTCCATAATACATTCTATTAAATGGCTTTCCACCTGTAAACACAAAGGAAAACAAAATGAACTATTAATCTACACGAGACATCCACGAGCCACCTTAGTCCATCATAAACTGGTAAGGACCAACCAATCTAATTCCCCAACTTGTTGTCCAATAAATACAAAGCCTAACAAGTTCTCCCAATTCTTCACATCGCAAATGATCACAATATATAAGACAATATTTAAAACTAAGTTCCGATAATGCCAACACTTACTGTTCCACCCCATGGTCCCCATATAGAAAATCTTTGCAAACCTATTACATAATTCAGGGACCAAAGCACTACAAAATTCCCAGAAAATCAAATTCGTTCACATGGCCAACCTACCATCACCGTAGTTTAAGCAACATAAAAACAAGATTTAAAGGCAAACCCCATCAATGTAGTTTAAGCAACATAAAAACAAGATTTAAAGACAAACCCTTTTCCTAATTATAATTTTATTATAGCAACACCCATAAAATCAATTTCTCCATTAGAAAATAACAGGAAAAATCAAAACGGGCCGAACTCAGTTTAAAACTGTTGAGATACACCGAAATGGTTCAGAATTAGTATATCACATTTTAGAATATTTGAGGAGATAATTTATCATTTGGGTGGTTAGGTTTTGGTGAGGAGCATTTAATTTCCTTTCATATCAAGCCTGTACTATACATAAACCCACTTGGACCATTGATACTGAATGAGAAAAAAAAAAGCAGTTTATATCTGGATTTTTACAGAATCCAAGTAGTTTTGAGTATACTTACAGAAGGCAAGGATTGCTGTGGGGTAGCATCAACATCACCTCCACCATCGCTGCTAACTCTTGTGAAAACAGTACGGGTAGAGCATGATTTGAGACTGAATATATGATGATGATGATGATTTGAAAAGGAAGAGACTCTTGTGGGTCTTCTGGTCCTTGTGGCTCTAACTGTAAAAACTTCCGAGTGGTTATTTGAGAGGCAGTGTTGTTGGAGATAGGGAAGCTTGAGCTTGAAGTGAGATGGGATTGTTGAGGCCATAATTTTGGCCATTAAAATCAGTAGAAACTGCAAGCGGTGAGAGAGAGAGAGAGCGCGCTTTGAGGTACTGAGAGGACAAAGCTCTCAGTCGTAGTAAGGGTTTTCAGTGGATGCATCCAGATTTTATATGATTAAACGGCGCGTTCGTCTGCGTTTTGAGTTGCGTCAAAGAAACGGTGCGTTTCCCTCTTCGCCAAAATGAAAAAGAAAGCATGTTTCGTACGGAGGATGTCAATTTTGCGGGTAGACCCGAGTACCCGTCCCGCCTCGTTACTATTAGGATGGATTTATAGTCGTCCTAATAAGATTAAGGGCAGGTTTAAATTTTTTTTTAAAACCTTATAGGGTTCGTGGCGGGTTCAAGATGAGGATTTAAAAACATGCCCCATCCTGATTATATATGTTTATATATTTCTATTGTATTTTATTTTAGGGGTTTATACCAATAAGACCTTGGTATAAGATGGCTTTACACAAAAGTCCTGAATTAAATATGGTAATTAAAATGATTCAAATATTTATTTTAAAAGACGAATTTGCCCCTAATTAAGAATCCGAAATTTGAAAAATTATCAAATATGGATTTATTTCATATTTAGCGGCTATCTAAATTCCTAAAATCTAGCCGCCAATTCATCAATTTTCAAAATTCAAATTTTGATTTTGCTATCTATACAAGATTTCCGGATAGCAAAATCTTTTTTTAAAAAGAAAGTAAATAAACGTTTATAACTTCAATTATATAAAAAAATAAACATGAATATAAATATACAAAAAATCTTAGAGACAAATTTCAGATTTTGAATATACATGCATATACATGTATAAATGATGTATACATCTATATTTGATGTATACATGATTACTTAATATGCAAAAACTATGTATACATTGTGTGGTCTGCTTAAACTATGAGCCAAAGATGATAATTGAACCTTAATGTATACATGACGGTATACATGTATACATGACGGTATAAACTCAAGTATACGTTTATTGAGTGTATAGTTGTCTTTTGCATAAAAAATTCGAAATATAAATATACAGTGATATGCATACATAAGAAATCCGAATTATAATCCTACTTGAATCTATGTAAAAAATGAATCAACAAAATGAGAACTTGAAAAATTTTCAAACGACAATTACAATTTAATGTTACATATTCACCTTTCAATCTTTAACATCTGAAGCAAAAACTCATCCCAAGTATCAACGGGTCCTAGCAAGCACCAATGAACACGTACAAGCAGCCATGGTGATTACATTCTCCTCTGTGGAATGCCCGCAGTAATGGTTTGGGTGTCCATCCGGCCTCATCACCATAGCTTCAGTTGTATCCATCAACCTAAATAATTTCTTCCCTTCGCTTTCAGCCACCAGCACCAGGACCAATACCTAGTTTTCTGCTCCTTGTTTCTCCATGTATATAGAGAATGCTATCTTTAAAATTCAAATTCAAAAAACTTTCCAATAATATTGGATTGTAGTTACAATCTTTATAAGATTAGTCAACTTTATCTTTAAATACAAGATGGTAGCTTAATATATGGAAAGGGTATATTTGTCAATTAATCAATATTAATTAAATTTAATATTAATCCAGAGGGGCCTAAAGGTATAGCATCTTATGCTTTGGATTTCTTGATAAATAAGATCGTATTTAGGGTCCTTTTGGTCATTTTCCCTTATAGGTATTTTACAATTAAGTCTCTTCTTGATAAAATGAAATTTCAATTATGTCATTTAAGGGGTTTAGTTTATTTTACTTTTAGAAGTAGCAATTATTTTTAATGTTCATCGATTTATTTTGTAATTTGTTTTGGTGTTGAGAAAACAGAGAAAAGTATAAATAAAATAGCCTGAAGAAATCACCTCAATTATGCCTAATATTGTATTTGGTTAAGTTGAAAATGATTGATAATTTATAGTTTAGAGCTCTAGTTTCATTTCTTTTCTTTCCCTTTGTGAGGTATCACTGCATATGCATAATTTTTATAATTTTTTAAGCTTATTTAGTATTGTTATTTGTATCAATTTAAAATAAGATATTCCTCGCCCCCCCCCCCCCCATCCCATCCCCCCAAAGTAAATGGGACGGGACGGTAATGGGACATGGTCTTCTAATTGGGATGGAAATGAGATTCCCAATCCTGACCTGTCACGAGTTTGGATGAGTTTGGGAAGGGTATGGAATGTGATTTTTTCAAATGGAACGGGATTAAAAAAGGGTGACCCGTCCGAAACCCGCCTGTTGACATCCATATCCCTGCGTTCTCACTTCTTAGAACTGCACATTAAAATGGAAGTTCTTCATGCGTTTTGGACTTTTGAGCAATGATAGCCTTAAAAAATGGATAATTGAAAAAGGCCCTATGACACCAGTGTGATATCGGTTAAAACATTCCGACAGTCTAATTAAGTAAGGAAGAAAAAGGAAGTTAAAAGAGGAGAGAGCAAAGATGGAAAGGAATGATCGGAAAAAAGTTGGAATGAGTCATTTACCTTTGTTTCCCTTTTATACCTCAAAGGTGAAGTTTGCATGAAGATGAGTCGCCAGGCCAAGTTGGGTCTATCCGTACAAGTCGATGAAGGCAAATGAGCTGGATTGCACGCATTGAGAGGCTGACAAGGGAATTGCACAGTGCCAAGCACACGGTTGACAGAAGTGGTGCATATTGTCCCCTCCTTATGTCGAGTGTCCACAAATGGAATTGAGGGACATATGTCCTAAACCCCCTTACTAGAGTCCAAAAGCCCTTAGGCTCCTCGTCGTTGTTCATGTTCTACTATTCTACAAGCGTGGCAGGTTAGGCAGACCCTAAGTCAGTTTGTTCTAGGTGAGGAGTTATTTTTTTTAAATGGCCTTTTTAAAAAAAATATACGGGAGAGTGGTCCTCTCCAAAAAATATTTGGGAAAATGGCTCTATGACTCTGTCAAAGGCATAAACTGCTGTTAGAAAGAGCAGTTATAAGGTATCAGAAAGAACTGCTGTTTGAAACAACGGTTTTACATTCATACAAAAACCAAATATTGATTTGGTCCCCCGATCTATCTCTCCTCTCCCAAACACGAGATGGCTTTCTTTCTCTCTCCTCTCCCAGACCCTTGCCACTGCCGGACCCGTGCACACGTCACCAGATGTAAGCTTTCGAACTCTCTCTCATGGTTGAACGGAGTATGAATTGAGAATGGCAAACCCACATAGCTTTTCTATTTTTATTTTTGCGGAAAGAGAGAGAGACGGAGTGAAGGAGAAGATATGTAACTTGCGGCAAGTTCACCAGCATGATCGGTGCCCTCAGCAATCCTCACGGTGTGTTAAGCTTCGGAAGAAAGAAGGGAGAGGAAGAGATTGAGTTTTTAAGAAGAAAGAGACGCTGCATTTTTAAAAAAAAAATTGGTCATTTTGCAGATTTAATCTTAATACAGTAAGAATCTCAACTTTCAACCCATCTTCTCCGAGCTTGTTAAGCCAATCGCTTTGATTCCAAGCCCCATCATCATCATCCCACCATACATATTACTTGCATTAAACCCACCGCCACTCCTTGAACTCACCGCCCCTACCCCTTCCGCCATCACCGGAGCCTCCACCACCGTCCTTTTCGCTCTGTTGCCCCACTGGGCTCTTCTCCCCCTCCATTTCTCTGTACTTCTGAAGATATATCTTCAGTGGCTCCACGTACTCCTCAAACCCTAACGTAGTCATGGCCCAAAGCAGATCATCGCCGTTGATCGTCTTCCGCTTCTCTAGCTAACACTTGTCCGACGCTTCTTCGGTGACGAAGCTGATGAATTCCGACACGCACTCTTGCACCGTCTCTTTAGCGTATTTCTATATCTTTGTGTTGGCCGGCAACGCTTTCTTCATAATCCGGCTCATGTTAGCGATCGGCGGGAACCTGTCATGCTCTCTCGCCAACAACTCACTGTTGTTCTCAGGGGCGGAGCTAGGATTTTGTCTATGTGGGGGCAATTTTTTTTTTGGTTGGCCAAACTATATAAAATAATCTCTTATACCTTAAATATCCTCTAATATTAACAAATGAATATCGAT
>JAESVK010000676.1:3539-76232 GCA_017140935.1 Hamamelis virginiana | reverse complement strand
GCCACTCTCCCATATATTTTTTTTTAAAAGGCCATTTTAAAAAAAAAACTCAATATTCTAGTTAGCCAGCTGCTGCCGTGGCTCTAGCGCAGTCTGAGCAGGTTTGAACTTTATCTCATACCAGTACAAAAAGTGAACCTTATCTCATCATCTTCTCTGGCTTGTTTTTGGCTTGGCTGGAGCTGGACTGCTGTATTGGATGTGTCATTTTTGTTGGGTTTGTTTTAATTGTGGGATTAGGAGGCTGAGGAAGAAGAAGAAGATGAACGGTTTATTCATTATTTCAATAACAGCTGTTAGAAACAGCGGTTTATGCCTTTGGCCTAGTCAGAGGGCCATCCTCCCAAATATTTTTTGGAGAGGGCCACTCTCCTATATATATATATTTTTTTTAAATGCTATTTTTTTTTTAAAAAGCTCTTAGGTGAGCGAGAAAGTTTTTAGCTCGACAAGTTTTCAGACGAGCCCTAGCTCGACGCTAAACAGGTCCACCCCATCCAGATTGCTTTGGGAAAGGATAAGTGTGTGAGCTTTAGACGGAAGGCCAACCACATTGAAAAGTCTGTCCGGACCAATGAGTCGACAATCGTCCATCTCCCTTGAGGGGTAGCTTTGGGCTTACCGATCTAAATCAGTTGGTTAGTCCTGCCTCATCAGGTTGGCCAACATTTGCGACCACATGTCAAGTTTTTATTGGAGGGTATTTTTTTCCCTCTTCAGTATCTTTAAAGCTCGCGAGCTAGGGTAGCGCAGATGATAAAGGTTCAAAGTTCAAGAATCAAAAGTTCCAAATCCAAGTCTCTATTCTCTCATTATCAAATGTATAGACTTACAAGTAGACTATTTATAATGAGAAGATTCTCAGCCCAATGAGAGTAAGCCTAATATACGACAAAAACACAAAAATTGTACCTCATAATTATAATTGTCTTATCTTTGTGCTAATGTATAATTATTTTAGAGACGATGTAGGTTTAAATCCTATTACATATTGGAAAAAAAATTGTACCTTCACAAGCAAAGGAGTTGTTCTATTAATACCATCACAATAATCATGGGAATAGACCTCACATTGCGTGGAGTGAATTCACAAGTCATTGTGTTAGGGAGAGTATAACTTTATGAAAAGAAAATGATTAACCGAACTGTAAATTTGACAATCCAAATGACCATCTCTACGAAAACAATGTTCCACAGTGTAAAATTCATGTAGGATCATGTAAGTTTCACTCCTTTTATGAAGAGGTAAAGGAGAAGTGGGGATCTTTCTAACAAAATCCCATAAAGAAAGGATGCATATTTTTGTGCATTGAGTCATTCTTATATAAATTATGCATTTATTTAGCAATTTTAGCCAAGCCTTATGTAAAATCTTACTGGAATTTTTTAGGGCCATTTTGTTGTATTTTAAGAATGAAGATCCTATAGTCCTTATCATGCTTACCTTCTTTTTTTTGTTTATATAGCCCAGAAACCTACCCTTACTCCTATACCTACCTCCAATAAATGAATATCAGTATGTATTTGAATTTCAAAAATTCTCTTAAAAATATGATAGGCTACAAAGTCAGTGGCCTTACCATGCCAACTTAGTATTTTAATTTGGTTAGCAAAAATAACAATAATTGCTCTGTTTTATGTCTCCTTTCTTTGTAGATATATATTTTTGAACAATTGTTTCTCCACTATATGATTAGGCCACAATGACATATAAAAAATAAAAAATAAAAAGGGTAAGAACTCAATACATAGTGAATCCTACTAAATGTATTTTATCCCCAAAAGATCAACTCAATTGAACTAATTTTAACCTTTGAATTGGAACTTTTTTTCTCTTCCCAAATATCCTTTATCACCTCTCAAACAATTTTATTGAAATCAGTTTATGGTTTGTCGGTCTAATCGCTTATAATCTTATTTTCTGTAACATTCTAGTTTCAAGTTTGATTACATTAGAAGCACATCACTACCCATACGAATTTCAGGGAAAAAGTTTCAAGTTCGAGTACATTAGAAGCACATCACTACCCATTTGTTAATATTACGAAGGTTTAAAGTAAAGGTGGTTGGTTTCTATCATTTGGGGAACCTTTTTTAATTCAACAACAAAAATCTTTAAATCAAAGCTGGGTTTTAAAAAAAATTTAACGCACCAAAGGGAACCCTACCACACACAATTATAATTTACAACCCACTAGATGAGGAGTTGATGGGGTCTAATTATAAGTATGGAAGGAGGCATGATTAAGAATGCAGAAGAATTCAATATTTACGTTTTGAAACCATGCCTCCGATATTAAATGCAGTAATCATGCGGTTAGGATGGTCCGATCATATATAAGCAAAGGCCTAATCGCGACCATAGTAGATGATGATTAGGGTCCAGATGCAATCTTGGGCCTCTTGGCAACGGTGGTCCATTACACCATATACAAATAACTACACTATGAGAGGCCTAGTTTGAACCTTACTTGCCACGTGGCATGTCCTAAACCTTTTGTAAATCGATATATATCTATATATCTTTAAATCCCATTCTCTCTCATTTTACTTCTCTCTTCCTGTCAAGAAATTCATGCAACCTGCACCATGAGACTGAATTCACAGAGATAAGGAAACTCACATAAAGCTCTAAAATGAGCTTCTCACTCAGCTTCCAAATCCCCAAAGCTTTACCTTCTCTCTCACCTTCTCCATGCAGAAGACCTTCACTCCATATCACTTCTAAATCCCACCATGCCAAGCCAAAGAAGGTAACCAATTTTTGCTAGCTCCCTTTTATTTATTTTTTTACATTTTACGATCATGATTTTCACAACCCTTGTTAAATGACAGACAATTGCAATAACCAAACAAAAGCCGATAGACTATTTCCATCTAACAAAATCCAGTTTGGCAATTCAAGTAGGAGCAATTTTGGCCACTGTAAGAGACTTATCCTTGTTTGTTCCTAAGGAAGTACTGTGGTTAATTCTCAAGATTTTTACTTCCATGAGAATTGTTCTAACAGGTTGAGCAGCCAGCTTTTGCTGTCACTGGAGTGAATAATGAGGAAGATTTCATATGGGTTTTAATACAATTGGGAATTATTGCCTTCTGGTACTTTCTCATCATGCCTGTAAGTGAAAATTTGTTAATGTTTTTCTTTGTCTTTTGGGGTACTTCTCTTTCGTTCTTTAATCTGAATTTAATATGGCTATAATTTTTTGGTGAATTGCAGCCGATCATCATGAACTGGCTTAGGGTCAGATGGTACAAGAGAAACCTCCTGGAGATGTATTTTCAGTTCATGTTTGTCTTCTTGTTTTTCCCGGGGGGGGGGCCCTCCTCCCCCCCCCCCCCCCCACCAACACACACACACCCAGAGAGAGAGAGAGATTACCATGGACAAACCCTTCAAATTAAGATTAAACATATACCTAACAGATAGTTGACAGTTGAGCTTTTACATACAATTCTTCTTTTCTATCAGTCAATACTAAAATTCTTTTCCATCTCTATGTGTAGAATTATGCTTTGGGCACCATTTCTGAACTTCAGGAAACTCCCACGGGATCCATCGATGAAGTATCCTTGGTCAACACCTCAAGATCCTTCAAAAATTAAAAATGCATATCTCAAGTACCCATTTGCTGAACCTGAAGATTATGAAGTTACCTGATCCAATCATGAAATTGCTGAATACCAATTTGAACCCCCCCCCAAACACCCACACACAAAAAACCCTAGCCCCTGCAGCTGGCTTTGCTTGTATCATACAATAGAAAGGAGACATTTTGAAGCTTATTATAATAGCAATGTAGATCTATTTTTCCCACAATGTTGAAAGCAAATGCAATGTGGCCTTATTAAGCAGATGACAAAAACTTGAGCAATTTTTAAGTAATGTGGTTTTCCTGCAACTATCATGTATGGTACATATGAAATGATAAAATGATCCGTCGATCACCAATTTGACCCACCTCTCTTACAAAAGGGTTGGCCCTGGTCATGAGTAGAAAAAAAGGCAGTCCGTCTAGTAAAGCCCTATGAGACGATGTGAAACAATTACTGAGGAAAATCAATTATGGATACCAATGAACAATGCAATCGACTTTTCTTGGTTGGCAAAGACAGGTAAGAATAGAAATTAGGAATATTAATCAACCATTCCAACACCAAACAATTACAAATTTTCTTTCTCCTGTTCCATCATCTAGGCAATTAAAAATTGTATAAAATCTCTGTCGCAACAAAATGATCCAACATCTTACAAGCACTATTACACCATAGGTATGCAAATGCAATGCCAAAGAACAACTCGATTTGATACTAAAATTTCATTTCCTTTGCATTTATCAAGACATGGAAAGAGTGAAATAGAGGATTCCAAAAAAAAAAAAAGATTACTAATCACCTAATTAGTATTTTTTTTTTCCTAATTATGGCAAATGATGCAATGATATAGCCAATGAAGTAATAACAAAGGCATGTAAATTGATGGATAACTATTGCTGAAGCCAAGTAATCCAAGAAACAACCATAAGCAGTAAAGTGCAAAGCAACAAGATTGGAACATTAGGAAATACGAATTAATTTATAGAAGTAGCCAGCAGTTCTGTTGAATCACTAGAACACTACCTATGGAATATGCATCCTGCACAATATATCTTGCACTATGTTGCATGGACATGGAAAAAGGACACAACAAGAACAGGGTTCTATATTAATTTACAGATACATATACATCTCCAATCAACATACTGTTTTTTTTTTAAAAAAAATGGAAGAACAACATTATTCCAGTGTGTCCAAGGACTGTCTTCATTGTGTTCGTAACTTAGGGCATTGAAAAAGTAATAATAAAGACTTTGGAGTCTTTGCACTTCTTTTCATTGTGTTGTTCCCTAAAGCGAGAGTCTCATAGTCCCAAGGATGTTAAATCTAATAATTTGGTCGTAAGCTTTCAAAATATCATTTCTAAAATCCTCTCATACTTATAAGTTTATTGTCTTTCAAACCATGTCTATTTAGTCTGTCTTTGTTGGGGGGCAATTTGTTGGGGGGCAAATTGTTGATAATAGTCTTCGTTGACATGAACACAATTGAGGATACGGCCGACACTGCCAAGGAGAATTAGATACGTGTCCAAGGAGTGATGGAAATTGTCAGTGTCCAACCCGAACACAACTTCTATTTAGAAGTGTACATACTTCTTAGATCATGACATTGAGATTCTATATAGAGGATATAAATTAATAGGAGATTAAAGATTAAGTCAAATGTCACATCAATACTATTCGCTACAAAATTAAATTTCGATCAGTTTTGATCAAAACTATTTGCATTCCACATAAAAAAAAAAAAGGACCCAATAAGAACTTGGGAAATGAAGGACCATGTATCTCCTACTTGAATCCAATTCATGCCCCCACCCTCCTCTCTAGTGTGTGTACATGTATACATATATACGCTATGTATACGAGCCATTAATGTAATTATTAAACTTGCAGGTATCAGAAAATTGACTTTTCTAGTTTTCTTATTCAAGAGGATCATTGAAAAAATTGTATCTGTTCAAAATATAGGCCACCGTCATTATCATATCCATGCAGAGAAAAATGAAGAATAAATATTAAAACTAGAAGTAATGAAACAAATAACATTATCTCATCAAAATCTCTTTCAGATTGAACAGCATTTATCCCAGAATACATTTGTATCCATTTATGTAATATCATTTTGAAGGTCTGTAGATGTTAGGGGTCGATAACTTAGAAAAAAGATCAACCTAAAACATGAAAAGAAACTCAACTCAGGATAACTTAAAAAAAAGATCAACCTACAACATGAAAAGAAACTCAACTCAGTCCTCAATGACTCAAACCAAACTGAACCTTTCAGACAGTTTCAACTTCCAACTATTTATAGTTTCAGTATCCCAATGGGATTCACATAAGTATACAAGAAGCACCTCAATCTCTGCCACTTTATAGGGAAATTTTGATTCTTTGCCTACGCCGGACAAGAAAAAACAATTTGATGATGTGCACCATTGTCTGCTGATAAATTCTCTCTAGTAAACTGCACTCAGATGGATGTTTGGGAGCTGAACATCACAGACAATTTGTTCCAATCCCAAGATTCCATGTTTGGGGACATGAGAGCAGTGCCCACAGCCAATGCAATTAAGGCAAAGGCCACACTTTTCATGCATCCATGGCCATGTGATAGCCTTCCCAGTATCACCTTACAATACTTGTCTGAGTCCTTGAAGAGTGCTTGATGAGCAGAATCCTCTCCACTGTCCACTGCTTTCTCGTTCTATGGACAAAAATGATTAAAAAAATAGTATAAAATAAGCTGATGCATTCGTTATTTCTATCCATTTAGATATATCCTCTGATATGTATGATAAACTAATAACTTGAGAATAATACACACTAGTAACGATGAGTCATTTGATGAATGTCTTTACATAAAAGTTTTATGACTAACTAGATTACGTACAAATATCCAAAAATGGAAAAGGGACTACCTTGCGCCTAAAACTCTGGAGAGTTTCCCTCAGAGAATCAAGAGAAGACTGTCTAACAGACTGCATGTTCCTGTCCTCGAAAAGCTTTCTCAGAACAGCAACACTAGCTTCCAGATTATCCTGATAAATCTTGTCCTGTTTACATCAAGTTCAATATGTAAAAACCCACTTATTCATTATAGAGCCAAAAGAAGAGATTAAAAAAACCATAACGTATAGATGCAACAGTACATAATAATAACTAGAGATGCTCACCCACTGCTTGTAACAATCAGCATTTTGAGTCAAACACCAAATGAAAATGCCAGTTGCTTCCTTGGATAACTCAGAAATGCCTGCGATACAGAGCTATATCTCAAACTCAACTTTAATATTTACTTCAATTAATAGAAAAGAAACTACAGAATTGAAAAGACAGTTCAAATTTGTAATTACTTTCCCCCGCTGCTTTGATAGCAAAACTCAGTATCTGCTGAGAGACTTGTTTCATTGCTTTGCTTCCATGGGACCCAGCAAGAGCCACCTCTCTTAGTGTAGGATATATAGCCTCAAACCTTTCAGTTGCCTGCATGAAATGCAGCAATCAAAACACAGTACAATAACAAATTCTACTGCATAAGTAGAAAAAAGGAAAAATGATCTCTGACAATACCTACCTTTACTCGAGCTGAAGGTCCAGGAAAGGTAACTCGCATCAGTATCTCAAGCGCAGAAGGTGGCATCAAACGCTCCCCCTTTCTAACAGCACCATTTACTAATATAGTACGAGCTTTAGGGGCAGACAGAATTCTGCAACCAAGAAACAATAATTCATAAATATAGAAGCATTGAGAACAAGAAAAAATGATATTGGGGAAATCATCAGTGCTTTCAACCTCTCTGCTAACTGTAAAACCAAGTCCCTGGATTGTGGATTACAACTTGATTTGCCACTAACTATGGGCAAGAGGTTATGCGCCCATGAATACAACCCTACAGCCAAGTCTCCCTGTGAGGCCTACACAACAAAATTTGATCTCTGGCATAAATAGCAACTTTAAGAGAGACGAGGGGGGTTTGTAATATTTGCCTTTATAAGAGATCCCTCAGCTTAACTGATGTAATAAAGATATCCACTCACCTGAACCATCATCCATACAATAACTGGAAGTTTTTCTTGTCCTTGATACTTTGAATTTTCCCTCAATGTCGGCAATAGACCAACTAACACATCAGGTTTCCGTCGCAATATCATTGCTAAAACTACAAATATTGCTACCTGCCATTTTAACAATGTCAATTATACGTCAGCTCACTATGAAGTAAAGTCTCTGTGTTAACAAAGCTTTACATAATCAAACGGAAGCTTTGCCAAGAAGGTAAGCATAAAAATGATACATAAGAAACTCAATTTCATAAATGTGAGATTTGATTAAACTAAGATCATGGAAATGGAAGACATGAAAATTGCCAGCTGGACCTCTTAGTGTGAAAGCAAGGTCTAACAGCAGACCCAACCTGACCGACCGCTAATGGAAGAAAAGTTTACTGAACATCAATGTTTAGTCTTGAAATCAAATAGAGACTCATTTTATCACCAAAGAGTGCTTATGATGATATATTCAATTCTTCCTGGTGTCTCAAAAGTAAGAATACCCAAATCAACCAGTACTAGAGATCCACAATATCAATAGAAAGAACTTTTTGGATCTACATGAACATATGGATCATCAAACATCCAATATCACAAGAAATATCATAAAACAGAAGCATCAGCTCTGCTGAATTAAGTCAAGGTCAAATTTTCTAATTAACATACAATAAAAATTGTAGCTACCTAGGGTATTTTGTCCAGACAATCTTCCAAATGGTAGATATTGAGAATTTTTGTTTGGGGGAATCTGATACTGCAAAAAATTGTGCTATATCCTTTTGAACACATCAAAAGCATAGCCTTATTGGCAAAAGAATTCACTTAAGGACAACCAGAAGACCCGAACCAGGATGTCTGCTGCTCCATATTCATAAGCCATCATGTTTGAAGATGATAGTGATTAAATGTCACTTGAGCTTGACCCTTGAAAAGGAAAATTATATTTTTTCCCGACCATGAGAAATTTTTGGCGTCAGTACCGGAGGGCCCAAAAAATAAATCTAGAATCACTAAAATCATCATCAGTAATGTAACTCTCCTCAAAGGTATCTAGATTAGCAATCATGCCCTTGATGCCTTATACACTTGAGCACGTGATATCTCAGGTTATTTCACCTAATTGTTTCCTCTTTCCATATTTGTTAGCAGATATGGTTCAGACAACAATACTAAAGATGAACCTAGTTACAGCAAGCCAGCATCTTCCAATCTCTATAACAGGTATACCTAAGTGAGGAGCATAAGCCCACAATTGCAGCTTGATAATATTTGCCCATAAACCAGCACAATCAAATGAATAGATTGGTTATCTTAAAATGAAGAACTTGGAGTTTTACATAGATCACCTCTAGTCAAATTTAAAAAGGTTTTATGAATTTTGAGGCTTATGCCTTGGGCATTGCCTCAAGGACGGGGCTCAAGGAAAAAGTCTCAAAGTAATGCTACAGGGAATAACATCTAAGGCTTATGCCTCAAGGTATGAGGCGCTTGTGAATCACGTGTCCTGTGCCATAAGGAATGCCTTATGTTTGAATTCTGAAATGTGAGTCATATACACCAACCAAACATGAGGAGCTCTCATCAGAAATTTGTAACTCAAACATTTCTCTTTTTAACTTCTTTAAAAGGTTTCTCTTTCTGATTCCAGCTTCTGTGTTAATGCATCTATTTTGTCCTTCTTAAATTTACTCTGCTCTTTTACCACAGCTAATAATGTAAATAAAAATGCATTCAAATCTAGCACAACGTAAACTCCATACAAATCAACCAAATGTTACCTCACATTATCTATCAAAATTAATAACAAGCAGTAAATGTTCCACACCTAAAAAAGTAAAAACAAATTGACCAACTTTTGCTCAAAACCCAGGTGGACCACCAGGTGATAAAAATGATACAAAGCTGTACAGAAGCCAGTAAATAGGCATGTCTAGATGGTAATCGAATTTAGTGTCAACCCCTTAAATTCTAAAATTATAGTAACACCATAAAGACAGACACCAAAATCGCTGCAGACAGGACCCCATTCAGATAAAATGAATGCACAAACGCACACATTTGAACAAATTCTCCAAATTGATAAAAATAAATTACCGCCTTTCTGCAATAAAATATAATACATGAATATTTCTCTTGGGTAATTAAATTAAAAGACTTGGATATGATTACTCAAATAAAACGAATGAAAATAAACCAATGAACAGTTACAAAAACCAGCATTGCTACCAACCAACAACACAATCTATTGAAATGTTGCATAGACATGCATAAACACAGACAGTGGAAAATAAATCATCGTATTCTGCAGCAAGGTACCTGAGACTTTGATGATGCTTGTTGTGTGCCCTTTTTGGAGCCCTTAACACCAGCTTGATGGCTTACTAAGTCAGCAAGAATGCTGTCCAATGACCATAATACAAAAGAACCAAGCGCCTCTGAAGAACGTTGGTTGATCCAGTCAACTGATGTCTTGTACACAGCATCAGAAATATGAGAAAGAGGGATCTGTTGGAAAGTAAATGAAAAACTTCAGTTCCACAAAAACAAAAAACAAAAAACACCCACCAATCCACACAAACACAGTACATTGAACAAATGCATAACATCCAAAATTAATGGCTAATAACGTAATTAAATCCTCTCATGATGTCAAATCACAAAGATGTAATAATGTACATAGTACATTGATACCAGACTTGAACCATTCTAGCAATAGTAAATCGCAACCTTGCACTCAAAGCGGGTATCTAATATCCAGCACATCAATTTAAAGATCATGTTCTTCACCAAAGTAAGAAAAAAATAAAAAACATGCTTCAGTTGGTGACTGAATTTGAATTCTTGTCCTTTCTCCATATGATAAAAATAAAAATAAAAACAAAAACATATGACTCTATTAAGAATGCTGCCATTTTCTGTAACGATCTCCATGCAAATGATGGGTTTGTGTGTTATGTTATATATTAAAAGTAATGGGCAATTAAATTGCACGGCCTCCAGACAAGCGCTAACTGGATGAAACTGCACAAATGATCAGGTTATGCGCACAAGACATGCTCTGTGGCAAAATTAATTTGAGCAGATTAATTTTCTTCAGTTCGCTCGTATATCTTATTCGGATTTCACAAAATACAGATCATAAAGATGAGAGATAGTCCTCATTGCTTGAATAGATCACATTTCTAAGTTTCAGCAAAATAGGCAAATTATAACTCACATCGGCAATCTTCACAACCGTGGACTCCCTGAAAATCTTCGTCCACGGAAACTGAGACGCACTTACACCCGAAAATGCACGACCGAAGTAATCTGCAAACCGCATCAGCTGTATGCCCTGCTGCGATTCATACGAAGCCTACAACCATAAAAGAAGAGAAAAAAAAAAAAAAAAAAAACAATCTTTTCAACACGTCACACTCCAATTCTATCCCAAACGAACAAATCAAACCAAATCACACATATTCATAAAATTCAAATAAGAAACTCACCGTTATATCAACGAGAAAAGCCGCCAGATCCGCCGCGTCGATCTTCGCCGCCGCATCTGCCACCGTCACCTTCGGTTTCTTTGCTTTCTTCGGCTTCACCTTCTTCGCATCCTCCGTTCCATTTTCCACACCTGGCGCATCCTCAACATCGCTTTCATCACCTTCGTCGTCATCGGACCGGTGCTTGGATCTGATCGGAGGATCAGCAGCGACAAGCATCGCCGCCTTCTGAGCTTCTAGGGCACGCCGGCGACGTTCCTCGGAATGTTCCTCCAGTGATCGGAAAACATTGAGTTTGTCGCCACCGGCGACTGTTCCATTGGAGCGAATCTTGTCGGAATCTGACGCCTTGGACACAGTTTTCCTCTGGCGTTTGGCGTATGTAACTTTTTGCCATCCATGATTGTTGCTGTTTCCGTTTGAATTGGTGGTTTCGCCTTCGTCGTTGAGGTAGAGTTCGGAGGTTGCAAGCTTTTCTTCCATGGTTTTGAGATTTTTGGTTTCCGCAGAGACGAACAAAATGTGTGTGCAGGAGACAGAGAGAAGGAAAATGATATTTATCGCGTAGGGAGGAATATAAGATTATAAGGCGTTGACCAAGGAAATCGGCCCCTTGTTGGTGGACCAAATTACAAGAAGGCCATGTCGGCCTCTTTTTGTGTGGATCGTGAAAGTGGCCCGGGCGTTATTTTCGGGTGAAATGGAGAGAAATCATCAGCTCCTCAGTCCACTTGAAAAAAGATAGTTAAGGAAGTCCAACTGAACACGTATCATGTCATAATTAGTCGGATAATTTTATATTTTTAAATTTAAAAAAATAAAATTTTAAAGTGTGAAAAATTTTACTAGTTATTTTTCACAGTTAAAACTTTGAAAAATATCTACAAATATTTGCATTATAAAAATTTTCTTCTTCTTTTTTTAAAAAAATCTTTTAAAAGTAAATAGGAGCCCTAACACACCCGTGTTACCGTGTACAAACTTAATTAGATAGTTAGGGAACACGTGGTACTTCGTAGCTAGGGTCATAAAGCGTTCGTTGAATGATAATTGTAGGAAAAAGGGGTCAACCGGCTGCTTTCACGTTGCAACTTGCAATGCAACCACATAAATAGGGCTCTTAAGAATTATTGTGACTTCACTTCGTCCTCTAACTTCTGCAATTCAATATTAGGAAATGAGTAATGCTAGATTGACTGAATTTTAAATTAAATTTTTTAAACCAAATGATATTGCAATAAAATAGATCATCTAATTTCGTGCATTAAGCATTTTTCTTGAGATTTCCTACTTAATATCTGGCATAAAATTTTTAAAACCATCTTCATCTTGGCTTATTAATAGATTTGCAGTTTAAGTTTCTCTAAATTTTTGAGGTCTCAGAGTCAAGTTCAACCCAACACTATCATATGTTTAGAAACACCATGCCAAGATTATGTGAGGTTTTGGTTTCAAGCAAAACAACTGAAACAGATTTAGCCATAGGTAAAGAAACAAAACACTTGTATAAAGCTATCTTCACTCTTTTATCCAAATTTTAACTCGACTTGAGTAAAAACTTGATTTGATATGGACCACACCAATGATAAACTCTAATTTTACTCAAAATTTATAAAAACTTCCTATTTTCTCCTATCATCCTCCATTTTTAGTAGCATCAATAGCCATAGATGGACCTCCAAACTTGTTTTATCGAATCCATAACTCTCTCTCTCTCTCTCTCTCTCTCTCTCTCTCTCTCTCTCTCTCTCTCCCGCGTGATAATGTTTCAAATGCCAACTTAGGTATTCGTTAGAGAAAAATCTGAAACCAAAACCACTCCAAAACCCACAAAATCAGTGGAACTAAAACCACTAAAACAAAAATTGCCTCCACGATTGTTGCAAATTCAATTAGTTTTAGGTCTTCGTTGATTTGTGTGATAACCTGTATTTTTATAATCATATTTTAATAAATAAAAAATATTTGAAACAATTACGATTTTGCCATTAATATTTTAAAGGATTAAAAATCCATTTCCTTTTTTTTTTCTTCATATTCGGCAAAGAGAGGGAGAGGCTGAGAGAGAGAGAGATAGCGGGAGAATGAGGAGAGAGAAGGGAAGCAGCACCGAGCCTTCGCCGGAGTTCATCGCCGCCGTCGCGTCGTCGGTAGAGGTAAGGTTTGATCCCTTGTCCCATTTCGCTTTTTCTTCTTCTTTTTATTTTCATTTTTCTTTTCATACCCATTTTGTGGGTTTATGGTTTTGTTTTTTAGGATTATTGGTGTTTAGAGAAGTTTTGATGGGTGTTTTTGTGTTGTGAAGGTTGCGTTTTGTGGGATTATTGAAGGATTTGTGGTGGTTTTGTGTGAGTTGTTGATAAAATGGGTTTGTGTGGGTTTTATGCCTAAAACTTTGTGGTTTCGTATTTTCACCATTGGATCTTGAGTTTTCTGTTGGATTTAGAGTTGTATAAGTTTATTTTGGGTTGATCTATGTTTTGAACGGTTGGATTTTGGTTTGATGGAGTATTGAGGGGTTTTTGGAAAAATGGGTGTCGTAGCTACTCGTGTATGTGCGTTTCTGGGTTGTCCTATCGATAGGATAGCTCTTCCTATCAATAGGGGAGGTCTCAGTCTGCAGGATTTTATGACTGCAAGGTGTTCCTATCGATAGGGTGCTACTCTTATCAATAGGGTGTGGTGTCCTATCGATAAGGTATGGCACCTATCGATAGGAAGTGTGTGCGTATCGATAGGGTGTGGCTCCTATCGATGGACCTTTCTCCTTTTCCTTTTCCTTTTCCTTTTCTTTTCCCTTGCTGCTGTTCTTTCCTCCTCTGATTATTCTTTTGAGCATAGCTTTGGTATCCGGTCTCCGTTTCAAGTCTTCTTGGTATGCTTGGAAAGCTTGTGAAGTTTAATTTCTAATTACGTTGGTTTTGTTGTCGGTATTCCTCATGCTGAAAGTAATATTTTAGGAATACCATATTTAACCTCTTGAATGCTCATTTGTTTTCTTTGGCCTTTATACTCTAACTCGTTTGGCTTATGGCCATGGGTTTCAATGTGTAGCGTCTAGATGTTCTCGGGAACGTGTATTGTAAACTTTGAGGCATTTGGTTTAGTGTTTCGGGATTTTGAGTCTTAAAGTTTCGAGTGAGTGATTTTGGGAAATATTTGGTGTTGCTTTTAAGTTGTGGGTCTTTTGTGCTTGATTGTGATGTCATGCTTGCATTATATGTTGTTTTTAGTTCGAAAGGTTCTTTGGAGGACCACTTGCATTGGGTGCATTGAGCATTGCATATGGGAGGCTCGTGGAGCCGCAAGGGGTTGGCAAACATTATGGAATTAAGGTAGGAATAAGTAATTTTGTACTGTTAATAATGATATACTTATTTTATGAACCCCTTGGAGAACCACGAACACTTTATGAATTTCCTTTGATCAACATGACTTATAACCTGTTTATGAACTCTACTGTTCTACTATATTGCCAAATGGATACATGGAATATACTAATTTATGGACTGTCAAACTATAAGGTATGTTTATGAAACAAAAACCAAGGCAAGGTACTGAAAGGTTTGAAAACTTGTTTTACTGCTTAATAAACTATTTTAATACTGAGCATAAAATATTTACAAACATGGGATAAACTTTTTGTTTTATTTATTCAATTGAATTACTACAAAAGGCAAATCCTAACATAGTTTATGTAC
This sequence comes from Hamamelis virginiana, assembly GCA_017140935.1. NCBI lineage: Eukaryota > Viridiplantae > Streptophyta > Magnoliopsida > Saxifragales > Hamamelidaceae > Hamamelis > Hamamelis virginiana. Next base: position 61,394 of record JAESVK010000676.1, on the reverse strand, counting down.
ATACAATTGAGATACTTGGTTTTACACTCATGTGCCTGACTTTCTAAACTGTTTTATAAATGAGAAAGATTATGAGATATTTCAACTAGCTATTCCCTTAGATTTTGACTAAACTGAATATTGGAAATAGAAATGATATTCACAAGCAATGGCATAGAAATGTACTTTGTTTTGGAATGAGACTTCCCTTGTAAATTGCTTTCTATAAATCATTATGGCATACAAAAAGACTATCTAAGCTTGTATTTAAATGATATTTATTTTATGAAACGATGACCGGAAGATGTATGCTATAAGCAATGATTTATTCCTGTTTTAGGAAATATGTTTTATATGACTGTTGAGTTAAGGCTCTAAATTTCTAGATATTTGGTTACCATACGTGACAGAGGTTAAGCGTGAGCTTGCTCCCTAATCTCATTACGATCGACCTTGGTCACTGTAGTTACGTTTATGTTATGATTAAATTGGATATGGTTTGGGTATGTGATGAATGTGAAAGAGTCTGGAGAACACTCATCCTTCATGAAATATATGGAATGGCATTGGTACCGTGAAAACTCTCATGTCAATGTGATGAAAATATGTATGTTTATGTGTATATGAATTTATGTATATGGATCGGAAAATATCATTTGGATTTGGTTTCATAGCCTTACATTATGATATGGATGATGACGATATTGGGCTCTAGTCCACGTGTGGCGGTTCGTTTCACATGCAAGGTACATACCCTGTTTATTTTTGTGATCTAAGGTTATGGTTTTTCATTGAAAACCCACACATCTTTTAAACCTTGTTTTCAAGTTACTTTATAAATCTATTGAACCTTAGGAATCAATGCTTTATATAAACCTTTCATACATTAAGTTGTTATTATCACTTAGTAGATATTTTATTATTCCTTATTGAGCAAGTCGAAGATCACTCCTGTTTTTTATGCAGCGGATTGCAGGTTGACTTTGGGGTTTGCATATTCGATTCAGCTTAATCCTTTGTTAAGGATTGATAAACAGCTTTAAGATTGCTGCAACATGCGTTATTGCATTCCTATAATGTTTGTACTGAAATATTTTAATAAGTATTATAAATTGAGTTGCCTACTTGCTAGGGTTGTTGGCAATATTATTTGATTTATTGGATATATTTATGTATAGCAATTGGGACATAATGTATGGACATGACATTCTATTTTGTTATATATATATATAATTCTTGTGTCTCGTAAGGAATACGGATGAGCATGACAGATTGTACCTTCAGCTTGACACGTGTTGACCTATCCGGAAGGGTTGGTACGAATATTAAGTTGGGGTGTTACAATTTGGGTCGAAGTTTGAGTAAAACTCAAGTTGGTGTAGGTTTGAGTAAAAATAGGAGAAGGAATTTAATCCAATTTTATTTAAATATGAATTTAAGTAAATGTCAGATTAAGAATTGGAGATGCCCTAACTGGACAGGCACATTTCACAAGGAATTATGAATTTGAGTTTAGAAAATCCTAAAACAAATTGAGGTGAAGGGATGTATAATACAAAAAAATTTGTTTAGATTGCCCAATGAATTGAGTTTGTTCGAACGGTTAATGGTTTTAAAAAATCAGTCGATTTACTTGGGCAATGTTTTGGAATTAAAAAAATATATATATATACTTATTAGCTTTTAAAATAAGAGAAATTACAGTTTGTCTATCTGAATTATAAGTCGTTTTAAAATTGTCCCCCCTATGGTATTTGATTAAACCAATGTGCCTCCTATACTATCAAACATTTTTAATTGGCAAGTTTCGTATATATTTATGACTAGTTGACCGTTTTACCATTTTTATCTTATATTCATTTTTTAAAGAAACACAATAAAACATAAAATATCTTATATTCATACCTCTCTCTTTCTCTCTCTACATGGAGAGGGGTGGTTGAAGATGAGGAGAGAGACAAGGGTGAGGAAGAGGGAGGGTTTTGTCGGCAAGTTATCTCTTTTTCTCTCTTTATATGTCTATGTATGTATATGAGGGTATGGTTTTGCAAGCTATCTCTTTTTCTCCCTCTATACGTATATGTATGTATGTATGTATATGGGGTGTGGTTTTGCAAGTTGTCTCTCTCTTTTTCTCTCTATATGTATATGTATGTATGCATATGAAGTGTGGTTTTGAAAGCTATATGTCTTTCTTTCACTATGTGTATATGTATGTATGTATATGGGGTGCGGTTTTGTTTTGCAAGCCATCTTTCTTCCTCTCTCAACTTGTATATATAGAGTAATGATCAAGTCCACATATGTGGATATAAGTTATATCCACATGATGGGTTATAAATCATTGTAGGATGCATATTTTGAAAAACTGACCATTGGATTAGCTACTGTACTTATGGATGTCTTGCGCGCCAAAAATCACGGTGATCCAATATCATAATTTCAAAATATAGTTATGAAAAACTGTGATGTGACATTTCTAAAAAAAGACCATTGGATCACTGTGATTTTTTTACAAACATGACATTCATAAGTACAATATCTAATCCAACGGTTAGTTTTCTAAAATATACATCGCACAATGATTTATAATCCTTCAGGTGGATAGAATTTATATCCACATATGTTGACTTGATCATTATTTTGTATGTGTGTGTGTGAATTGGTGTTTAACAATGAAAGAAATTTAAATTTTACTATATAAAAAAAATAAAAATCAAGGACATATTTATCATAGAAGTACCGAAATTCAGACGTCCGTCAGTCAAGCCAACCACTGATGGAAGGGGGCAATTTGTTACATTAAAATAATTTCGACGGCCTATTGTTTCAATCAATATCATAGGCGAGCAATTTAAAAACGACCCATAGTTCCCCCGCGGGGGGGGGGGGGCAAAGTATAATTTTTTCTTAAAAAAAAATGTTGCTTAAAATTTTTAATAATTACCTTTTGGGTTAATTACACTTTTATACCTTTACTTCAGGATATTTTTCAATTTGGTCCTTATACTTTTTTTTTTCTCAATTTCATACCTATACAATTTAAAAATTTTCATTGAAGGACAAATTAGAGGCGAGGGGATAAGTAATTGAACAGAAAGCTGATGTGGATTAGACTGTAGCCATGTTAATTCTAATTGGCAAATAGACTGGAGATAAATGTTCCGTTTGAATGGATAAATTTACTGGTTCAAACAGGTAATTGATTAAATGAACATAATCTTTATTTTCAGTCCGTTTGACAGTTGGGATCCACATGCGTACTGCCTAATTCACGTCAAGTTGTCAACATTCTGTACACTTACTTAAAGTTCGTCTCTAATTCTACATTCATTAAAAAAATTTAAATTGTATGGATATGAAATTGAGAAAAAGGAAAATATATAGGACCAAATTAAAAAAAATACCTCAAAGTACAAAATACAAAAGTGTAATTAACCAATACTTCTTTTATAAGTGAAAGATCAAAGGTATCTGGGTTCGAAACTTGCAAAATTCTCAGTCCAGACTATTAGTCCAAGTGTTATAAGAATCCGTGGGGCGGTGGCCCGCATGGAAAGCGTTGATAAGTCGGGCTTCGACAATTCTGCCACCTTTTTGCTTTTTATTTTATTTTATTTTTTTAAAAAAAGGGGCAAACGAACCAAGCTTTTAAAAATAAAAATGCAAATAGCAGAATAACACTATGTTTGGATTAAGAGAGTTGGAGAGAAGAGAAGAGAAGAGTAGAGAAACTTTTTAAGTTTCTCTCGTTTGGATTGAGAGAGTTGGAGAGAAAGGGGAGGAGGGGGAGAGAAAGGGGAGAGAAAAGGGGGCTCAAATCTTTCTCTCAAAATCGGAGAGAAATGGAGAGAAGAGAAGAGAAAGAGTTTAAGTGAGGGACGATTTTACTATTTTGCCCTTTCTCTTCCTTCTTTAGTTTTTATTTTCTTTTTATGTAAGTAAGGGCAATATTATAATTTACACCTTAAAATCTTATCTTCTATTATCTTATGAAGGCTATCCAAACAGGATGGAGAGAACGTCATTTAACTTTCTCCCCTCTATATCCAAACAAGGTGGAGAAAAAGTCATTTAACTTTCTCTTCTCTTCTCTCCAAGTCTCTCAATCCAAGCATAGTGTAGCTCGGAAAAACCCCACGCTCGAACCTCTCCTCTCGACGCTTGACCTTCGACCCTACGATTTGAGCATCTAGCAGTAGGCTTCCCTCGAGCAAGATATTCTCTCTCTCAAGATCAACCCTCAAATCTGAGATTCTACACCCTGCTTCTCGGACAATTCGAGCACTAGTGACACTGAAATCGACAGGAAGGCATATATTGGAGAATCCAGCACAATACAGGTATCTGTCTCTTGCTCTATTTGATCCACTTCACTGTATTCTCTTATTAACAAATGATTTTGATGACCTCAATTGATCAAAGAATTTATTTTGTATATTTGTCTGACTAGAACTGGTTTTGCGGGAAGGAAATACTCTAAAAAGCGCCCTGTGGTGTTTTGTAGTGGATGACACACTAAGTGTTTGATAAAATGTGCCTGTAAATGCGAGAAGCAGTTTTGTGACTACTTTTGTCTGCTTAAATTGTTTTAATGTTGTGCATTGTTAAAAAGGCAAGCTTTGTGATTCATTTTACTTGATTATATAAACACGCACACATATATCTATATCTATATCTATATATACTTGCATACACATAAATATGTAGGCTTTGTTGTCTTATACTCTTATGTTTAACGTAATCTTTTCTTTGTTTGGGTCAGTATGGTCGCTTGTTGAACTTGTGAGGTTATTAGAATTGAGTTAAGAGAGTCTGTGAATTTGTAATTATCAATGTATAATGGATTTCTTTTGTTCATGCTATTTGTGATTTTGAGTTTTGTTTGATATTGGAAACACTATCAGTGCAAGAAATGGAACATTTTTTATTGTGGTAATGCTATTTTATTGAAGAATTTGTATGATATGGGAAGAGTAAGGCTGGTCTATTCAGCCTAATTCCTGTAAAGTGGCATTACAAGAATAAGATAGATGCCACTTTTTATCATTATAATGGAAGTGTAAAATTTTCATAAGCAAATAATCTAAATTTCCAGTGCTGAAGGCACATGGTGTACTGATCTGGTGGCAGGGCCTTGAATTTACAGAGTTTAGATGTATATGCATGTGTGCACATTACATATACATGTATTTATATAAATATATATTGGTTAGTGTTATGAAATAGACAAACGATTCGAGATTTATGACCGCAACGAAATATATAAGCAAAAATAAGAAAACGAGACAAGATCAATCAATCACACAATGCACACAAGATTTACGTGGTTCGGCAAATAGCCTACATCCACGGGGTAGCGACGACGAGAGAATTTCACTATGTGGAGAGCTGTGCGGCTCAAGCATAATACAAAATAACCATTATAAAGAAACCCTTAAAACGCCGTTATATACTGAAGCCCTAATTAACATAAGCGGGTCAGGTCGAACCACATGTCCATTAATTGGGTCGCCGGGTCGCAAACGGGTTTTAATTCAAGACACCCACATAACAGTTAGTATGGGATTTGATTTTGCTCTCCTGTTTCACGTCTGTCTTATAGTCTGTGCTTGTTACCTTACATTTTAACTTTGGAGTGATTTCCTATATATGGTTTGGCACTGCCCATGTAAGCTATTGAGGTAGAGATTTGAAATGCTATATGTTATGTGCAAAGCTTTCTCAATAACATCAATATATCAATTTCTGTTCTGCACATCAGGCTTATAACCAGTCTCAATGACCTTAATTTGGCTGCATTTTTCCAGGTTTCCCCAAATCAACGGGATGCCCCGCAAGCCTACAAGGCGCTGCCAATTATTGAGACCCCAGCCTTTCACCTTCTCTCCATTTGCTCGCTCAGTTGCTCGAATTGCCTCTGCTTACATGGTCAGGCGCCAAATCCATGATTCCAAGTTCCACAGAAAATCTACCCCCACCCCTTCAGGTATTATCATTTTACAACTCTTATTTGTTCATGTATAGCCTCTCTTTTCTGCTGCTTTTTTCCCAAAATCTCTGAGTGTTATATTTTGCCCAAAATCTATCAGTGTTTATATTTTCAAAATACTGATCCCAATGAAAGTGGGCTGATGATAAGATAGGTAAGAACGTTCTTACAGTATCGGGACTATATATATATATATATATATTATATTTATAGATGTATTTTCCTTATATAAAATTTTGTTATATTCTCTATGAAATCAAATGTGTACTTCCAGGCAATGGAGTTACTAAGCACAATTTGGAAAAGAAGAGTGAAGAATCCGACTCATCTGATGAAGAAGTGTCTGAAGTAAGCACAATTGCTAGTGGAATTCAACGTTGATATAAATTATATTTGTATCATGACAGTTGAATCCATGCAGTTTTTTGGTTATTGGTGTTTGATTCTTATCCAGTTTGTATTTTCTCATGGAATATGGTCTATGTTTTTTAAGGCTGTTGTCCAAGCAGATTTTGCCTTCTTTGATCCCAAACCTGATGATTTCCATGGAGTGAAGGTCTTGCTGCAGACATACCTTGACGATAAGCAGTGGGATTTGAGTGGTTTTGTAGACTTGATATTGGGACAGACGACAGTGGGGACTGTTGTTAAGATAGAGGATGATGAAGATGATGGTCTTTTCTCCGTTGTTACTGTCCTTAACTTGGGAAGATATAAGGCAAGCAACATAAACTTTCAAATCCTGACTATTAGTGCTGTCATGTCTTTCTGTCCTGTATTTGTGGGGTTGGCACCTCTAAACTGTAGCTCTACTCTATATGTCTACTTTGAATTGTTGCAATGACCAGCCCGGTGCCAATAACATGATGCCACATCAGGGAAACAAGGGTTCTACCATCATTTTATTAAAAATAAATGAAAATTTGGATTTTTAATTGTGTTTTCTTTGCTGATATGATGCTAATGCTCTCCTGAGTGATACGGTGCTATACTGCTATGTGATTAGTGAAGAGCTGGTGATTGCAGCAATAGTAGATGAGGGATGACCCTCTTATCAATTGGATTTCATTTGTACTAGTTCAGATACCATAGCTTTTGTTCTTACCAGGATCATAGATGTATCATGGAGCTCAAGGAGTTTCTTCTTAGAGTATGCCCGGAGAAGGATTTAATAGATAACTTGAGATTACTTTTAGGGAAGCAAGCACAGAATGTGGGTCTTTTGGTCTCACAGCGCGTGGTGAATCTTCCTCCCCAGCTTTTGCCGCCTCTTTATGATGGCCTCTTTGATGAGGTCTCATGGGCTACAGAAGATGAGGTTAGATGAGAATATTGTGTGGGATGGGTGAGCTTGATAGATATTTCTATTTATTAGATGCTGAAAACAACTCTTTTTAGAAAACTTATGTTTCATCATTTCACTTTATGAAGCCAACAGAAGAGCTCCGGAATTCCTTCTGTTTCAAGTTTTACTTGATGATCAGTAGGATCTACAAGGTATACTGCTGTATTTCTTTCCCTCTGCTCGTTGTGCTTCCATTACTGGTTGTTATATGATGTACAGTTGTTTTTAACAATTCTGTTTGTGTGTGTGTTTCTTCAACGCAAAACTATAGCATAAGAGTGCAGACCAGAAAAAAGGGCCAGGTGATGTTAGTGACGAGGCAATAATATATATTAAGCCAGAAGATGAAATTTTTCACAAGGTACTAATTCTTTGATATTTGGAGTTTGTATTATGCCTCACACTTAATTCCCTGATTGTTTCTCTAAATGTATTTCAGCTCAGCTCATGGTCCTTCAGTTTTCCTTTGCACACTCAGCAGCTTTCAGCTCATGAGGTAAGCAGATAGTCTGTCAGGCTATCATGATCTGTCGGTGATAGATTTTCTGAACTGACTTGAAACTCATACACTGATTTATTTGCAACGTTTTTGCTAAAAAATTCTTGTAAATTTTTTTTTTATTTTTTAATTTTTTTCCGGAAGTACACTTAAACCCCCCCCCCCCCCCCCAGCTGATCTCGTTTGGGTTGAACTCTTGACCCTTTTTCTTGTGGTCACCAGGGAAGCAAGCTCACTAAATACTGAGCTTGACTTTGTTGGTTTTTCTTCTTCCTCTTTTTTGCGCACACATGTCTGCAGGGTGGGGATTGGGGTTAATCTAAACTAGGCATAAATGTTGCTAGTTTTGAACAATGATTTATATAGTCTGCATATCGTACATACATTTGATATGGACAGTTTAAAACTTTTTTGATTTCTTCACTAGAAAAATGCGTATAAATTTTAACTTTGCTTTTGAAGTTGGTTGATTTCTGCACTAGAAAACTTCTGCTTTTGTAACAGCATGTTCTGTTTCTTTGGTTCATAATTAACATTGCAGCTAAGAAATTACCAGTTAGTGGGGTTAGTCATGGCCGTTGAAGCTGAAAAAGTTTCTACATTTCGACAACAGTTGCAATGTTTAATAAATGAGTCCTAAGGCCATCAAAAGGTACTGAAATTTACTGGTGCAATCACCATGCTTATCTTCTAGTATTTATGTGGAAAGCTTTCAAATTTCTCAATTTCATCCCACCTTTATTTGCAGGTCTTTAAGGGTGGGTGGCAATGTTTGATTTGTCTTCACATTCTTCTAACTCTGCTGGCCTGGGAGGATTCATCTGTTTCAGGACCTCCCCAATTTTGTAGGTTTATTTTTGTAATGATTGTATCAAATAATTAGTTTAACATTTCGTATCGGACCTGATTAATTACAAAATTTTGTTAAGAATTGGAGATTATTTTTATATAATATAGGCAGGACACCAAAGATTTTGTTTTCCTCATATTTGTGTTTCGCCATCTTTTTTTGTTAGCTTTGACTTGATTAATATCATAATGCAGTTAAATTTTCTTTTATCTACTGCTAGCAAATGGAATTTCTTGTCAATTAGAATCATTACTCTGTGTGTGTGTATATATTTTAAATAACAATAGCTAGAGAAAAAAAACCCTTTCCACTGCTATCTTGAACTACCATCTTGTTGTCCATTATTGTAAACAAGCGAAAGAACGTAAAAATATTAAATTTATATGAGAGTGGTGGTGAGAGAGATGAGTAGGATTTAGATGTCATGATGGAGAAGAAAGAGAGATGGGAAAAGCGTGTTGAAATAGTTAAATGGTCTTTTAGGATTTAATGGATGGGGTGTGGGGATCAATTTTTACTGGAATATTAGATGTCTTTGTTGGTAAACCTGTCAATGAGTATGTTTAAAATAGTAATTTAGGAGGTATAAAAACCAATATTTGGAATTGCGGTATCTGGAGCCAACACAAGTTATTCTGTAGACATGGTCACTCTGATCCATGGACGTGACTTGGGCCATGATTGAAATAGGCCCAGCACTGAACTTGGAAACTGATGGACTCTGCTTACCTAACCCATCCTAGGGCTCTCAATCAATCCCAGATTCCCAGCCTCACTTATTTTCTGCTCATGCTTAGGAGAGTAGGAGAAACTGAGAGCGAATATATAAACTAACAATAAAATTATTATTATTAATCGTTACAAACGGGTCAGGTTTGATGATACATAGTTCTTACCCATGGTTTGTAAAAATTAATATGGGATAGGTATTAGATACTCTCGTTATATACATTACGTGTGCCAAAAATTACATTGATCAAATAGTTAGTTTTTCAAAAAATCAATTGTGAAAAACCGGTTTTAAAAAGTTTATTTCAAAACTATGATGTTATTAAACAAAAAAGTAGCTGTTGGATCGATTTTTGGTTTACATGATGTTATTAAACAAAACATCTAATCAAATTGTCGGTTTTTCAAAATACCTATTCTACATTGAATTTGCCAAACCGCATGTCAAACTATGGGTAAACACCATGAATTACTCGAACCTGACCCATTACAAATATACACAAACATATACACATTATGATATCAAGATTTTTTTTTTTTTTTTGTGAGACAACATATATTAGTAGGGTTAGTGGTTGGTGAGAGGGGAGCAACAAATAGACCAATTCTCATCCATAAGTAATCGACTCAAACCTCATTTCATATAAGGAGAGATATGAACCATTAAGTTAATGCTGACGTTCAATAACAAAATCATTAAGTCCTTCTAAAGTTACCAAATCTTTTCTTCATTCTTTCTAAGATCACAACGGCTTAAGGAATTTGATTAATTTGGTAAATTGACAAAGTTTTTCCTTCTATAATTCATTCATACTTAAATTGACAAAACTGAATATGTACTAACAAAATCCATGAACTTGTCGTACAATATCATAACAAAAGTAACATGAAGGTGCACCATTTTGGGGGAGCTTGCAGTGAAGGTGCCAAGATGTATTACGTACCCATGCACCCGTGCCTAATTAAGAGCATTTCGCTCTGTCACCAGTCACGTGAAGAAGCCTAAACACAACTCGACAACCGAAATATCGGCTTATTTTTTATTTATATTTTGCATCAAAAATGAAATATGCATAATTAATTGTCATGGACACGTGTCGTTTGCATGCAGTCACCATGGACGTACCAATACCGCTATGAATTTTAGATGAAACCATAATACTAGAGCTTATATATATATATATATATATATATATATAAGCTCTAGTATTATGGTTTGTACTGGACTGCTGGTGTAGTGAAGATGATGAATTGCGATAGGCTTTAACTTGCTGCCTGATAGTTGATTTGTAGTGTGCTGCATTTTGAGAGCAGAGGTGATTCTGTTTAACTGGTAGTCTGATACTAAAGGGGCTGCACTAGATTTGGGAGTTTCATATTTATGTGGAGGGGCAATCTTACTCTTTTTGTTTTCTTTTTTTTGCTAATAGAATAGAATCTATTCCTATATCAAGCCCCTCAATATTAATAAATAGGTATCTATAAGCCCTAGCCTCAGGTATACAGTGTACCCCGAGGTGGTCCAACTAGATGATAGGTAGGTTCTATAAGCCCTAGCCAAATTGTTAGGGTGTAAGAAAAATTAAATTATTTTGGTTTGGGTTGAAATAGACTTGATAAAAAATTCAATATTGTATAAAGCAGTCAAATTCGAACCTTATTTTTGAGATGATTAATTTATTGAATCAACATCGAGTTGAGTACTACTCAGTTCGATAAATATATTAATACTTTAAATAATCAAATTACTTAAACTTAATTCAAGAATGGTGCAATAAAATACTTGATAATTTTAGCTGGTTCGGAAGATAAATGAGCTAAATTTAAATTTTATTTTTGAATTTACTAATTGATTAAAGCAAATTTAAGTAAGCTTGATTTGACATGCGTACAGTCCTACCAATAAGATGGCTAGAGGTTACTTAGAGTTGGAGCTTGTTTTCATACTTATCACCTCAATTTTTTAGGCCTAAGGCATTTGGTTGAGCTTCTAGGCTTAGAGCCAATAGCTAGCATAGCTTTGAATGTTATCATTTTGGCATTTAATTATGTGGTCCATCCATGACCAAACATGCATTTTCCAAAGGTTAAAATCATTAATTAATGCAAAGTATGTCTTCCATTAGAGATATGTCATCCTAATTTACTCTTATATTGGCTAAGATAGGAGGTTTTGTGTCCTTGGTAACTTGAGGGGTGGTCTCTATGTACCCCGTGAATCTCTCTACTTATTACAAAGTTAAAACCTAAAATCATCCCAAAAGAAATAAGAGTACTGTCGAAAAACTTTGATATAAGCATTATTTAAGCTCGGCTCGACGTTTCTTAAACTTCTTGTCTACCCAAATTAACAAATGTCAAGCATTATTAGGGTGCATGTTTATCAACATTAAAAGGAAACGTTGATAGCTCAGTTTTATTAACTTTCACTATGGAGATGGACATCCACTTGCGGGTTAGGCATCCTAATCGCGATGGAACATGTTTTAGTGCCACGTGTCAAGTTTAGAAGCTAAAACAGCGTCTTTGATCGTATACGTTTGGGAGATGACTTTTATATGACAGGTGTTAGGTATTTATTGATGACACATGGTTTAGAGTAAAAATGATATTATACACCATAAAGACCTAATAGACTTTGCATTGAAAAATAATTGAATTGTAAAATTATTGCGACGCGTGAAAGGAAAAGTTGTGCTCAATCTTTTCCTTTCACCTGTCGCAATCTACATTTTCAAATTCAAAAGGCTGAAGCAGTCCTTTTTAGGTTCATTGTTTTTCGATGTATTCATACAGAGTTGGCCCAAGGGTACATAATAATCACATGCATATAGTTGTGAGGGTTGTTTGGGATAAGTAAATATTGGAACTAAAAAGAGCCCACCACCCATCTCCTGTCCCATTCCCTAGGGCAAAGCAGCCTTATAAATAAACATCAAGCAATGAAATTTCTGCCCTTAAGAATGGGGCCCAAAAATTAAAGAAGCAAACAGGGTCTTTTTATAACTTGGTAGGCTGAAAAATGGTGGGGAAAATAGAAGCAAAATATTATAAGGAGCCAGGAGGGGACATAATGCACATGGTAGGGGTTAGAACTTGCCGTCCAGTCCCCCCATTTGGTCCCACTAGGGATATTCATGTACCAAAAAAGTGAAGTTATGAAAGGGCTCAACCATGTGTTGAGACTTGAGAGACGTGTGAATGGACCACAATGTTATTTTCTTCAAGATTCTGTCTATATATCAGTACAAGTTTTCATTTTATCTCTCTTTTCTCTTTTATTTTTATTTTCATTTTTTATCATTTTCTGTTAATAAGTTTGAATCCATCAATTATTCAAATGTTTTTAACATCTTACAAGATTTGAACCCAAATCATCCACTCTATAATGACCATAATTAAGTTGATCACTAGACCAACACAATTAATTGTGATACAATCCTATGTCGTCCACTCAATAACGTATCAATAGTTTGATAAATAAGCTTTAATATATATATATATATATATATATATATATATATATATATATATATATAGAGAGAGAGAGAGAGAGAGAGAGAGAGAGAGATGATCCATTAAGGTCCGGACCTTAAGCTTAATTTAAGGTCCACTTTTCATTGGGATTGGTATATTGAAAAACTGACCGTTGGATTAGATAATCTTCTTATATATGTCATGTTTGCGAAAAATCACAGTGATCCAACGGTCGGTTTTCAAAATAAATACTGTTAAACAATTGTTACATCATCTACTAGTAAATACTAGCTGTTAGAATGTTTCACGAACTGTATTTTGAAAACCAATTGTCAAATTACTGTGATTTTTGACAAATTAACATAACATACATAAATACATTATCTAATCCAACGGTCGGTTTTTCAAAATATCATCGGTTATGTGAGAATTGTAAGTGGATTTTAAATTAATTTAAGGTCTGGACCCTAATGGATAAGTCTATATATATATATATATATATATAAGCTAGCATACTCTCTATCCAGTAAAGAGAATCCTTTTATTTTACTAGCAGTTGCTATTTTCATTGATGCATCAATAATGAACATTTTAGGAAAATTTTTTCAAAAAAGGAAAATTTAATGAAGATTAGTAAATGAAGTGTTTTCTCATGTTAAAATGCATTTAACTCTTATATTCCTAAGCATTCTTTATATTCCTAATGAAAACCTTTAGGAATGAATTGTGCTGACATTAACTGAGGTTCAATTCAACTCAACTCTTTATTACTTTCATGAAGTACAATAGTAAATCTTAATTACATTTATTAATTATAGATCAAGGATAATTTATGTCACAAACTATACATAACCATTTAAAAAATAAAAAATAAAAACACATAACAAACATATTATTTAGGAAAAACTTTGCTCATGCATCTTCACAATATAATATGATGAGATAGCTGACATAATGTTATGATTGTTATCACATTAATTATTATATCAACTCAGTAACTAATAGAGATTTAATGTGGCATATTATGAGGTCACCTATTCATGCATATTGTAGTCATACAAATTGTCAAACTTTTGATCAATTTAACAACACAAACAATTATTATTGTTGAATACTTCCTCAATCCCTAATTACCTATATAATTATTAATTAAATATATATAGGGAAAGAATGGAATTTTCTATTTTGATTGTGGGCAAAATATAGTCTCTTTCACTCGCCTATTTTCGGATAATAATAATAATAATAATAATAATAATAATAAAACATTCTAATGAAGATAATGAGAAGATTAAAACTCGAAAAACAATCCTAAAAATGCTTGTATAGTAGTATGTAACTCTCATTTTCTTTATTGACCTTATTAGTTCCAAATAAATTTTACCTTTACATGCAATATTTTTATTTTTGATCTTTTGATTTATGAAAATCACCTTGTAATTTAGGAGTTTGGATTTGCTTATGATATCCAAAAGATCAGGAGGTTCCTGATCTTGAATCACCAATTAATCCCACCTAGATGGCGTGCATCTATCAACCTTATTTGCTCTTGATTTTTACAGATCAAGAGCAATTTTGGACTAGTAATTTAGATGATCTCTCTCTCTCTCTCTCCCTTTTTTAACAATTTGTATTTTGAGGCACAAAATTTTACTTGCTTAGGGTTATAAAAATCGAATTATGGTGCAAAGATTTGGGAAAAAAAAATGAAAAAAAGAAAATTTATTACAATCAATTAGTTGGTCTTACTCACTCAAGCAATACAATGCATATTTTCTACCCTTACTCCAATCCTGGAGCTGAACCAAAATTTTATCTTAGATGGTGCCAAACAAGAAATTTGACATAAAATAAATTTGCAAATTAATTCTATTTAAATTTTAATTAGTTCAAATGGACTTAATCAAGGAAAAAGTAAAAAACTGGATTGAGTGTTGATTTTTTTTTTTTTTTAATAAAAAATGACTTTTGGCCAAAAGAGCCAAAGGCAAAGTGGGAAAGGGGCTTTTGGTTTTGGGATTTTGGCCAAAAGAGTTGGGGTGCCATACATATACATGTATAGTATAGCAAAATGTATACATATAATATAAAAAAAAAAAAAAAATTTGAAAGTAATTAGGGCACCCACAAGGGTTTTACTAGTTCCCCTACTGCTCCAAGTCCTTTTTAACATTGACAGGTGGATATTCAAATTTGAAACCACTTTTCTAAAAGTGAGAATATATATAATTAATAACTTCATAATGCAACACAATCAAAATGGTAAGTCCTACATGGAAGATGGTGGGTTTGTACTGGGGTTATGGGGGCATCAATAAAAATTCAGTTAACTGACTAGCTCTGAACAAACTATAACTGCCTAATTATCTTAACTAACCGCTCAACACTATGTACTTCCCTACTATTATTAGGTTTTTTGGGTTTTTGTTATTCATAATCTTGACCACATCTCTCACACACACATGTATGTATATATAAAGTGGATCTAATGTGGACCATGCATTTGGGTTGTCCATGAATTATATGCACTGACACGTGTACATCATCGACTATCTGAATGCATGGTACGCATACATACTGATGCACACCAAATCCGGACTTAATATATATATATATATATATAAATAAAGTCCCTTTCAGTGTTGAATTTTTGAGACATCTCTTTCATCTCTTGCAAAGGGGAGAGGGACTTCTCAAAAGTGGTAGGTCCCGCCGCAATTCTCCAGCCGCAAGGACCACACGGTTCGAAATGGGTGAAGTTGCGGCCTTAAAACGCGTGGAATGCACTCCTCAGTCTTCGAGTACGGAAAACTAGTCAGTGGCCGGCCCAGCCGGCCAGCCACAACTTGTCAACTACGGCCCCTGCTTGTTCTACTGTAATATGGGTTTCTCGTTGACGCTCTTTAGAGCGCGTGGACTTATCACGATGTTATGGTAATCAAATTTTCGAATTTTTAGGGGTAGCTAAGTTGGGTTTTTTTTTTTTTTTTTTTTTCTTAAAAAATAAAATTAGATAAAGGAATGTCTTAACTCCATAAAAAGGGTCAATTAAAGATCAAGGGATATTCATAGCATATTCTAGAATTACAAGACCAACACGAGAAATATAATATATATTGGAAAACTTTGTTTTAATGAAAAATACGACCTAGAATTATGATAGCGCACATTTCTCAATAATGAATTTTTATTTATGAAGGATGAATAACGATTTTATTAAAATTAGTAAATAACTTTTTAAAATCTTGCTAATGATTTGTTAGTCAAGTAAAATCAGACTCGAATTTTACTATATATAAGTGCATCAATATTCATTTATTAATATTATAAAAAATTTAAGATAAAAGTATATGTAAATTATGGTAGTATAAATACAATGTAAGAGAAAGGAAAAGGAAGTATATTCCTTGGTTCCAATCATTATGATTCTTTCATTGAATGACTATAAGGTTTTTAGTGAAATATTGATTTTTGAGTGGAGGCCAAATGCCGATGATCTAGGAGGAGATACAATAATTTTCTAGGAGAATTGAAAGATTATTTTTAATCAAGGCGCGCTTATGCGGTAGAATATTTATTATTGTCATGTTCAATTGAGAAGAATAAGAAGAAGATTTGGTCTACAAATTGAGATGGCCCTAAGGCCATAGATAATATAAGTGGGGTTCAACCAGTGTCTTTGTGTTTTGGTCAAAAATAAAAATTTCTTTTCAATTCACAAGGTACCAACCCACTTCAAATCCTCTAGAAATTGGAAAAAAAACAAAAGAGAGGTGAAACGAAATGGACCCTTTCTCTCTCCTGGCGCTCTCTCTCTCTCTCTCTCTCTCTCACATCCCCGGAAAGACACTTGATTTGACACCATTTTCAAGCCTGTTACCCACCAAGCTAGATAAACACTAGTTGCACTTGATGGCGAAGAAGAAAAGAACATGCATGCTAGAGACTGGTGCCCATTATTTCATAGTTGCCAATTCCGTGTTTCAGATGTCTTTACTGTGATGAATTGAATAAAAGTTACAAGCACTCTTGCAACATTATCATGATCCTGCTTATCCACCAATTGCTCTTTTGGATTCATATTTGATACCCTATACCTAATGGGTAATGGTATGGTAGCACTCCAAGGAGTAGGATTGATAATGGGTCAAGTTGGATATATATATATGGTTAATTTACATGCATTTTTATAACTAATTTTAATTCTTCAAGCCTCAGTAAAATATTCTGATTTTTTAAAATTTTTTTGTTATGGTATTAGGTAAGAAACTCATGTATAAGTAGCTGGTAGATTAATAAGTTTGATAAAAATAAGTGTCTTTCTACGAATTTGAAACCACTTATAGGATATGATACGTGTACGTTTCACTATTTGATTTGAATGACATCTTGTCATGTGAAATTTAAAATTGGTTTTGAAATTTTAAAAACTTATGAATCAGATAAGCACGGTCTACTCCCTCAGTGCTATTTAATATTTTAATTTTTTATTTAAAAAAAAAAACTATATTATTTCCATTCTCGGGAAGAATTTTTTGATTCAAGCACATAAAGTACATTGATACACATTTATTAATCTTAGTGCAATTAAGAGTAAGGGTAAATTTTAATTGTTTAGTAAAAAAAAATTACTGATAAAATAAAAAATTAGTGAAATTTATCAAAAAATCAGTTAAATTTATCTTCAACTATATATATATATATATATTCAAAATAGCACCCTCAAATTCATATATTTAATGTTCCTAAACTTTAGGATTGGGGTGGAAGAAAGATACCAATCAAGAGAACAAGCTGGTGGTTCTTCAATCATGTTAGTTTGGTTACATTTTAAATCATTTGCTTCTATTATTAGCATTATTATTTTTTTATTTTTTAAGCATTAAGTATGTTTTAATAATATGGAATATCATGAAGATCGATGTACTTCACATCAAGAACCTAATTATCTTTAAATACTTAATTATCTATTTCAATTGTTTGGTAGTTTGTGCCGTGTCCATATTCGCATGCAGCAGATGATCAGGTCCTTAAAGAAACAGTAATCAAAATATTTATTTAATTATGTTCAAAATTTAGTAATAATAAATATAATAGATTGCGAATTATTATATTAGGGGGTGATGTAATGTGATGTGAACTTATTCATATTAATAATTATCGATCTATTAATTTAAATAATTAACAAATAGATGGTAAGAGCATAAATAGAAGCCTGCACGTAAGGTATGAAAATGAAAGGATATAATTTTATTAATTAGTATATATTTAATGGCTTGGATTAAGCAATAATTAGATTAAATTAGCGGACAATAGGTGTCAATTCAATGAGCTAGCTAGCCGGCTTTCATGTTTCATAGCATATGGACACATAATTAGTTTAATCAAGTAACAATTCGAATTGAATTAGAGTCAAATTTAGATGAAAATTCGATATAAAATTTGAAAATGTCAACAAATTAATATTTTTATTAATTCACCTAAAAATATTAAAAATAATAATAATTTAAGAACTTTGGAGTACTTTTCAAAGTTAGGCAGTAAATTTTCCAATCATATATAATTCGATTTTAGTAAAAATGGAGAAAAGATTATCCAGTCAAAATTGCTAATTAAAAATCCTGCAAATCGATCATTATGGTCGTAAAGAAGCATAAGTGAAATTTCAATTCTCCGTAATCATATATATTGCAATAAAGCTAGGGCATTTTTTGGTTTTGGATGATGTGCTCCAATTTCGTTTTAAATCCAAATATAATGAAAAGAAAAACGAAAAGTTTATATATATCAGACTTTATCTATTAATGTCCGAATCTTAAATTAATTTAAGGTCCACCCACCATTTCTCACACAGCTGATGGTATTTTAAAAAATCGATCGTTGGATTAGATTATCTTCTCATGTATGTTATGCATGTCAAAAATCATAGTAATCCGACAGTCAAAAATCACAGTAACCCAACAATTGATATATATATATATATATATATATTATTTTTAACATTTTTTATTTTTTTATTTTTTTGAGAGATTGATGGAAAAACTAAAAAAGAGGTGGTCCATGATTCTTGAATATAATTAAATCACCTGTTAAGATAAGGACATATAGGGTACAGAAGTGGGTGCGTGTTGAAGCATACAAAACTTTTACCCAAAAAAAATAAAAAATAAAAAGTTGAAGCATAGAAAAGTAGAAAAATTTGGTCAACACACACATCACAGGTGCAGGTGCAGGAGTGTGGGTATTTCTTAAACGGTTACAACAGGATTATTAGTTGGTACCTTTACTTTTACGATGTTTATCATCTTTTTTTTCAATTAATTATTAAAGGAGGGGAGCCGCCAATAGTGTTCGCACTTTCACCACTAAATCTGAAATCTCTCTCTCTCTAGATCTATAGAAAGAATAAAAGTGTCATTGATTTTATAAATTTTACGGCCTTCTTTTTACTCTTCCTTTTACCGAAAGCTGGATTTAATCATGATTAGGGTTAATAATTACGGTGTCTGTTTTTATTTTTTTGGATAAACTAAAACTTCCACTAAAATTTTCAAATCATCTACTTATGTGCATTTTTAAAATGTATAAATCGAGTATGGATTCTCTACTTGGACTTGGATATGCTTGGATAATGTGTCATGATTTGGATACTTTACTTTTTATTTGTTTGATGTGCATATGATCCAGAGATTCTATTAGGCTGGTACATCGTTTGCATTAAAAAATTTGATTTAAAATTTGGTTCATCTAGCATTACACTTTTTTTTATCCCTCCGATGGAGGGGTATTTTAAATCTAATCTTAGGTTAAATTGGTCCTTTTGATTCTATCCCGTACATCCATAGTTAAAATTGAGATTTCCACATAACAATGCTTGATTTTCGGTCAACTAATTCAACATATGAATGATAAATACTTCACCATTTAAACCACATGATTTTGAAGTATAATATAATATCAATTTTCCTGCAGGATAGGTTACATGGCCTCCGGTTTTTACACCATTTTTTACAATGCTTTTGAAAAATCTAACATAAGGGTTATATTTTGATAAACCAATTGTTGGATCAGATTCCCTTATAATGAATGTCATGTATGCCAACAATCAAGTCGATTGGAGAATAGGAGTCACATCATCAATAAATTTGAGATTTTATGTTGATTAGAAATGTGAGTTTATGGATCGATTAGCTACTGGTATCCGATGGACTTGATTTTTGACATGAATGATATTCATAAGAGGATATTTAATCTAACAGTAGTTTTCTCAAAATATAATTCCCAAGTATATATTTTGTAAAAAGGTTGTAAAAAACAGTATAAGAAACAATGGTCATACAACATGACCCATTTCTTGTATTGCATATGTGAACTAATATAGCATTGCCACGCCATGCATTTAAGTCAGCTGATCTAAAAATAATGGTCTACTTGTTGGACTATTTATCATTTTTTTTTTTGTATAAATTAATTGTGTTAGGATGGAAAGAAAATCGAACCTGGTTAATAAAGATAGATGACCTCTCATCCTACCCACTGAACTAACTCCCTTGGGTGATATCCCTTCCATATTTTTGGTGCAGTTGAAATGGAACAAAAATGAACTCATTAACACTATTTCTCGTACTTTTCTTGTGGTCCACCAATATAGGTCACATGCATGAACCAAAATTGTACCTTAGCAACACTAGAGCTCATATTAAAGGGTTGTCATCATATCCTTTTCCAAGTATGTACGAGAGTGTGGGAAAAAAAAAAAAAATTATTTTTTCAATTAACCTGTGGCCACATCTACCCCAACGTTATATTTAAAAGAAATGTGGGTAGCCAGAGTGGATTCTGTAGATATGGTTCTAGGATTTTCTGAAAGATACCAATTTCCCTGTCTCCCACACAGATAAATAGTGCGGACCAGTGCCTAATTCGTATGCATACCATGTATCAAGATCGTTCGTGACGGATTTACATCGGTGCGTGCAATAGATGTACGATGCGTATGTACATCAGTGCGCACCAGATCTATTTCATTTGAATGAATTAAATTATATGAAATAATTAAGAAAAATTACAATTTTACCTTTCAACTTTCACTCATTTTACATTTTACATCACCGTAGGCTCTTTTTTTTTTCAAATACATTGTTCTCGATAATTTTGATTTGCGACACTTTTTGCTTTCTGTCAATTTACCAGTTGATTGTTTGACAAAAAAAATGATCTAGAAGAATTTATTATTGAGTGATATTAGTTATAGGTTATGTTGGGATCATCTTCTATCATTTCATAAATTTTTATATTTTTTTAATTTATACATTACTTTTAACAAATTAATTTCTCTAAAAAAATTCATAATAAATCATCTAAATGGAGAAAAATTGTACAATTTTACCATAAGTTATTCCATGATAACAATATCCTATGATAAAAATTTCAGTCAATAATAACTAGTTTAGTACATATAAATATTATGCATTAAATTTACTAACTGATAGAATAATGAAAAGTTCCACAAATAAAAAATATAGGGATAAATGTGATTGAAAAAAAATATTAAAAATGAGCAATTTATAAATAGGTGTAAGTTGAAGGGATGAAACTGTAATTTCTCTAGTAATATATCAAATATGCTCAAGACAATTATGAATTTGTGCAACAAAAAACAAAATTTAAATCATTTTACGTGATCGAAGATTTCATTTTTTATGGAAGAGACAGTAAAAGTAATGAAATGCATAACAATGTTCATTGATGTAATTGTATTGCTTTATGTTGTATAAAACAATGAACAGTGCTAATAATTTTGTTACTCTTTTTCAGATTTCATTTAACACCTCACAAAGAATAAGATTCACAATTCCATAAAATTAATTCACACGAATCTTATTCTTTATAAGATAATGAAAAAAGGATAACAAAATATTATTTAATTTCTAAAACACTTTTATAAAATTCAAATGCATATCCAGTTCAATTCTCAGTCTCTTATGATAGAGAGAGAGAGAAAAAAAAAAAGAATAACTAAATATTAATTAGCTTCCAAATTAAATCTCAATGTGTCTTGCTAATTTGATAATTGTTCAAAACACTCAATACATGGAAGACTAGGGTATTTTTGTTTTGAAAAATGTCTATTTTGGCATGGTTCAACACCCAATCACTTCCTTAGTTGTGGGTCCAATAATTTTTATCAAAATATTAACACTTGAGTAATACTAAACGGACTAAAATTTCAAATCAAATGATGTTTTATAATAACAATCTTGATTTATGCGCAATTCAAAAATGCAGAAAAATAGAAAAAATATCTTATAGACACATAGTATGATTTAAAGTTTTTTTTTTTTCTAAAATTTGGTCACTTAACATTATATTTTTCTTAAAACTTTTTTTAATTTTTTTTTTTTTTAAAAAAAAAAAAAAAAAAAAAACAGGTAAAACACAGCTGTAAAAGAAGATGGTAAGTTGGCCCAAACTGAAAGTGGGAAGGAGGAATAAAGTAAGTGCATTATGAAAGGAAAAGGAGTGGAAAAAGGAGGAGCTGAACACAAAGAGGACAGCAAGCAAGCATGGGGATGATACTACTATTAATAGGAAAAGAAGCAACAGCCTCCGAGGCAGGTGTGGGGCCTACCCCAAAACAGAATCTATACACGTGGCAGAATCACATGGCGATAAATGGCAGAAGTACTTGTGGGGTGTGTGTCAGGCTGTCGTGTCAGTTTGGGTGTGGGGCCGTCGTCTTCTTCTGTTTCAATATCACAAGAAAATGAGAAGAAAAGAAAGAGAAAGGGCAATTTTATAATTATGCCATTCTCTCAGGACTAGGACGTCATAAAAACTAAAAAGGACACGCCACTGTATTGGACAGCATCGCAAGGCAAGAAGTTGCCGTTGTTACTGACGCCGTTAAGGCCTCCTTTTTTTAATTAAAAGGTCGAGGGTTTGACGGCCGTCGCTAGCTCTGACGTTGACCGGCAAGGTTCATTTGGTCAATTGGTCTCCTTCATGTAGGGCAAGCCTGACATTTCGTACTAATTATTTAACTGAATGGCTCTCCACGCGCTGTTTGCACGCGCTTCCCGTGTTTTATTTTCTTTCTTATTTCTTAAATCCAAACATAACTTTAATAATTTTGTATAATTTATTATTAAAATTTGAACTCCAAAACATAATGAGAATGGTAAATTTATAGTAAAAGAAAGAGAAATAATACTTTCCTTAAAAATTACGAGAGTGAAAATGACAAGAAAGTTTTATGGTGAGGTCCACTTATCTCTCCTCCACATATTCATTTGTTACACATTAAAAAAAAAAAATTATGCCAAAATTGACACTCCTCCCTTTAAGCAAAATTTATTTACAATGCACTCGACCAATTTCTAAGGAGGCCCCATGTGGTGATATGGACCACCTCTCTAAGGATTAAGTTTCTTTTTCTCTCTCTTAAGGCCCTAGAGAGGGGGTCGGGGGATTAGAAAGGATGGAAAGATAATTTGAATTCTTTGCGTGTGGGCACACTGGTAACTCATTTCCTTTAATAAAGTGGATAATCCTATCTCTTCCAAGTCCATTTACGTTTTACCTTATGATTAAATCTAAAAAATAATGAAATAAACAAAAAAAGAAGAAGTTCAAAAGGGTTGAGGAAGGTTTTTTTTTTTTCAAGTTATTTCTTTTTCTTTCTCTCGCAATCATATATGTCTTTCTCCAAAGACTGACAGCGATAAATAAATAAAATAAAATAAAAATAAATTATACCATCTTAATAATTGGTAAAATCCTTATTTTCTTTTAATGAAGGTTGTTAATAATACTCCCCCCGTCCCACAAATATAGGCCAAAGTGGTCAAGACACGCATTTTGAGGGAGCCGATTAAATATTGATTTGGTCATATTTTTCTAATTTTTTTTTTAAATTATTTTTAAAAAAAATTAGAAAAATATGGCCAAATTAATATTTAATTGGCTTCCTTAAAATGGGTGCATTGACCACTTTGACCTATATTTGTAGGATAGAAGGAGTAGTAATAATAATAATAATAATAATAATAATAATAATAAGCTTAAAAGTGTTAAAGGAAAGGAGTCCATGGACAATAAAGTTTTAAAATTTTTTTTTCTCATACTTTCCAAAATCTAAATAGTGCATAAGTCTACTTATTTTTATGTTTTATCACACCCTCAAGCTAAAACAATAAGAGTTAGCTCTCTGTTTTTCCTTAATCCCTTGTCCTAGCTTTGAAAATTGTAATATAGGACTCTTAATGCAACAAGAGGAAGGAGGAAGAAATAACTAATAAGATGAGAGCAAGAGGGCTAATAAGTGCATGCATTTATGTACAAATTAAAGGAAAAGATCAATCATTATAAATATTCATGGCCGGGTTTATTGTAATATTATAGTAATTAAACCGACTTAAGCTCATGAAGTGCTTTTGGAGATTGGATAGGACTATACACATAAATATTTTCTCTCTCCCCCCATTAGGTAAAAGTCGTTTTCTTTCCTTTTCATGGCTTGGAGAGATAAAAAAAAAAACACTACCATTTGAAGGTATTTTAATTTCAATAATATTTGTTATTGTAATAGAGTGAAAAAGTGACTTTTTTTGGGGAGGTTAGACTTAGAAAGTAGCAAGTTAATAGTGTCTATTTGTAGATTATTCACTATAAATGAAATATAAAATTTAAGTATATATATGTGAAATTTTTTAAATAGAATTCAAGGGTCAATTTTGAAAATATAACACATTAATTAAAGAAATCTAATAGACCACGATGGACTAAAAAAATGACCTTGCAGCTTAGATTATTATTATTATTGTTTCCTTACTCCTCCTTATATTTCTTTTTATTACATAAATTAAACTCGAGTATAAAATTCTAAATATTTTTCTTATGCGGTCAAACGAGAGACAACATTTAAAATATATACAAGGCCGATACAAGCTTATAATTAGGGTTTTTTTTTTTTTTTTTTTGACTTAAGAATACCGGAATATATCAAATTATAGCATGAAATCTAATTTCAAATTTATGTAGTGTGGATGAAGACCAGCCACCATTTTTATTTTTATTTTTATTTTTTCTAATGAATTGAGAAATACTTAAAATTACACTCAATTAAATGCAAAAGGTGAAATCTATTGTGTAATCTTAAAAAGGTGTACTAAAACTTTTAAAGCAATACTACAAGATATTCACGTCCTCTTAAACTTTTGATGTGGGATGACAATCGATTCTTTCTGATTTATACAAAATAAACCTATTTTAATGAGTTTTATGGATTTTATTTTTTTTTGTTTTTTGTTTTTTTGTTCCAAACATTCTTGAAAGAGTAAGGCTAGTCTCACCTTTCCACTAATTGCTTAGAGATATACTCATGATACTCATAAAATTTTATAAGGGCGGTAAGAGATACAATAGGAGTAACATTTTATATTTTTAAGATATTAGGGCCAGTTTATTTCGTGAAAATTTTTATAATTTTTATTTTCTGTAAAAAAAAATTTAAAAACAGTTTTCATTTCAGTTTTCAAAATTTAGAAAATGTGTTTACTTTGCAAAAATTAAAACTGTTTTCAATATCTGAAAATAGGGTAAATGCATTTACTAAAATTATATATCTATATGTTTTATTATTTTTATTTTTTGGTTTTACAGTTGGTCTACATTTTTTTTTATATGTTTATAAGCATTGCCACGATATAATCTTTGTTTTCAGTTTTCGTGAAAATACATAAAATGTCTTTTTGATATTTTCACATTTTCTTAAAAACTGAATTCATTTTTTTGAAAATAGTTTTTATTTTTTACAAATAAAAGGATTTTTTATACTGTTTTTGTTGAAAAAAAAAAAAATTACAAAACTTTCACGAAGTAAAACCATTTAATTAAATTATTTTTTCTTAATTTAAAAATGCAACTCTTTTTTAGTTTTTATGTGTTTTTTAGTTTCATTTTTTTTCCTTTCACATTTTTATTATTTGGGAAACGAGGATGAATTCTCCAGTCTATCCTTTGTCCATCGAGGCTGTTGCGGTTAGCTCAAGGATTTGATCATAGTAAAACTAGAGGCAAACCTCGGATGTGTGTACTGGCCCATCAACACACATCAGTTAAGACGCGGACTTATACAGTGGTGGGGATTCATGCCCACACCCAGATCCAGGAATTGGTTACTCGTCATTGGAGGAATGTCTTACCAACCTTAAAGTATTTAAGCGCTCGAAAGGCTGGCCCCAAGACTCGAACCCATGACCATTAAGTTGGAAAACCAACTCTTGGCCATCTGAGTTGGCCTTGTGGGTTTTTTCCTTCACATTTAAGACAGCGATACCACATTAATTGGTATTTTAGGAAATATGCGTCTAATGATGTTGACGTGACACAACAATTCTATATAAATAATTGTGAGATATAATAAAATGACCTACCAAAATGATAATATCTCTTTAATTGTTAATTATTAAATTAATTAGAGAAAGATGTTAAGAAAAAAATTAAAATGAATAATATTAATCTTCAAAGTTAAAAGTGACTGCAATGTCCTACTAATTTACACTGCATTTGATTAACTATAGAAACAGAGTTAATGTAATTATAGAAGCTAATCCAAATTGAACTGTAATGAAGTGAGAAGCTCACATCAACCACATATAAATATATATGCCTCTGCCGCCCTCCTTGTACCTTTCTCCTGCACGAAAATTATTTATAAAAATAAAAAATGAGGATAAAAATGTTATTTGTAATCTTATCTGTTTGAGGTGTAGTTGTTGTAGTTTGCCTGTTGGTTCATTGGAGGTCGCGCCCTCCCGTCACGAGCG
This sequence comes from Hamamelis virginiana, assembly GCA_017140935.1. Classification (NCBI taxonomy): domain Eukaryota; kingdom Viridiplantae; phylum Streptophyta; class Magnoliopsida; order Saxifragales; family Hamamelidaceae; genus Hamamelis; species Hamamelis virginiana. The sequence continues at coordinate 34,694 of JAESVK010000676.1, read as the reverse complement.
TTTTCTTATTATTATTCTCTCTCTCTCTCTCCCGTCTTTCTGATGAACAAGTAGTAGTACTAGTGGTGAAAAACCAAGCAAAATCCCCAATCCCCAATGCTCAGATTCTTCACCCATTCATAGCCCCCTTTGGTTTCCGAGACCCCCCAAACAAATCCACCCAGTACCTATCTCCATAGACAGAGATGAAGAGAGAGCATCATCATCTCCATCCTCAAACCCCTGGTGGTGGCGCTGGAAGCACTGGTTCTAGCGGCGTCGTTGGTGGTGCTTATTCTATGGAGGCTGCCGGAAAATCCAAGATGTGGGAGGATGGGACCCATCAAGATGCCGGTGTTGATGAGTTGCTTGCAGTGTTGGGGTATAATGTGAGGTCCTCGGATATGGCGGAGGTAGCTCAGAAGCTGGAGCAGCTTGAAGAAGTTATGGGTAGTGTTCAAGAAGACGGTCTCTCACATCTGGCTTCTGAGACTGTTCATTATAACCCATCTGATATCTCCAACTGGCTCGAGACTATGCTCACTGAGCTCAATCCTCCTCTTAATAGCTTTCATCATTCTCTTCAACCTCTTCCTCCGTCCATCGACGATTCCTTCCTCGCTCCCGCTGAATCATCCAGCATCGCATCGGTGAATTTCACCGCCGGCCATTTACATCAACAGAAGGAGAATCGACAAATCTTCCAAGATTCGTCCTCAGATTACGATTTGAAATTGATTCCAGGTAAAGCTGTATATGCACAGATCGAACAGCCTGTGCGAGATACCAAACGATTGAAACACTCGATTGACACGTCGACGTCGACGGCGGCGACGACTCGGCCTGTAGTCCTGGTTGACTCACAGGAGACTGGAATCCGACTCGTGCACACCATGATGGCTTGTGCTGAAGCAATTCAACAAAATAATCTTAATTTAGCTGAAACCCTAGTAAAGCAGATCGGATTCCTCGCGCCGTCGCAGGCCGGCGCTATGCGAAATGTCGCCAGCTATTTCGCCGATGCCCTAGCGCGTCGAATCTACCGATTGTGTCCTCAAACCCCTCTCGATCCATCCTTCTCTGATCTTCTTCAGATGGACTTTTACGAGACTTGTCCGTACCTCAAATTCGCTCACTTCACGGCGAATCAAGCCATTTTAGAAGCCTTCTCCGGTAAAAAGCGCGTTCACGTCATCGATTTCAGTATGAATCAAGGTATGCAGTGGCCAGCGCTTATGCAAGCCCTAGCTCTCCGTCCCGGCGGTCCACCGAAGTTCCGATTAACCGGAATCGGACCTCCTTCCCCCGACAATACAGATCATTTACAGAAGGTGGGTTGGAAACTCGCGCAACTTGCTGAGACGATTCATGTTGAGTTCGAGTACAGAGGGTTTGTCGCGAACAGTTTAGCGGATCTTGACGCGTCGATGCTGGAACTCAAACCGAGTGAGGTTGAGTCTGTGGCAGTTAACTCGGTGTTCGAGTTGCACCGTTTGTTGGCCCGACCCGGTGCGATCGAGAAGGTATTGACGGTGGTGAAGGAGATGAAACCGGAGATAGTGACGGTGGTGGAACAAGAAGCCAACCATAACGGTCCGGTTTTCTTGGACCGGTTCACCGAGTCATTGCATTACTACTCGACTCTGTTTGACTCGTTGGAGGGATCAGTGAACAGCCAAGACAAGATGATGTCGGAGCTGTATTTGGGGAGGCAGATATGTAATGTGGTGGCGTGTGAGGGGTTGGACCGGGTGGAGCGGCACGAAACGCTGGCTCAGTGGCAAACCCGGTTGGGTTCCGCCGGGTTCGAACCGGTTCATCTTGGGTCTAATGCGTTTAAGCAAGCAAGCATGTTATTGGCTTTGTTCGCCGGTGGGGATGGGTACAGGGTGGAAGAGAATAATGGGTGTCTCATGCTGGGTTGGCACACTCGGCCACTCATTGCCACCTCGGCTTGGCAACTCGCTAACAAAGCAACACCTGCCCACTGAGTCAACTCAGTTGAATCCGGTTCCCAACAAACCTACCCAAAAAACCAAACCCAAATCCTGACCCAGTGGTGTGAGTTGGGTGTGGTTCAGTGAGACAGAGACCCACCACTTCCATATGTGTGTCTCCCCTTGCACTTTGCTTTTGCCTTTCCTCTTTTTTTTTTTTTTTTTTTTTTTTTTGGGACTTACCTTTTGTTTTAGGTATTTTAATTAGGCTTTTTTTTTTTGGTGGGTGGAATCTTGTATTTTTAAGGGGTGAAATGAGAGGTCAATATGTATTTATATATATAGTTTGGTAATAAAAGAATGGAGCTTCTTTTGAGTAGTGATGAATTGGGGACATGGGTGGGGGGGTGTGAAGAACCAACTAGCTTGGGCTTTTGTGGAGTATGATGTGGGAGCAGTAAGCAGTACATTGGGCAACAATAATGAGCACAGAGCTTTTATATGATAACACTTAGCTTGCAATCCACTGCCAACTCAGACAGCTTCCTATAATGAGCAGATTTGTATTATTATTATTGGTGTTATTATTAAAGCTTCGCTGGCATTAGTTTTTTTGCATATCTTTTTAGAGTAATATACAAATTAATTCTTAACATGCTATAATTTTAATATTAAAAGTAATTCAAATGAGGATTATTAGTTTTGTTTAAATTTATTCTAAAAGTGATTTTAGGTAAAACTATTTCAAATGGGGATGAAAATTACCTATCCTTGAAACCTTATTAAATATTTATGTTCTAACAGTAAGTCATCACTGAGTTGTATTTGTTTTTTTTGGTTAAAGCTACAATCCCATTGCAGGAATCAGGAGAGAAGTAGAAGAGAATCCTCTTTCCTGTCAGCAAAAGCACAATCATAACTACGTGAAAAGCCCTCCTGTATTAACTTTCTGAATCCTTCCCACTTTCTCAATTATTCATATCTATATATATACGCTAATTTAAGTAATCTCTCTCTACTAAGTACTTACTTACTACTTAATTTCTTATTTGAAATTAAGGAGAGGGAGAGGGTTACTTAATTGTGTTTCAATTAATGCTAAAACCATATATGTAATGCCCATTTTACCAGAAATCCAGAATGCATTAATATGCCAATTTCTCTTCTTATTTTGTTAATGGGATCATTCATAAATAATAATAAAAACCCACTTCGTTAATTTCTCCATTACCCAAATGGGACAATTTAATTTTCGTGGGATGCCCAATTACGTCCTTATTCAGCCGGCCAATCAAGAAATTAAGATTCACATTTTGACGAGAAAATACCAATTTTTTTTTTTTTGCTTTCAACTTCTCGATCATTTCCTTTCTCTCAATCTAAAGAAACCATTCAATTCCCTACAAACATTAATAAAAGAATAACAATGAACAAGTCTTATTTACATATTAATTTCTTGGGCAATCCTATTTTTCAGTTTCAACTTTCAATACAAATTAAGTCTCAGTTTCTAATGAGTCAGTCTTGTCTTGTTTAGTGGTTCAATGCATGAATGAGTTTTGGGCTTTCAACCAATCAATTCCCCAAAACTCTTCTATCAATGGTGCCAATAATATTTTACAATAGAAGAGCAGAGTACGTAATTAAATGGTTAAACCGGCCACTTGTAATCCGACTGATTTTGGGTTTGATGTATAAAATGGTTTTCATTAACTAGCTGGTGAATCTGCTCACATGCTCTTAGATTCGAAAGAGAGAGAGAGAGAGAGAGAGGCCAGATCCCCATACCCTTTTCTTAAAAAAAGAAAAGAAGAGATTGGTGATGGAGGATTTGTCGACAGAGGAGGGGGCATTAATTTAGTGTATGCGACCAGTAGATGAGTGAGAGAGAGAGAGAGAATGAAGAGAGGAAGCAACATGCCATATTTGAATGTGTTAACAGATTTGCAAGAGTATCTTGCATTATTTTACACTAGCTAGTAGTAGTACAAAAATAATTGTATTGTAATATTTATTAATAATGTAAAGCGTACACCATGGCCATGCAATTCTTTATTAATAATTCCAAGTTGCCAACTTGAATGAGCTGGGCTTCACTCATATTACCCCACAATCGTTGGAGATCACATCACCCCACCACCACCACCACCACCACCCACCTCCTTTTCAAACCTTCTTCTATGTCTTCTCCTTTTTAACAACTCTATCCCTTTCATCTTTTCTGCTTTCATTCATTTATTTATTTAAATTCAACCCAATTCAAAGAAGCCAAGTCAAACTTTGATTGTGTTGAATTCTTGGTTCATATGAGAGAGAAAGTGATTGCGAGATGAATAGGAATTTTTTTTTTTTTGGGGGTTGGGATGGGAGAGAAAGTGGGGGGCGCTGTATTTCCAATAGGATCATTGTTTTTTCAAACTTGCTTATGGAATTGGACATAGTATTTGTGCTTTAGAGTCGAAGTCACTCGTGCACTTCAAATAGGTTTAATTGTCGGGTAATTGAAAGGGACATGTAGTCTTAATATTGCTTTTTAATTTTGACAATCTCCCACTATATTTCCACTATAAATTCCACTCTTTCTTCTTTCTATATTTATTATTTATAATCAAAACAACGTCTTTGACAACTACCTTAAATCCATTTTGCTCCTCATATATATATATATATCTCTGTCTTCGGTCAATTTATCATTTGTCAAAGCAGTTTTTGCTGCAGCATGATTTTATTTGTTTCCCGAAACATTAATTTGCTAGCTGCTTCCAAAATGATTAATTCATTGTAATTTGGAAAACAAGGTGTTAAAAAGACTCCTATTCCAATTCCATCATGTCTTTTCCCATTAATTCTTAATCCCAACTCCAAACTTAATTATGTTCTTATTCATTTCCACTTATCAAATGTTATGCTTTAAAAAAAAAAAAAAAAATACCCATATGTGACTGCATGCATGCTCTCTCTCTCTCTCTCTCTCACACACACACACACACACTTTGACTCTTCATTTTTCATTCTAACATAAGTATTTAAATTCCATGGAAAGATGCAAGAAGCCAAGAATTGGCGCCAAAATTACCTTGTGAGAGAGTTGGTATATTTTTACTTTGATACATTAGAAAAACAGTGATGATATATTACAACATAAGAAATGCAGAATATATACATGGCTAGTAGAAGAGTTTCACTCTCATGACCACCTAACCCAAGTTCGAGACCACTTAACTAAAACCAAAACCAACCCTCTCTCGCCAAATGGGCTAACTCCCGTTGCTTAATTGCATCGTATGAATCAAAGAATTGTGAGAAATTTTGACACTCTATGCACAGGTGAAAGACTTTAAAGGGGATACCCCGAAAATTTCAGCAAAGGACCGAATCTTCTCATGTTGTACGATCAGGGCCTGGCCCATCTGAATCAAATTCAACGAAGACCAGTAAAAACAGGACAAAAGTGAAGTCAGGCCCAATTGATTTCACTACTTGTCCTCACTCCTGACAATGCTGTGACATTTATAAACCAAATTTTAAAGCCCAAGTTGATTACATTGGGGAAATTAATGGGTTCAGCAAGCAGTAGTCTCAGACATTTTCTAAGAACTTTTACGAGCTGAGGATCAGTGATCTATAAATGTCACAACTACAGGATTGGGATAATTTTCGGTTCAAAAGGTCTGAAACGATAGAGAGAGAGAGAGAGAGAGAGAGAGAGAGAGAGAGGGGGAGGGAGGGAGGGGGCCCCTGCATTTTTAATGGTACGGTATCACTATTGTTGAAGCACGCCTATGGGATAAGACGGATATAGTGGCTGGAGTCAAAATCAATCGCGCAATTCAAACAGTTTTAATCAAACATGCTACGGAAAATTGAAAGGGATTTGCAGTGCTTTTGAATTTTGGCAATTCCTCACTATATAATTCCACTTTTCCTTCTTTATCTTTATACATATAATCAACAAGATACCCAAATCCATTTTGCCCCAGTAACCTACCCTGACATTGAGAACTAGGTCTTAGCTTAGCTATGGCTCCACGACTTCTTGGTCAATCATTTGTCAAACAAAATATTTACATTTCCAAAGCATAAAGCCTTAAATTACCTGCCTCCATAAGGTATTCAGACTCTTTACGTTTCCACAGCTAGATAACAGCATTTCCAATGTTCTAATGCTAAGGTGTCGAAACTGAAATTTGTCATTTCTCTTATTCTTCCAACCAAACAGTCCCTATAATAAATGAGGGATTCCATTCGAGACATCAAATTTGATCCTACTGCCAACAAATTAGCACCCCAAATGATAGCACATTGAAGTAACATATTTGGGCATTAATACTAAATTTTAGCAATAGTAGCTTAAGTGGCCAGTAGCCCATTGAGGATGCTCTAATACTCTTTTATGTCAACAACTAACTAGAACTATTTAAATATGAACGGTGCAAGTTTAAAATTTATTCTTGAAATAAGTTCTTAAAGAATTTTAATTTTTCAATTTTAATTTTGATAAAAATAAAAAAAGGATGGACTAAATAATTGATAATCTTATTAGAGATATAATTTAAAAATATTTGAATTTTTTTTTTTTTTATATAAATATAATGAAGTTCTTTTCAAAAGATGGTGACTATATTTATCCTTAATTTAGTGGTAGAGTGGCAGTCGCAATTGAGCAGAGGCATTATTATAAATAGTTTGATATGTGTTGTTTATCTAATATTTTTCTTTATACCAAAAAAAAAAAAAGGGTTGTTTAAAGGTTATTATCACTCCAATTTTTTCTAAAATCACTTTTGGAGTTCAAAATTCCACTTAATTTAAGAGATGATAATCACTTCTAAATGACTTAAAGGGTGATAGGATGATTAGCAAAATATTTACAGCAAATGTGATATTGTGTTTAAAGTTAGGACGTCTCAACTTTTACCATAATCACTTTTAGTTTGAAAATTTTGATGTGTAAAGACATGATTTGAACATAACTTTTAAAAATATATATGTGAAGAGATAATTCTTTAAAAATAAATTTAGAAAAAATTAATGCAAATAGAATCTTAGATCAAGTGAAATTTTGAACTCTAAAACTGATTTTAAGAAAAGTTAATACAAACGGGCTCATAGTAGTCGTACCCCACTTGTTGCTAGGAAAAAAATAAAACAAACAAATATGCCACATTAGGACACTCTGCAAGTGACAGACTGAGGTAAACCCTACTTTAACTCAAAATTTTTTTATTATTAATTTGAGCCAATTCCAAGCCCCAAAATGTACTCAATTAGTACAAACGTATCATAGCATATCTGATACGTTTTGGTTTCCACATCCATCCTATCCACAGTAGTACAAAAAAATTTTTCTCAAAATTTTGAATTTACCTTAATTAATTTGCACCATTGGATTGTGAAATATTCTGATGTGTCACAATCTTAGAACCTAAGCAGGAAAATTGGTTAATTTTTTCCCTTAGCAGGCAAGCCAAACTCGACAGACATGGACTCCGTAGCAAATTTTGACAACTTATCTGCTACTCCATTACATCTATGCAGAACAAATTCCAATGCAACACTGTTGGCATAAGACTTGAGAATTGAGATGCTTCCAATCTTCATAGATAATTTCAATTTCATGCTACATGTCAATTCGTCCCATCTAACTCTCCTAGTATGTTTCTAACTCATTTATCACCCCATCTATATATATTTCGCCACTCTATTTAACTCCCACTTTCATATAAATTAATAAACCGAAGCCATTAATAGTCTTTAATTTATTTTTTAATTTTTTTGTTTTTCAAAATTACAACCTGTTTCATAAATCGATACGGAACGCATTTGGCATGTTTGGTTGAGGCCAAATTTGTTTGGTTTAGAAAATTTGTATAAGCACATCTTAAGTATATTCGGTTTCTTAACATGGAACATACTTGGAGAGGGAAGGTCGAGTGAGATAAGAAAGTGAACTCATTATAATGTTTTTTCCTCCATTTTCATATGTTTTTTACTCTATTGAGTGATAGAGAGGGAAGGTCGAGCGAGATGAGAGAGTGCCAGAGAGGAAATGCCAAGAAAGATGAGGGAGTGTCAAAAAAGATGAGAAAGTGGGTTGTGACTTGTGAGGTGTGGTGAAAAAAAAATTATTAAATGAGGGTGAGGGTATTTTAGAAAGTTCAAGGGGTGTATTGATAAATTACTAAAATTAGTGAGGGTCAAAAATCAAAGGAGGGCGAAAAAACAAACTTGGGTATGGCAATATCGGCCCCGGGGAGAACACTACGAAAGTGAACTCAGGCCCAGTTCATTTCTTGTACGGATGGCAGTTTCATCTGCTATTTACCGATCAAGTTTGAATTCAGGCCCAATTCAAGGGATCAAGTTTCAAAGTAAACAATTCAATCGTGGGCCTTGTTGTAAACGGGCGCCTACATCTACTATATATAAGGTTATGTAAGGTCGGCTCCATATCTCCAATTTTAGTAGACATTTCGTAAAACTGACCGTTGGATTAGATGCTCCCACTCTGTATGTCATGCTTGCAAAAAATCACAATGATCCGACGGTTGGTTTTTGAAATAACTGACATTAAAAAAAATGGTGATTTTTTGAAAAATAAATAAGTTACATATTTTCACAATGACATATTTCAAAAACCCACCGTCGGATCACTGTGATTTTTTGTACCTTAGCTTGTTGATGGCTAACATGAACATCTGTATAAAACGATAATAGTGCTCATTAGATTTATCAATTAACCGCCTCAATTTCCCCGACCTTGTATCCCAATACAAATAATTCATACAAGCTTTTGGATTAGATGACTGAAAAATCTCGGAGAAGTACTTTCCAATAATTTACATCACTTCTTTTCGAAGAAAAATTATTCAGTACAAGTTATTCATGCATCATGTGTTGAAAAACTCAATTTATTAATTGATTAACACAGAGAATCGATTAGTGAGATCTTGTTTTCTATGTCAATTAATTAGTGAAATTGTTCAGCACGTGCCATGTGTATATATATCTTTTAGTAATAATTTATCCTTTTGTAAATGATTTTGGCATGGAAAAAAAAAACAAAGAAAAAAAAAAAAAGAAAAAAGCAAGCTGTCTTTCACTAGACTGTAACCACTCACTGAATCCTCAATTTAATATTCCAGTACACTTCCTCTTCAGCCCATGACTCCTTAAACTTATTCTCAATCTATCTGCATTTACTATTATCAAAAGTAACCTGGCTAGAGATCTTTTTCAAATCCTCCTATCTTTTCCCCTCAGTTTAGCTATTTTTGCCTCTTTCCATATTCCTTTATTTTCTCATTCTAACCTTTTTAAATGATCATATTTAAAATAATAAATTTATACTTTTAATAAAATATAAATTATAATATATTTTTTTAAACAACCAAAGCCATAGTCCGATCGGTCATTGGTCATTGGTCATTGCTCTTGCTTTGTTTTAGGGTTTCAAGCACAACAAAGAGTATATAGGTTAAATTTATTCAGTTTTTATTCTGTTAGAAGAAGATATATATTAGTAGAATGAGTTATTAGTTGCTAGAAGGGAAATGAGAAATACACATGAGCCAACCTCCATAAGGACTTGCATCCATAAGTTTAAGACTTAACGTTAAGAGAAATTTATCCAATTAATTCAATGCTTAATATGGAATTTGAAAATTTTCTTGCGGCTTAAAATAAAAAGGATAAGACAGCTAATTAAAGGAGCTATATATATGACCTGGTCTGATGATTGTGTTTAATTTGCAACAATGAAAATGAGTGGTAGGATTGCAGAGATGCTAAGATAAGGTACACCTGATGCTTGTGACCTTCATTGGAGTAGTTGCAGAACAGGTAACCTTTGTTGGGACAGTTGTGGAACATAATTTTAAAAACTATCCGCTGAATTAGATTCCATTCTAATGAATGTAATGTCTGCAAAAAATTCATGATAATCCAATAATCGGTTTTTGAAAAATATCAGAATGAAAAAGTATGACTTTTTTGTTCTTCAAAATTTAACCTTTTTTTCACAGTTATTTTTTCAAAAACCTACATTTTGTAAACATGACATTTATAAGAAGAAAATCTAATTCAACGGTCGATTTTTCAAAATATATTCTGCAACTGCCCAAGGGAGATCACTTGATGCAACTTTGTGTTAGGAGTTGCGTTAGGTGGACCCTATATTAGCATCTTATCTACATTTAAATCTTATGTACCTAAAGAAAATGACACATCAAGTCGGTGCAAAACAATTGTACTATGTATATAATTATAATAGAAGCTAGATATGTGAGAAAAAAGTTTAGTTGTATATTTTGGAAGTAAAATGGACAGCCTACCTACAAGACCCCACCAAAGATATTTTGTTAGATTTACACCTGAAACAAAGATACTTTCATGAACACAGCTCAGGCTGGTGCATGATTGAATCATTGAAAATGACAAAGTTAAAGAAAACAGTAAGATTATAAAGGGTGAAAAGGAAAAGAGAGGGCCCAATGGCCCGCGGCATCTCTCTTCTTTAGGTCTCAAATATAAGTTCTCGAAATTTTTGAATGAAGAATGTTTAAGAAAATTGGGTTGATTACATTCCATTGTGCAGCCTAATGGACTCTTGCGCTAGTTAAGAGAAACAAAATAAATATAAAAGGAGAGAAAAACAAAACCATATGATTAAGTTTGAATGAAGAATGTTTATGAAAGGCGTAATGGACTCTTGCGGCTAGTTTAACATGATTAGGGCATCTCCATTAATTCCATCAAAGGAATGCGCGAACCTCCTAAGAAGTTATGAATGCCCAATTATTATTGTCCCATGCCACCATCATGATCAGGGTACAGTTTATTATGAGCTTTACCAAGGATTCTATTGTGCGGACTCATTGGATGAGGTGGGTGGATACTACGAGTCCACATGGAAATTCCATAGGTGGAATCCATATACTCCCTCCGTCCTTGAAAGATAGGCCACTTCCAAAATGCACGCATATTAAGAAAATACATCAATGCATTGACTCGTTGTTTTTTATTTTATTTTTTTCTTTCCCAAATTACCTTTCTCCTACAATTAAACAACACTAATGCACGCATGTTGAGGTGAGACTGAGTTAATTAATAAGGGAAATAGGGGAAAGTTAAAAAAAAAATTGGTTTGACTTTTTAGAACAGCCTATCAATTTAGGACAGCCAAAAAATGAAAGTTGGCATATCTTTCAAGGACGGAGGGAGTATTTTTCTGTGATTATTATAGGAAAAATGATCAAAAGGACCCTAAATAGGATCTTATTTATCAAGTAGTCCAATGAATAAGATTCTATACCAATTGCCCCTATAGGTCAAATTTAAAGTAAACTAGTACCTTAAATTGTCTGCTATACCCCTAATCCTTATTTTAAGCAAGTTTTTTATTTTTTTCATATTGATGAATGTTTTTTATTTGAATTATATGCTGAATGTGACTTGGATATGGTAAGTTTTTTTGAATTTGAATTGTGATTTAAGATAATCCTTATTTTAAGCAAGTTGTTTATTTTCTCCATATTGATGGAAGTTTTTTATTTTAAATATGCTGAATGTGATTTGGATATGGTAAGTTTTTTTTTTTTTTTTTTTAATTTGAATTATGATTTAAGGTATTCTGGATTTACTTCATTTCGATTTCAGTTTCCAGTGACTGTCTTCCCTTCTGGTGTATCATATTCGGGCGAAATTACCGTCATGTATACATGTATACATCATGTCTTTATAAAAAAACACTTTACCCAAATTACGATATACTTTACCCAAAAAAACATGCATACGTCATGTATATCGTCATGTATACATTCTGTCTTTATAAAATTTTTTTTACCCAAAGTACCGTATACTTTACCCAAAAAAACATGTATACATCAGAGAAACAGAGGCTTGCATGTATACATGAACCATAACTTAGAAAACAAAACCAGGGGCAAATATTAGAGTTACAGAGAACAATAGGGAAAGATCAAAGATCTTGAAGGCATCCTAATGAACAAATTAGTTGTGTAAAAAAATTTATAGGAAATCATTTTTTAAGATTAAACATATTAATCAAAAGAGAAAACTTCAATTTAAAATATTATTTGCAAAACTAGTTGATTTTACAAATAGATTTCTTTTGGCTGAATCCCTATTTGGATTTCGAACCATGTATATTTTGTGAAGTTCCCCAACTAAGGACAGTCACTACAAATAGAGACTTGCATGTATACATGAACAAGTCTATGTTTCTCTTATTTCTTTTGGCGTAGTCCCTGTTTCTGTGTGACTTTGTTTCATGTATACATGGTTCAAAATCTATATGTGAAGTTCCCCAACAGGTGAAGAGAGAAACAGTATCATAACCACCAACAGCGCAAGCATGTCATTGTTATCCGTGAGTTGTTCTCAATAGTTCTTTCGCTTAAACCATCCTGACAATTTTCCCGCAAACAAGAAACTTCCAATTCTAAGCGCTCCCATTTTGGGTTCTTCTTTGAAGTTATCACCAGTTTCTCCAAGATTTTCGGGAAGATACCGATTTTGTGCAAAATCTGCTCACCATGAAAGAAATACTAACGAAGTGCCTACCCAAAATTATTGGGAAAATGTCGCAGTTTCCACAAATGGAAGCAACCCATCAACCAGTTTCTTGTCTGTTCTTTGTCATTTGCTTAGGCTATTCTCTGTAAGTGTAACGCCCCAACCTAACAATCGTACCGACCCCTCCGGATAGGTCAACACGTGTCAAGATAGAGGTACAACCTAACCTGCTCATTCATATATCCTCACGAGAGTCAAGAAATATAGACATAATTAACAATATGAAATGTTATGCTCATACAAATGTCTCAAACGTCTTATACAATAATAATAAATCAAATTATAATAATGCCAACATCCCTGGCAAATAGGCTATGCCACAAACAGTGGCAAATCTCAATATCAAGAAAATATAAACATTACACATCTCAATTATATGCAAGTCCAATGCGGAATCTACCATGCAGTCAGTCATCTAACAACCCTCGAACAGAGGCTTGACTCAAATCAAGTATGCAAACCGCAAGCCAACTTGTAATCTGCTGCATAAAAGCAGGGGTGAGCTTCCACTTGCTCAGTAGGAATAAGATAGCCTCTACAAATAACAATAATACAGTGATACATGGAATATTTTTAAATAAACGTAGTTTCTATAACGTTTATAAAACAGTAGATAACGCAGTTATAAACTTGTGTGGTCTTTCAGTGAAAAGCTTAAGTCAAGTAGTTCTATATTCAGTTCATAAATCAACCAGAGAAAAATAATGAGTTAAGCTCAGTTATAAACACAGTATAATGCCCATAATTTCAAAGACTAGGCTCATAGAATGTATAACAGGACGTTGTTCTCAGGCTAAAGAGCCTCCGGCACAACAATAGCCAAAACCATGTTGTTCTTAGGTCCCCGGCACAACGGCAGCCAATACCTCGTTGTTCTCAGACCCTCGACACAACGCCAGCCAAAACCTCTCGAGAGAAACCGATCAGTTGCTTAACAATATATAGCCAACTGTCGAATAAGAATATATATAATTCCCCTATATACCAACCGAGCCTAAACCATGCACAACAACACGAAAATATAAATCATTTTCAAATGGGCAAGAGATGCAATAAGAATGTACTTTTAAACCAATTTCCAAAGCCAGCAGGTAAAGTTACAATATGTGGCATATATTAAAGTATCGAGAGTTATTTCAAAACAATCATAACCATTATCCAAAAACAGGAGTGAAATAGATAGACCATATGCCATCATCTTATATACAAAATAATCCTCAAGACACGTCATATATAGCATTTCCAATCATGATTAACTATTTTGGCTAGTATTTTGTCTTCTTACTTTAGCTAACCAAAATATTGTACACTTCAACCATACTAGCCATATATTGCTAGCAAAAATAGCAAAAGTAATTTTACTCCTTCGGTTTCAATTTATGTGATCACCTTTTTATTTTGGAATGTCCCAAAATATGCGATCACTTTGACTTTTCAAATTAAAAATTAGAATTAATTTCCTATTATACCCCTTATCAAATAATTTGAAGAGTAATCATTTTCTTTTAGAAGAGTAAAATTGGAACACAAACTTAAAAACATAATAAAGTCAATGCAATCAATGCATTTGTTAAACTGCGTGTTTAGTCAATGGATATACATAAAATTAGGACGGAGGGAGTACAATTTTTTGAATTCAAATTATTTTTTAAAGAAAAATATTTTAGAGAAATTGACGAAGTATCAAAAAATGCCTAGCCTATTTTTCTTGATTATTTTTGGCTAGCCATTTAGGACCCAGTTAAAATGCCTATTACATTCGAATACCACTTTTGTGATTTGACTAAACTATTCATATATCTAGCTAGTATGAATGGAGATGCTGTTTCAAGAGTAGGGATGTCAATTTTGCGGGTTTATCCAGGTACCCGCTCCTATTGGGACGGGTTTGAGGTCATCCTAATAGGGTTAGGGGCGGGTTTGAGATATTTTTTGAAAACCCTATAGAGTTTGGGATGGGTTTGGGATGAGGGCTTAAAATTCGTCCCGCCCCGATTATATATGTTTATGTATTTTTATTGTATTTATTTTATAGGTATTTTTCAATTAAGTTTCTCCTTAATAAAATGAAATTTCAATCATGCCCCTTAAGGGTTTTAATTTATTTTACTCTTAGAAGTAACAATTATCTCTAATGTTCATTGATGCATTTTGTAATTTGTTTAGGTGTTGAGAAAATTGAGAAAAGTAGAAATAAAATAGTAAATGAGACGGAACGGTAATGGGATGAAATCTTTTAATTGAGACGAGAATGAGATTCTAAATTCTGATCCGTAACGGATTTGGGACGAAAATGGAATAAAATTTTCTTAAATGGGACGGAGTTAAAAAATGAGTGATCCGTCCCAAACCCGCCCGTTGACATCCCTATTCAAGGGAGAAAATTTTGTTAAGAAATTCGAAAACCTATAAACGTGCAGGAGTGGTATGGCTTGGCGTCCGATGATACATGGCTGGCCAGTGCCCAGCACGCACCAACTCACCATCAAGCTCTAGGAAGCATCCATCACTTGCTAAAAAGTAATAATAATAATAATATAAAGCATGATGTAGTTGGCGGCTATGAAGAAGCCATACCAAAAGTAGGAATTAAAACAAAATAAAAAATTCCACAATTCTTAATTCTATCCTTTTTTCTCTCTCCATGAATAATTTATTCTTACGAAAGTGAAGCCATCGATTTTGAAGTGTGCCCGTTTGGACTGAGAAGCAAAAGCCGTAAAAGCCTCTTCTAATGTCAAAAGTTGTAGCTACACCTGTTTGGCCAAAAAAAAAAAAAGGGCTTGTAAAAGTGATCAAAAGTCAGTGAAACTGCATTTACTAGAATCTCTGGCTGGATCGATTCTGATGCAGTGATTGTGATTTTGATTGTATAAATTTGTCTAATACCAAAATTATCTTTACAAAAATAACTAGTACAACTTTCTTTTTCTTCATATCCCCCCACATAATAAACCTAACCTACCCACAACAGTTGCATTTTCTCTCCATTTCCAGCATCCACAAGACCACAACCCCATTCACCTCTCGTTCAAGGCCTTGAAGATCGGCTGTGTGAAGGCTCTTCCGAATCTAATATTCATGTAAGTATTTTTTGTCTCCCAAAAATGTATCATACTATGAAATCAAATTTTTTTTTTTTGGTAATATGTATATATGATGTCTTCTACCCCTGTCTCTACTTCTCTGTTTCTTTAATTTGTAATAGCATCATAATCAGCTTGTTGATCTATAGTTTCTTGTAGATCTATAGTTTCATTTGCACTATTGACAAGACAAATCTTTCAATTATTACTCTGTGCTTTTATATATTTAGTGTTTTGTAGTTAAATCCAAAGGTTTGGCTTTACAATTTTGTATCAGGGAGATTAATAATTCATATAGGAGGTAGATAATAGTGCTCTGCAAACGAAAGACCAAGCCCTTGCAAGTTTTATATATATAAAGTTTCAGAACAATTTCTTTTAATACTAATAAACTTTCCACAGTTCCACATACACTAGTGCTTCAGGCTCTATTTGCCCCACTTTGAGATCACATGTCGCAAAATTGACCGTTGGATTATGATTTTATATTAATATGAAACATAGTTAAATTTATTAACTTATTTATTATTTTTGTGATTATAATTTTATTACAAATAAATTTAATTATTTATAATTTTATTACCAAGTAAGTAAATAAAGAAGCTCGATCATACTATTTGGCTATTCATGATTATTAATTATAATTATAAATAAGATTATTTAAATTATTTATTATTTATATCTTTCATATTATTTATTAAATAATATTATTCATATTATTTATCCTTATAAATAAAATTATTTATAATTTTATTGGCAAGGGTAATTGTGTCAATTCATAATTGAAAGCAACTTCTTCATATGGTATCCAAACAGACAGTAAAAACACTTCTAGTGCCAAAAGCACTTTAAAATACAGTATCAAAACGCAACTAACTTCTGCTTCTCTAGATTCTACTTCTACTTCTACTTCTGCTTCTGCTTCTCTTCTGATTCTGTTTCCAAACGGGCCAGTGTGATGTGCAAATTTAGGGGTGGCAATTCGTATAAACAGGTCGGGTTCGTGTCATGTCGAGAGGCATGTATTCGAGCATATGAGTCAACACGAACACGACATGTATATTAATTGGGTCATAAATTCAAACACGAACACGACCTGTTTATAATTGGATTGACACGAACCTAATCCAATTAACCAATTTAATAATTGAGTCGTGTTTAGGTTAACACGAGTACACGATCAACCTAACACGATTATAACCCAATTAACCTGAAATGAATCTGTTTACTTTTTTACTTATATTTAAATATAAAAAATCATATAAATTACTTGTTTATCAATGTAGTTTAAGTAAATATTGTAAAATGAAAATCATACTAAATAAATTAAAATCATCCCAAAATAAAATTATAAATTAAAATCATAAAATTTAAAAATAAGCATCCCAAAAAGGTTCCTATGACAACAACCATCATAATCAAAATATAGTCTTCCAATCGACGTCACATCTCAAAAAATATAAATAAATGTCTACAAAAAACATCTCATAAGCCACAACTAAAGAAAATAAGATCTTATACTATTGTACTTTAATTAATTTTTAAATGAGTCCAAATGGATAAATGAATTATACAGGTCAAAAGCGGGTTATATGGGTCGCGTTAACACGAACATAACCCGTATATTAGGCGGGTCACAGCGGGTCAATTTCGGGTTACACGGATTGATACGAAACCGATATGCCTAACTACATGGGTTAAGAAGATCAATCCGATTCTGATCCGAATACGATTAGGAGTAACCCAAACCCATTATCTTTGTGTACGATTCGTGTCGTGTCACATTTTGCCGTTCCGGTGTAATGTGCTTCTTGGTATGGACCACTTACAAGAATCAGAGCATATTCTTGTTGGAGATTCTTTTTTTCTTTTCTTTTACGTTAAAAAGATCAATAGTCAAGAAGATGGTACGAAATGATTCATATTCATCACGTGTTATTATCTGACAAGTGTGACTTCCTACACATTCATGCATTTAAATACACCACAAACCAACAATTTGTAACATCAGCAGCCTACCAAAATCTATATCATCACGTGCATCTTTCTTCTTTTTACTTTCGGGTCTCTTTCCAGGAACCATAAACAGATAAACTCTCCCGGCATTGAGATATTTTTAACCCCAACGTCCTTACTCAACCCTAAACTCTTGCTTCCATAATTTGGGCATTGGGATTAAATAAAATTAGTATGTGCATAAAGCACGATGCAATATTTGATTCCATTTCGATGGCATTTCAATATATATATATATATAAAAGCCAAATAAAGTATTAAAAAACATTACCCACATTCTCTTCTTTTTACTCATGATATTATTACTGAAATTGAGATCCTTGAAGCAGAGAAAATAAGAAAGCTTAGATGCAGTATCATGACAGTCAGTGATGTCTCATGGATCAACAAACAGTTGCAAATCAACTGGCTTTTTGTTTGAGAGTTCAAAACTTAAAAACACATATTAATTAGCAGCAACACACCAGGAACTGTTTGTTGAGTCAAAAGTGTGAACTCACTGAGTTTACCAACCATTAATTGATTAACCAAATCCTAAACACAAATAACAACAACTATAAAAGAATAATAATCTTGATATAAAAATATTCCCACATGGTATGGTGGCCTATTCTGAGTAGAGAGTTCACACTTCCTTTTCGTCTCTATTTTTATAAAGGGAAAGGAAAATTCTCCCTTTCAATCAAAATTTCCCGCTTCAGCTCACATGGGTGGACCCACATGAGTGTGGGTTGGGATAGAAACTCGAATTTATCCATCTGGGTCGACTCACAAATTAAAAGTAAGAAGTCAAAACTATTCAAGACTGCTAGGAATCATTTAATTCAATTTTGCTTGCAATTGGAGCCACACACAATTAACAATTTCAAGTTTCCAACTAGTACAAATACATCCTCCACAAGAACAACTGGCTGGCTGGCTGGCTGGCTATATCTCTCCTCAAACACAAAACCAAAGCCAACAATATAAATAATAAAAGAATATCCAACAGCAAAATATATCTATTTTATTTGAAAGCAATATGGGTACAATTTATTCCAGAAGAACATTTCATAGTTTCTCCGACCCAAACCAGTAAGCAAAAACAACAACAACGACAACGACCAACATAACAAGCAATAGAAAATTGTAAAAAGAAAATAAAACTCCGAGGACTAATGATAATTGTCAAGACGAATTAGTGGGAAGAGATCTTAAGATTGAGGGATTTATTAATCCATGCCTTCCAACTCCCAGTCCCCTTGGCTGTCGGAGATCTTCCACCATCAGCGGCTATCTCCGCCTGTGGCTTCTTGCACAGCATGAAATTACGAGCTCCGTGCGATCCAATTGTCTCCCATGGACTCAATGCTGCAATCAAATTTAAACACAAATTCAGAACAAATACAAACAAAATTCAATTTATTTATTTATAAATTCACTTCAAATTATTCAGAAAATCTTTTGAATTACCATCTGAACCGGCAATGGGGCAGTAAAGGAGGAAATTGTTGAGATCGGAACCTAAGATCGGAAGTCGACCCTCGCGGGCGTATGATTTCAATGCCGTATCGATCACCGCGGCAACAAGCTCCTCCTCATTCACGACAAAACGAATCGGACCAGCGCTTCCGAGCACAGTGATGCTGATCAAGAGCCTGTTGGCCCTTGCATTCTGATTCTTCTTCTGCTTAGACAGCAACATTGTCACAAATCAAATTCGCTCTACTTTTTTTTTCCCAATATATAAATTCCTCTTTTTTCTTTTTCCGATAAAGAAAATATATTAACGAACGATCGAACCGAAACCGAGATTATGACGAGGATGAATCGATTTGAGAGAGAGAAAAAGACAGAGAGAGAGAAGGTATTATGAGTCAGATGTCGGTGAAGGGTAATTTAGAAAGAGAGATTCAGGGGTCGACGCCGAGGCAGCGGTAGTACCAGCCTTCTTTGCAAGAGCCGAAGGAGAAAGCAGAGGCGGCGGAGATAGGGAGAACGGCGGCGACGGCAAAAGAGATCGGATCGGTGGACTGCGCGGAGTGGGTACGCGCGGTCGCCCTGGAAGAGGAGGTGAAGAGCATGAAATTACGCGAGATTTTCACCATTCACAACGTGCTGGGGTTAGATTCGAAGGAAAAGAAGGGGAAGAATGAGAAGAAAGATGATGCAGAGATGAGCCCACAAGAAGGAATGGGAGGAGAGAGAAAGAGAGGAACGTATGTATGCACAAGCGTTTGCTTTTTTTGGGGGGGCTTAAATTGGGGAGAGAAGGTTATTGTTAGGGTTAGGGTGATTAGGAATCAAAGTTGTTGTGCGGTGTCCGGGTTTTGATCGGTTTGGTATCTCCGCCGACCCTTTCTCACCGACCTTTTTGCCAAATCGCTCCTACTCTCTCTCTCCTGTTCCGTTAAGGAAGTTTTGAATCTTTTTTATTTAGTTTTTGGGAAAATCCTCCGAATTTGTACACTTTCAATTTTTTTTTTTTATTATTCTTTTAAAAAATGAGGGTAAAATAGGAATATTATATACGGAGTATTTGAATGGTTTGTTATTGAAAACTAGAATGATTTAAGCATCAATCCGGTAAGTTTGTATTTTGTATTTTTTATTTTTAAAAATAAACTAATATAAGTTTCTATTTTCTATTTTTTATGATAATATCTAACGGTCAAAGTATTTTACAGCCTGTATTTTTAAAACCGACCATTAGATGACTATGATTTTTGGCATATATGGCATACATTGGAAGAATATCTAATCCAACGGTCATTTTTTCAAAATTATTATTTTACATTGACTAAAAAGTCAAATCCTCATGTAAGGAATAGGGATGTCAACGGGGCGGGTTTGGGACGGGTCACTCCTTTCCCAACTCCGTCCCATTTAAGAAAACTCCATCCCATTCCCGTCCCAAACCCATGACGGGTCAGGATTTGGAATCCCATTCCCGTCCCAATTAAAAGACCCCATCCCATTACCGTCCTGTCCCATTTACTTTTTTCTTTTTATTTTTCTCAATTTCTCAATACCTAAATAAATTACAAAATACATCGATGAACATTAAAGATAATTGTTATTTCTAAGAGTAAAATAAATTAAACCCCTTAAAGGGCATGATTGAAATTTCATTTTATTAAAGAGAAACTTAATTGTATAATACCTATAAAATAAATATAATAAAAATACATAAACATATATAATCGGGGCGGGACGGGTTTTTAAGCCCTCATCTCAAACCCGTCCCAAACTCTATATAGGATTTTCAAAAAAAATCTCAAACCCGCCCCTAACCCTATTAGGATGACCCCAAACCCTTCCCAATAGGGGCGGGGCGGGTACCCGGATAAACCCGCCCCGTTGACATCCCTAGTAAGGAAGTCCTCATAAGAAATTATATATATATATATATATATATATATATATCAAAATTGTGATAATTACTTTTAAAAGTTGAAATAGTATAGTTTTCAAACTTAATTTCCAAATTATTTGAATTTGAAAACCTTTTTCTGAAGAGTAGTGCTAGATGGACCAAATCTTAGATCAAAATTTTTAAACCAAATTATGTATCAAAATAATACAATCTTATTTTTTGTGCATTTTAAAAACACAAAAAAAAATCAAGACAATGTGATTCTGACACATCATTTGGTTTAAAAATTTGGTCCAAAATTTGATCCATTTAGCATTTTCCTTTTTTGAAATGCTGAGTGAGTAGCTTTTTCTATTTTTTTTTCCCTCTTTTACAACTCTACAAAATTTGTCAAAATTAGGAATAGAATTTAAAAAAATTTAAAAGAAAATGGTTTAGCTGTTTATTTATTTATTTTTGTAGTATCTTTCAAAGCCATATGTCACAGCCTTAATTATTTTGCCCCTTGACCGTTCGGCCTTAGACATTTTACTCGTCAAGTAGAAGTGCTAAGTCAGCCTTTACCCAACCAAAATGCAAGTAGACAATGTAGCAAAACACTAGAGTTTGAAAGAATGGAAGTGTATTGCTTTGAACAAAGAAAAGTATACAAAGAGAGCTTGATAGTTACAATGCTTGAGAGCTTGTGTGTAGAGAGGTGTTAAGAGGTTTGTGAGTTTGTTGGTTATGTTGGTTGGAGCAAATGAGCTCCCATCCACCTATTTATAGGCTACAATGAATATTCTAGAAATCTACTAGAATATACAAGTTTCTAGAGTTTTCTATGTACACATGCTATTTACAACCTAAAAGCTTCTAGATTATTCTTTTCCCATAAGTATCATATGCTATATTTAAAGTCCTAGAATATTCTAGAGACTATTGACAAACACATGAATAGTGTGGAACTTTACCCAACTTCCCACACTTTTCTAGAGCTTCCTTTTATGCCACAACCTTCTAAAAACTTCCAAGACTATCTCCAATATTCTAGAAGGTTTCAGAGTATTCTAGAACACTCTAGATAATTCTTGAAGCTTTTCTTGTCTTCTAGAAAGTTCCAGAAGGTTCTAGAATATTCCTCAAATGTGTAGGGCATTCTAGGCTTTTCTAGAATGTTCCAGGAATGCCTCACCCTTAAATTCTCATTTTTCCATGCCAAATGCGGCGGGTTGTTACACATAGCCATGAACCCTCGCAAATGCTACTCATACATGAAAGAGCCGTATTTATGCCTCTCTTTTTTCCTCCTCCCTTTCTTTTCCTTCCCATCACCTTTGTAATATTTTTTTTTTCTTTTTTCTTCTTCTTTTTTTCTTCTTCTTTCCATAAACATCTAGTTAACATCTTTCTTTCTTTCTTTTTTTCCACTTAAGCTCCTCTCTCTTTACCTTGAAGCTTTTGGTTGGAAGTTTTTTTTTTTTTTTTGGGGTCCCTTTCTTCTTTTTACCCGTTTGTCTCTTACCCATGATAAAGCTTTGGGTTTAGGATTGTAGGTATGCATAGCAAACCTTGCAAGATTTAGGGCATAGGGTTTAGGACACATGCTTTTAGGATTTCGAATTTAGGATTTAGATTTTAGGATTTTACTATTTAGTTTAAGGTACATTTTAGGGTTGTCGGATTTTAAGTTTCTAGGGATTAGGATTTAGGGTTTACAGGTTTAAGAGGCATGTTTGGGAACTTTGAAAACTGTGTCTGGCCAATTCTGATATCTTTCTGTTATATGATTTTTATGTAAATTAGCTTACAGTTGGTTTGAAAAAAAAAAAAACAGTGTTTACGCCTTATTTTCTGGAAAGAATTGAACTAATCTACAAAAAAAAATGCATTTACCAAACAGTATTAAATAAAAATCAGACTGGCTTATCCTCAGCCGGTCAAGTTCTTAAATTTGCCAAACACCCCATTAGGATTTCGAGTTAGGGTTTAGGGTTTTTAGAGTATAAGGTTTTGGGATTTTAGAATTTAGGTCTTAGGGTTAGAGGTTTAGGAGTTTGGATCCTATGCTTGGGTTTGTTTCGATACCTAAGATCGCGCGACACAGCATCTAAATATATCTTTAGATATCGATCTTGTTGAGTCATCTAAAAGTAATTATCACCTATCTCTTTAGGTCAAGGGACATTTTGAGCTTTAAAAGTGATTTTAGACGAAGTTAGTTTAAATTGAACCTGTGTATATTACAATAACTTTGATAATCAAAAGTATATATTTGATGGTCTGGTAACATGTATTACTCCGAGTACTAATTTCAAATAGGAGGTTTTGGATTCAATCAAGCACATAAAAGTCTAGGACCAAGTTTCAATTATTTAGCAAAAATTATATATATATCAAAAGAGATCTTCACAAGATGGCCAAAAAGGGAAAGGAAGTTTTTGTATCCAAGAAAAAAAAAAAAAACATAGAAAAAATTATAAATATTGTCATAATACCTTAAAAAGAAACTAATTCACATGCATTACTTGATGACAAGATATTTCATAAATATACATACATACAACTTTCTCCCTCTAAAGAAGAGAGAAGTAACATTGGAGTTTGGACTAAATTAATGCCTCTTGTCATATTTTCTAATATTATATATATTATATAAGTCACCTTGGTACTTTAAAATGTAAATGCCACAACTTTAATTAACAATTCTAATGGTTCGACCATATGCTTCATTTCATGTTTGAAATCGGGGCCTAACATCACGGATTGAGCTACAACGGATTCCATATAGCAAGAATCATGATTATAGGCTTTGAAATAAATGAAAAAGTGATGACTCACCTTAGCACGTACTTATGGACTTTCCATTTGAGCTAGAAACAAGTTTTTTCTCTCCAAAAGTTTCACATTTTCTTTTCTCAACTTTGATATCACAAAAGTAAAAATCGATAAGAAACAATTGGAAACCAATGTGTTATTTTTCATTTTAAGTTTCACACTTGTATTAATATGTTACGATAACTTTGATAATTAACCAACTGGAATTTCAGTTGGCCAGGGCCAATGACTCTCATCTAAGAGGTCATTGGTTCGACTCTCGTCTTTGGTGAGTTTGTTTAAATGCTAGATTTGCATTGCGGTGTCCCCTTCAACACTAATATATACCATGTGGCCAAAAGAAAAAAAAAAATTGTTAATTTAGTATATATCTTTGTAGTCCAACACTTTTTATGCTCTAGTACCTTACTCATTTACCTTTCCATTTGGACAAACTCAACAGTGAACAGGGTAATGAACTAGTGCTGACAAGAATAAATTTAAAAAAAAATTTAACTCCTTATTTTGATTTTGAAACATAATGCTTATTCTAAAATTGGTAGTTTGGATTTGTTTTTAGAATTAAAAGTTTTAAATGAAATTTTACTAAAAGTAATTACTTTAATTGAAATACTGAATTATATAAAAATAAATAAATTCCTTTCCAAATATATGCATTGCTTATAGAATTTTATTGACAATACCCATTCCAATTGCTTTTGCATAAAGAAATTTTTTAATAAAATCCTAAAAGATTATGTCACAAGAAAGATTAAATGGATTAACCATATTATCTATTGAAAGGATATGTTAGCAAAATAAGAAGAATAAATTTTAAATAATTTTTTTTTTACTATAGAAAGATGTACTAGAGTTATGTTTATTATAATCTTGAAAAATTCACTTTCTAAAAAGTACGCATATATTTATATAGATGGTTGGTTGAAATTTGTAAGAGGGGACAAAAAAGTAAATTATAAAACTACGACAAATAATCTCTACTCTTACTGCATATTAATACCTATTAAATGTTTATTAATGACCTACTTTTAAAATGTTTTAACTCCCGCGCATTCTAGCTTGCTTGTTTTGCCACATGGCGCTTCCTCCTTTAATTTTTCTTTTGCCACACGATATATGTTAATAGGGTTAGTTGTTTGTTGTTAATGAGGAAATGGGGAGCAACACACGGGCCAAACCTCATTAATGAAGACTTGAACTTAAAACTTTAAGAACCCGAAACTTCAAGATTCAAAGTTAAGAAACATGCCAAGTAAATTACACTTCACTGGGGACTTCCTACTTCAATTACATGATATAGATCTCTCGATCACTTAAGTTATTGCACGCATGGGCTTACCACTTACTCTCATATCAATCACTTAGCACCATTTTTTGGTCAGTAATATTTTTAGATGAATAATCCAAGCGACATTATTGCTTTATTATTATTATTATTATTATTATTATTATAGAAAATGATCAATAAGCCCCTGATTATGGCCTTTTTATCACCAAGTCCAAAAGATAAGATTTTATAATGATAGGCCCCTTCACGTCAAATCTGAAGTCAACTAATAAGAATATATTGTCTATAATACACTTTCCTTATTTTAAGCTTGATTTTAGTTTAGATATTATTACATGATTTATTGTGATTAGGTAATTTAATATTTGAATAACAACTCTTACGGATTAGGTAAGTGTGATTTAGGTAATGTTTTATTTTATTTTTTTGAATTTGAATTGTGATGAGGATTAAGATATACATGAAGCTATATACTAGAGAGTCATGCATCACCAAAAAGAAGGATGGAAGAAAATATAAAGGCATAGCTCCACACGGAGACATTAATGAATAGCTATTTAACAGAGAGTCATGACTCACACAAAAAAAAAAAAAAAATAATTTTTTTGGTGGCTTTTTTTTTTTGCAAAAAAAAAAAAAAAAAAAAAAAATCACAGAGAGTCCCGACTCTAAACCCATAAAACACTCAAACAATATAATCTTGGCCCATCCAAAACCAAATATATATAGCCCATATCAACAGAGAGTCCTGACTCAACAATCTCTGCCCATAAAAATTTGAACTTTATGGAAATTGAAAAAAAAAAAAAAAAAAAAAAAAATCCACGACTCTAACAAGAGGAGGACAAGGAAGAGTGCGATGCCGACCGGCGATCCGCTGACTCGGTGAAATGTATCTGACTCACCAGTGGAGAAAAAACAAGCCTTGATCGGAGGTGAGGAATTATATGACGAGAAGAAGCATGATGGGAGTCCGACTGGACTTAAGAGCTCGGAGATTGCTTCGGTAATGGCTTCGCCTTTCTCGCCGACGATGAACGACACCACTAGAACTATTCCGACGACGACGGCTAGAAGGATGCCGTGAGGAGGATCTTGCCTTTCTTCAATCATGCTGTATTGCTCTTTGTGTTTTTTCTTCTTGCTTTCTTCTTCTGGTTTAGAGTTTACACAGTAGATGGCGTGGTCCCTGATTTCACGATATAGGTTGGGTAAACTGTTAGATTTGTAAGGGCATTTTTGTCTATTTTAAACAATTTTCACACATACAAGTATCATCAAAAAACTCAAGGGCTAATTGGTATAGCACTCTTATACCAAGGTCCTATTGGTATAAAACCCTTATTATTATTATTCAGATATACATTGTAGCTTTAAAGCTTGGATCTTAAATATTCAGAATTGAGCCAATTGACAACTATAATGGTCCAACCATATGCTAAATCTCAGGGATTGAGTTACATATCCTCTGTTGATTTAATGTGTACACTATAATTTGTTTCGTGTATTGAAATAATAAAAAAAAAAAATCCTTATAAATATGATTGGACGATTTAAAAATTAGTAAGAAACATAATCATTGATTTTAAAATAAATTGAGAAAGTGATGACTCACCTCGGTGTTTTGCGGGACAAGTAAACTCAGTCAATCAGTCATTTGATTTATAAGCACCTCCCATTTTAGATAAAAATGAAAAGTTGGGTTTTAATTGCAGACAGCCCCATCTCTCTCTCTCTCTCTAACCAGGATTTGCTCTTAGCTTTAATGTGTGTTTGATCTGGTTGGTTGCTCTAAAAACACGTGCTGCCATCTTAAATCGTTCCAAATGGCTGTCAACTTTTGCTCTCCCTCACTTCCATGGTGATAAAGTAACAGAATTGATAAAAGTTTTTTGTCTTATGTTTTAAGCCAATTAGGCACAGTTCAAAAGGTAAGGGTTGCGTTTGAATATGAGGTAAAACTGCCAATCAATTCATCTTTAATGGATGGCTAATCTTTCTGACCATTACCAATCAAACTGCACAATTTAATAACCGGTGGGTGGATGGATGGATGGATGGATTGGACTCGTCAAGCAATCATTTTTTTATTTTTTATTTATTAAACATATGAAATCCTTAAAACCATTTTAACAAGCACCTCAAATTCGTATCTAAGAATGACAATATTGTATTCTTTGATGATTAAACTATAATCCAAACAATTCTTCTAACATTAATAAACTAAAGTGTCAAAACAAATTACCCTACAACAATAACAACTATTAACTAAATGAGCAATACTATACATCGCTAGAATGAATCACTACAGTATCGCTACAAGAAGAAAATGAGAGTAATTTTGGAAAATCACTCATGGGTATTTTCAGAAATTCATGATCTTTTTTTCTTGTAGCGATACTTATAGTAATATATTATAGTGATGCATAACATTTTCCTAACTAGATGTATAATAAAATGGGTTCTCTGTTTGTCAAAAAATTTACAAACTAGCATATGATCTTACATTCAAAATTTATATAAGTGGCAAGCCAATGCTCGGTCACGCATTTGAAAGCTTACAAAAATTAGTCATCTTAACAAGATTCAATAAGTTTATATAATTAAAGGACCAATTCACTTGGGTGAATCGAGATTTTCCATTATAAATTCCACTGCTATTAGAATTTAGAATGAAAAATTTTCACTTGACATCCACCAAAATAAATACATCTTCGAGATAATTTTTAATATAAAATTATAAATTTATTATTTATAATAAGTGGCGGATGGAGTCGGGTTTAGATGGTTTTAAGACTCGACGCCCGCCAATAGATAAAAAATCTAATGAAATTCATCCAATCCAGCTCATCAAACCATTATAACCACAGATTGTGGATTGAGTCGGGGCAGGTATGGCAGGTCGGTTGAATTATTGAATATCCCTATACATAGGTAGTGAATTTGGGAAGGGTTGAGCTATAAATTTTGGCACGAAATGGTTGTGAATTAGGATATAGAGTAGTAAATTTGACATGAAATAATTGCAGCCCAAAAAAAAGAAGTAAAATAACACAACCTTGATTAATAAAATACAGTAGTTTTTTTTTTTTTTCTTTCTAGTTATGTCGTGTTTTTACTTGCCTTTCCCATTGCTTGCTTGTGTGCTTAATGCTGAAATTTTAATTATCTAAGGTTTGATTTCGACATATACCATATGGTTTTAATAAACTGAGAAATTTTAAAGGCGCTCCCCCCACCCCCAATATGATTATTTGACTTGAATGACTTATATTGGTTTGGATATCACGGGATTTGACTGTTTTTCATTGCAAGTGTGGGAGAATTTTTGAATTCTTTGGTAAATTAGTCTACAACTTACTATTTTTCAAGTCTTAGATATGACGAGTTCATGCATCTTCTCAATTTCTAGTCGTAATTGTTCAAGTTTCAAGCATTTATATTTCAAATAAGTGTTGCATTTCAATTTTCAAGCATATTTTCATTTCAAATATATCGATTTCCATTTCTATGGTCGTAATTTCAAGCATTGTAAGTATTTCTCTTGTTAATGCATTTCCAATTTCATTCCAATCAAACTATCAGTTTGATTTTAATATAATTCGAATCAGATTTTAGTTTTTCTAAGACATTCCACATTAGAACCCAAGAGGATCAATCT
The DNA here is from genome assembly GCA_017140935.1 of Hamamelis virginiana. Lineage (NCBI taxonomy): Eukaryota > Viridiplantae > Streptophyta > Magnoliopsida > Saxifragales > Hamamelidaceae > Hamamelis > Hamamelis virginiana. The sequence goes on along the minus strand of JAESVK010000676.1, from coordinate 5,959 downwards.
CTAATTCTCGTCAATCGCCTGCTTTTTTTTCTTTTAAAGTGACCGACTAGGCATTAGTATTACTTCCTAATTTCACGGCCTAGAAGATATTAGAAGTTGTATACACACTTCTTTTGGACTTTTACTAGCCCTGGCACGTCTGCGCGAAGGCGTGCAAGATATTGAGATCGAATTCACAAACATTGAGACCGAATTCACACCTTCACATTTGGTATCTTATTATCAAATGGATAAAATTTGAGAATAATCTTACTCAATCATAGAGTTTAATCTGGTTTAAAAAAGTTTATATTAAAAAAAAAAAAAAAACTGACAAGATAGCAGGCATAATTGCACCCATGACAATTCAGGATATAAATTCTGAATTCTGATCAACCTTTTTTCTTATAGCAGTGGTCCAAACTCTATTATTTATATGGAATAAAGGATGGGGGTCCATCAGGCATGTGAGTTTGCAGCTTCGCATCAGGCTCTGCTTTAAACTCCATCACCCATGTTATGTTATGTTGGCTTGCAGCATCGTATCGTATCGTATCGTATCAGGCTCTGCTGGCTTTAAACTTTAAACCAGTGGGTCCAAAACCAAAGTGTATTACCTTTCTTTGGCCACAACAAAACAAAAGCCGTCTGCGGCTTTCATGTTTGAATTGCGGCTATGGCTGCGTCGCTCAAGTGGCTGAACCCGTGACGCAATCATCCCCCCGGCCTATAGGACAATAATTCTATTTAACTTTCTTTTGAATTCTCCTTTTTTTTTTTTTTTTTCTCCTATTGTGTGTCACCAACTTAGAATAGAAATTTTAAAAAATTGACCATTGGATTAGATGTTCTACTTACACGTTATGTAAAAAATCTTATTAATCAAACGGTCGGTTTTTTAAAAAATAGACGTGACATTTTTTCATTATTTTTTACAAAATTTCTCAAAATTGTAAAAAACTGACCGTTTAATCAATATGATTTTTTGAATGCGTGATATGTAAAAGCCGAATTTCTAATTTAATTGTCGATCAGTTTCTTAAAATACCTATTCTAAATTGGTTAAACACATCAAGAAAGAAGAAAATGAAGGTTGAATGGACTTTTCTTAATACTTTTAGTCGTAAATTTCTTAGGATCCCTTTTAGATAAAGTATTATTATTATTTTTTATTTTTTATTTTTTTATAAGTGAAAAAAAAATAAAATGTGCAAAATATTGATAATGATAGTTAAATTTAAATTTTAGAAGTAGTTGTCAATATTTTACACTATAAGAAATAATAACAGATTTAACATTTTTTCTTAAAAAAAGAAAGAAAGGAAAAGATATGGTAACTTATCTAAATGGATGCTTATTTACCCATAAAGAAAAATAATTTTTTTTTGCTAAATTATTTTAAACGTAAAGGTCTAATGAACATAATTTAATGCGTAAACTTTAACAATTTTATGTAGGAGTCATATTTTAAAAATTTAGAGCTTTTTCAATGGATTATTATTTTGCTGTCATTGCCAAATTCGGAAGCCATGTAAAAAAAGTTGCTCAAATGAGCTGCCATCCATGATTTTCAAATTTGAGAATGACAGCAGTGTCTCTCATTTTTGAAAAATTTTTGGCACTTGTTATCTCCTCCCAAATAATTCCATATCAGATTTTTCTCTAAAATCCAGCTTTTGTGCGCAATATGGAAGCTTTCCACTGAAGCACAATGCTGCAAAATATAGAAGGAACTCCGGCCTATATATTTTGATACTGTAACACTCTCAAATAAGAAAATAGAGGATCAAATGAGAGCTCTCCATTATAAATATTCTTAGGATTGAATTAAATATCTTTCTCATGTATGCTAAATATAACATTAGTCGAATATCCGTGGTAATATATTAAAGTAACGTAATTCATCAAATTGATGTTAACCTTGGTACAATATTACAAGTGAAACCAACCTCTTTGTGAAGGGATACTTGTAATGAATTTGCCTCAAACTTGTGTGTTTTTTTAACTGAAGTAATGTAATTCATCAAAATATTTTTAAAAATGACTTGGTTGAAAATGTATTTTTCAAAATTCAAAATGACCTAACTGAATTCATTTTTTCACAAAAAACTTTTGTTTCAAAAAGAGATTTTAGTTGGTTTTAGTTTATATTTTACAGAAGATCATGATGGAAAATGAGTTTTTAACCAGGTTATTTCGGTCAAAAACTCCAAACTAGTTTTAATAGATAAGACGAATTGAATCATGTTGGATTTAGTTTATATCATGAGTACTTTTACTCTTTATCTTATGTTGAGGCGGTTTGGGCATGCACTGTGGTGTATGTGCGCGGTGTGCATCATGGCCATCCATGATCCACACACATTGACAAGTGTATATCATGAATAACTGTGATACATGTCGTGCATCCATGATAGAGTATGCGCACCTAAACCAAATAA
>JAESVK010000675.1:65482-83555 GCA_017140935.1 Hamamelis virginiana | reverse complement strand
CCATGCGAAATAGGAAAAGGTCCCATGAAGTCGATGCCCCAAACATCGAAAATTTCGACGATCAAGATAGGGTTAAGAGGCATCATATCCCTTCTAGACATAAAACCCATTCTTTGGCAGTTTTGGCAGGACTTACAGAAGTCCAATGCATCTTTGAATAGTGTGGGCCAGAAAAACCCACACTGCAAGACTTTAGCGGCAGTCTTTTTCCCGCTAAAGTGTCCTCCACATGCTAGAGTGTGGCAGAACTTCAAAACGTCTTGCATTTCACCCTCTGGAATACACCTACGTATAACCTGGTCAGCACAGTACTTAAACAGGAGAGGATCTTCCCAATAATAAAATTTTATTTGCGAAAAGAACCGATCCTTTTCTTGTTTTGACCAAAGAGATGGTACAAGGCTTGTGGCATGATAATTCACTATATGAACATACCAGGGTAAGGTAGAATGAGTGACGGCAAAAAGCTGCTCATCAGGGAAAGAATCCCTAATAGGCGTAGGGTCACTCTCTTCTTCAACTACTATCCTAGAGAGGTGGTCAGCAACGACATTCTCAGACCCTTTCTTATCCCTAATCTCAAAGTCAAATTCTTGTAATAAGAGAATCCACCTAATCAGCTTAGGCTTCGTCTCTTTTTTAGAGAGCAGGTACCGCAAGGCGGCATGGTCTGAGTACACAATGGTCTTCGATCCCCACAGATAGGATCGGAATTTATCTAACGCAAAAACTACTGCAAGCATTTCTTTCTCAGTCGTAGTGTAATTTAACTGAGCTTCATTCAAGGTTTTGCTTGCGTAGTATATAACATAAGGGGCCTTATCTACCCTCTGACCCAACACTGCCCCCACAGCGTAATCGGAGGCATCACACATTAGCTCGAAAGGAAGTGACCAATCGGGAGCTCGCATGATAGGTGCCGAGATCAACATTAAGCGCAACTTATTGAAGGACTCTAGATAGGCTTTATCAAAGTTAAACTCTACATCTTTAGCAAGCAGATTACACATTGGTTTTGCTATTTTGCTAAAGTCTTTAATGAAACGCCTGTAAAATCCTGCATGTCCAAGGAAGGACCGGATTTGCCTAATAGTAGTAGGAGGAGGTAGTTTTGCAATTAAGTCAACCTTAGCTTTGTCAACCTCTATCCCCCTACTAGAAACGATATGCCCAAGCACAATGCCCTCACGAACCATAAAATGGCTCTTCTCCCAACTCAGAACAAGATTTGTCTCACAACATCTCTTAAGCACTTTTGAGAGATTAGAGAGGCATTCATCAAAAGAAGGACCGAAAACAGAAAAGTCATCCATAAACACTTCCAGATAGTCTCCTATCATATCAGAAAAGATAGAAGTCATACATCTTTGGAACGTGCTCGGGGCATTGCATAGGCCAAAAGACATACGCCTAAATGCAAATGTCCCGAATGGACAGGTAAACGTTGTTTTCTCCTGATCCTCGGGGTAAACCGCTATTTGGTTATACCCTGAATAGCCATCTAGGAAGCAATAAAAGCTCTGCCCTGATAATCTCTCCAGAATTTGGTCAATATAAGGCAGAGGGAAGTGGTCTTTCCTAGTCTTGGAATTTAATTTTCTATAGTCTATACAGACTCTCCAACCAGTGGTAGCTCTTGTAGGGACTAGAATACCCTCTTCGTTAGCTATCACTGTTATCCCAGACTTCTTAGGAACCAGTTGAGTAGGGGAAACCCACTCACTATCTGAAATTGGGTAAATGATACCCGCATCCAGTAGTTTCAAAACTTCCTTTTTAACGACCTCTTTCATATTTGGATTCAATTTACGTTGGGCATCTCTAGAAGGATTCACACCTTCCTCTAGGTGAATACGGTGCTGGCAGATTGACGGGTCTATACCCTCTAAATCAGCAACCGACCATCCTATGGCTGTTCTGTGCTCTTTCAAAATAAATAACAACTTACCTTCCTGTTCTAAATTTAATGAAGATGAAATTATAACAGGCAAGGTGTCATTATTACCCAAAAATGCATACTTGAGATTAGCCGGCAGAGGCTTTAACTCAAGTTGCGGCGGAGACTCAAAAGACGTAGGAGAAGGGACACTGGCAATAGACGGAAGTGGCTCAACCCTAGGTCTCCATGGCAATTTTTCTACAGAGGAGGTAGAATCTAAGACAAGATTCACCTCCATGAACGAGTGCTCCAAGTCATGGTCCTCGAACCCAAAGTAATTAAGGCATGTTTCTAACGGGTCCTTGGACAGAAGATACGGTGTAGCTTCCTCTACCACCTTATCTATGATGTCAACAAAAGAACAATCCTCAAAGTTATGAGGTTGATTAGCTGCACTATAAACCTGCAGCCTGGTTTTCATGTTACCAAAAGACACCTTCATTATGCCAGTCCTACAATGAAGGACTGCATTAGCAGTTGCCAGAAGAGGTCGTCCTATTATAACCGGGATTTGGGGCCTAGTTATATCAACAGGCTCCATATCTAGGACAATAAAATCTGCAGGAAAGACAAACGAATCTATCTTAACCAAAACATCCTGCAGTATACCTCTAGGTACCTTAGTGGACCTTTCTGCAAATTGAAGAATAGTAGGTGTGGTTTGGAGTGTTCCAAGCTCCATTTTGGCGTAAATTGAATATGGAAGAATATTCACACTTGCGCCAAAATCGACTAACGCTCTATCAATGAAATGACTTCCTAAGAAGCAAGGTATAGTTGGCGTTCCAGGATCTTTTCTCTTTATAGGAGCTTGGAATTGACACACAGCACTTGCTATGTCAACAGGAGTTATGGTTTTAGACAAGTGTACGCGCTCCTTGCGTTGCTGTGTGCACATTTCCTTCAAAAATTTGGCATATGAAGGAATCTGTTTTATGGCATCTAGCAGGTAAATTAATATGGACACTTTTAAACACCTCTAACATATCCGACATGCTAGCCCCTTTCTTCGCTCTCCTCTCAGGCGCAATCAGCGCGGATGGAAATGGGGCTTTTGGCACATATGATGCCACTGGATTGTCTAAAGCGGCGGGAAAGTTATCCCTCGAAGCTTCAGATTCTTTTTCTATTGCAGGTTCTTTCTCTATTTCCCTCTCTTTCTCTCTCTCTTTCTCTCTCTCTTTCTCCCTCTCTATCTCTTTCTCTTTCTCTCCCACTCTATTATCTACCACCTTCCCACTACGCAAGACTGAAACAGCCTTAACTTCCTCATTACAATGTGGGTTCTGAGAAATAGAACTCTCAGCTACAAAAGCTCCCTTGGGATTGGCAACAGCCTGACTCGGAAATTTTCCTTCCTCTCTGCGACTAAATGAAGCCGCTAGTTGACCCATTTGGGTTTCTAACTTTGAAATAGATTGGGAATGGGAATGAGTGAGTTGTGCTGAAGCCTCTAAACTTTTCAGGGTAGCTAGGACTTGTTCCTCAAAACCAGGAGTTCTATGAGGTTGTGGTGGTGGTTGAGTCACAGCTTGACTCTGGTACTGGGGTGCAGGTGCTTGAGGAGCACCATAACTGGGATACTGGGATTGCATCAATGGTGGTCTATAGGGTTGACTGATAGCAGGGTTACTGCTATATGTGGGTCTTGCAGGCTGACTAGGATTGGATCCTCTAGGCTGGCTAGACCACTGGAAATTGGGGTGAGTCTTCCACCCAGGGTTGTAAGTATTGGAATACGGGTCATTCCTAGGTGGTGCATATCCTTGAGCTGCATTAACCTGCTCTTGGACAAACTCAGGGTACTGGCCTGCCATAGGACAATATGGGGTCTCGTGAGCTGGGTCAGTGCAAATATTGCACACCAAGTTGACAGGTTTCACATGGGCTTTTGAAGATTGCCCTTGTGCCGCGATTAACTGGTCAAGCTTTTGAGACAGAGCCTCAACTTGTTTATTTGCCAAAACTTGGGTGTCTACATCGTAAATACCGCCCTTTTTGGGAGGCGGTTTCTTCACTAACGCATCGTCACGGTTACCTAAAGACATTGAGGCCATGTGGAACGAATCCTCACTCAACGCTTCAAATAATGCCCACATTTCATCCTCACCTTTACTTAAAATAGCTCCCCCACAGGCAGATTTCACAGTCTGCGTGTCACCCTCAGTTAAACCTCTAACAAAAGACTCTATGATTTGCCACTTGGGTACATCGTGATGGGGGCATAATCTAAGAAGTTCCTTCATTCTTTCCCAGGCTTCGTGGAAAGATTCCTGTTCATGTTGGACGAAGTTTGTTATACCTCGTCGCATTTGATGAGTTTTACCGACAGAGTAAAATCTAGACAGGAATAAATTTTGAAGATGTTCCCAAGTAGTGATAGGGACAGGGGTTTGGAGAGTACAAAGCCAGTGTTTGGCCTTATCTTTCAAAGAAAACGGGAATAAGAACAATTTCAGGGATTCTGGATGGAACCCCTGAATTCTAATAGTCGAACAAATCCCTAAGAATTCCTGCAAATGGTCGTATGGGTTCTCTCTATCTAACCCATAGAACGTAGGAAGCATCTGAATGGTAGCATGCTTAATCTCATAGATGAGATTCTCTATGTGCGGAATTTGGATACAGGAGGGTGGATTAAAACTATTGGGCATGAAGTGATCCCTCAGAGTTTTAAGACCTGGTGGTGATTGAATATTATCCGCTGGTAACATGGCAGTGTGTGCAGATGATTCAGCCATTTCGAATTGATGCAAAGGTACTGACTCACTGGACTGACTTTGAGAAGCCTTTACAGCTCTCAGAGTTCTTTCAATTTCAGAGTCTAAAGGGATTACGTTAAATGACAACGACCTTCTACCCCGCATAAAATAGGTCTCCACAGAAAATCACGGAATTTCAATAAACAAATTGTGAGCAATTAATATTGAGCTTTTAATTTGTTATTTTAAGCGCGCGGGAGTGAAGCTCCCAATTCCGGATTTCAGCCACCTGTAGTTAAAGGAGAAAGAATAATGAATAATAAATAATAATTATAATATCTAGATATTAACAGTATAAAAGAATATATATTAAGTAATATTAACAGTATTAATATTTACTACTTAAATTAAATCCCAATATTCTTTTTAAATAAACCGTAATTCCCCGGCAACGGCGCCAAAATTTTGATCGACTCAGACGACAAGGGAGATTATTCCTTGCCAGTGATCAAGATTAATAATTTATAAAACCGCGTGACAATTAATCTCAATTCGATTGTGACTAGTGAGCACGGGTGTCGAACCACTGGGAAATGCAGGTTTATATTAAAAAGACTCTTTAGAATTAATTCAAGTGGAAAGAATATTGTCAATTAAATTGGTTGGTGGTAAATACTCCGATTGGGTCGAAGCGAAAACGCAGTAATTTAATAAAGCTATTTAAAAATGCAATTAAGTTGGTGGAATGAGCGGAACTTGGGTGAGAAGCCCATTGAATATCAAATATACAATTTATGTTTATAAAATCCTCACTATAGTAATTATGTATGGTGGTTCTTCCAACTACAAGAAGGAAGTCCCAAAAAGATTATGAATACAGGACCGGCAAGTTTATCCTGGAAAAGAATGGAATATCGCTATCCACCTTAAATGAGGAATAAAGCATGCGGGTTTGTATTCATACCAATAAGAACCATTGCATAATTATATAAATGCAATCACAGATATACAATTATATGATATTATATTTGGCAATAGTGTGCGGTAAAACCTTCACAACTATGCAATCACATAATACAAATAACGGGATGTTTATAAAATAGGATTGTAAAATGAATCCAACTTCATCCTCACCCAAGCTTGGAGTATTAGCTACACATCACTGGAGGAGAATATCCTTTATCCAGGACAAGCTTTAAGGGTTCACGGGATGGAAAAAAAAATAAAAGCGATAATTAAATGACTGAAGAAATAAGGAAAATGGCAGAAATAAATAAAGAAAAGTGACTGAAGTAAATAAAGAAAAGACTTAAGTAAATAAAGAAAAAGACAGAAAAAGTAAAGAACAGTTCTCAAGTGAGAACTGAGCCATGCATAAAAAGGAAAATAACAGAAACGTAAATTGCAGAAAGTAAAGACTTAATCGGATAGAACAATCCTCAAGTGAGAATTGAGCCAGGCATTGAAAGAAAAATGGCAGAATTGGAAATTGCTGAAAATGGAAACTACCGAATAAAATGCGAAAATAAACTGTAACTTGAATTAAAATAGCAGAGTAATGATTCAGAGCTTAAGTCATGAACCCTCAAAACGTCGTCGTTACACTTCTATTTATAGAAGGAAAAGGTAAAAGACCAAAATGCCCTCAAAAATATCTAAAAATATCCTAGAAGCCCGCAGCCGCCCTTGGCTATCGATAGCGAAGGTGCGCTATCGATAGAGGCGCTATCGATAGCGCATCTTGGCTATCGATAGTCAAAGTCAAAGTTTTGACTTTTCTTGCAGAGTTCAACGTCTGCTCTTTTGGTACTTCCCCCGGCTGCTGTGGATCTTTTTCGGACGTTCCTTTGATTCGAGATGCTCTTCAGGGCGTCATCGGTGACGACTTTATTTAATATAATCTGCACAAATTTCTTGAAACAGAGATTTAAACCCAATTGTACAGATATTCATATAAAACGCTAATTATTAAACAATTATATATATAAGAGAACATAGTAATACCATAGTTGAATGGTATGATTGTGGTACAATCAAAGGGTTAGAGGAAGCCTCACGAAAGGTTCGAGGTTCCTGGAGAGAGGCAAGAGCAGAAAAGCAATGGAAGTCACGAAGGTGAGAAGGAAGTGTAATTACCCGATGAGAACGACGATGTGCATGAGAGTCAGAAGGACCGGCAGGATCCACAGCTAGAATAGTATTAGTGGGCACGCCGAATATCTGTGCTGGAGGCTCATCAGACGCAGTAGAAGGTATATCAAAAATAGAAGTGGGAGATTCCTTAGGAAAAGTAGGAAATAGATCAGAGATATAATCAACAGAGGAAACAGTAACATGTGGCAGTTTGTAAAACATTTTGTGTTCCCAAAAGACCACATGTCTAGAAATACGAAGATGTTTTCTAATGGGATCATAACACCGATAACCTTTTTGACCAATCCCATACCGAAGAAAACAACATAATCTAGAACGGGACTGAAGTTTGTTTCGTTCATGATCTTGAAGAAGAACAAAACAGAAGCATCCAAAGACTTTGAGTAAGTCATAGGATGGAGAAGAACCAAACATCATATCATAAGGAGTTTGATTTTGAACAATGGGAGAAGGACATCGATTAATGGTGAGTTTGATTTTGAACAATGGGAGAATGACATCGATTAATGGTGTAAACAGCAGTGAGAGCAGCTTCCCCCCAAAAGTGAGAAGGAGTAAAAGTGGCGATAGTAATAGCACGAACAACATCGAGAATATGTCGAAGTTTGTGCTCAGCCCGACCCTTTTGCTGAGAGGTGCCAGCACAAAAAGTATGAGGAAGAGTACCAAATTGATGCAGAATATCAACAAATTCATTTGCTTTATATTATTGGGCATTATCAGATCTAAAAACTTTGATAGGTTTAGAAAACTGTGTTTCAATCTTTTTGGTAAAGCCACGATAGATTTGATAAAGTTCATAACGATTTTTGAAGAGATAAATCCAAGTATATTGTATACATCCATTTTTGACCATTAGTAGGGTCATTAATGGTTGCCTGTGATTTGAAATAAGATAGTGTGTTAAAACCCTAGGTTACCAGTTTTACCCTTATGAGTATCTAGATAGAGGTCATTATTGCATGTAATTTTTTAGGTTAGATCGAGTTGGTTCTTTTTGCATTTAGTTTTTAGAGAGTCTAGGAGTATCCCTGTAAAGTTTCATGGCATTCTGAGCCAGGCTTGATAGAAAATAAGGCCTTTTGTGACTTGAAGGGCAGTACTGTCCTTTGAATCACAAAAGCTCTAAATAATTGTTGATCTTGTCTAGAATAGTCCCGAGACTTTGGCATGGATATTTAGGATGTGTTTAGTAGCTAAGTTGATCAATGGTAAGGCCTGTTAAGCCTCATAGCTCATGATTGTCTCTCAAGGCTCAAAAGGCCCTTTCAAGTACAGATTAGGGTTTCGATCGGGAACGACTGGGATTCAATCTTTTTATCAAACCAAAGCCCCTTCAAAGGCTTCAAAACACTTTCTTAAAATGTTTTAACTTGTTTCGAGAAGAAGAAATGATTTCGAGAGCGATTGGTTCACAGATTTCAAATATCTAATTTGGGCCCAGCAGGCCCTAAACAGAGAATCGGTCGACTTTTCCCTAAAACTTTGACCTCGGTCAATGAATTTTCACTTCAAACACTTCTTAAAATATGGAGAATCGAATCACGATTGTTTCGGCGCTTGAATCGTCGAATTTGGACTTAAAACGGGCCCGAAAACCCAATTTTGTCTATTTTCAGTGTTTTTTCTCAGTCAGGACTCTTCTAGTACTTGGACTCTTCTAGTACTTGCCATGTGTCCAATTCAGCCTTGGGGACTTTGGGATGGACTCTAACACCTTGGAAGGCTGGTTTAGAGCCCTTGGATCATTCCTAAGGGATTCAAACTCAACCATTCATCAATTTCAAGCTTCCCTATAAATAGAGAGCTCTGAAATCAGTTTTAACACACACAATTAATTGGCTTTAGAGAGCTAGCTTGGAGAGTAGAGGCTTGAGCATTGCACAAGCTTCCCCCATAGCACTCTTAGCTATACGTTTGAAGTCATTGGAGTCCTTGGAGTTTGAAGAGAAGGCTTGGAGCAAGAGGGAAGGAAGCAAAAGAGGTTAGTAGAGTTGTTTAAAGTTTTTGCATTCTTTTTTTTTTTTTTCTTTCTTCTTCTTCTTCTTCTTCTTCTTCTTCTTCTCTTCTTCTTCATTGTTCATGTTAGGATCAGGTATTTAGGATCAAGTGTTCATATTAGGGATGAATTTATTATTCCTTTAGTATTCATGATAGGGATTAATTTATTATTCCTTTAGTATGCATGATAGAGATTAGTTCATTATTTCTTTAGTATGCATGATATGGATTAGTTTGTATATCTTTAGTATGCATGATAGGAATTAGGATATTAGTATGATTTTCCTTTTATAGGAATGCATGTTAGGATAATTTATATGAGTTAAGTGTTGAATCATATGCTATGTCCTTAGGGTATATTTGCATTATTCATACTTGATTTTTTTTTTTTTTTAGTCTCTTTTATTGTTATTACTTGGAGTGTGCTTAAAATACAAATTGTGTTCAAGGGGGCATGCAAAGGTAAGATTCTACCCTTGTGCTTATTATATAAAGTATTGTTTTTGAGCATATTGCATGGGATAATTTAGGACATCATATTAGTATGCATTGTAGGTCATTTACACATCTTTTTCTTTATTTTTTTTCTTGGGTTTTAATTCATTTTAGAATCACTTTCAAGTCTGTCCAAGGTCTAAAAGTGATTTTAAAGTGGATTAAAACTCATTCTTAGGGTCCAAACTAACATAGAAACATGCCTAGGTTCACATAGACAACTTAGATTGCATTTAGGACATTTTTTATGCATTTTCCAGAAATTCCAGCATGCATTATTTAGTGTTTTAGGTATTTAGACTAACTTAGGACTAGCTAGGAACCCTAGGATTAGGGGGGTCACTTGACCTCGCTTAGGACTGTCCTTTGTTGTAAGAATTAGGATAGCATTTGAATTCTACCTAATTTAGGAGTCTACTTCGAGAACAACTCTAAAAGTAAGTAATTTTGAAAGTGTTTAAAATGGAATGAAATTCCATCTTTTATGCAAAGAAAAGTGTTTCAATCAAACCCAAACTCTCGAAGCTAGAGTCCTAGATAAGATAGAATCTTTTTTGCTATATAGTTCATTACAATAGGAGAATCCTAGGTAATCGAACTACGTGGACTTTGATCTTTATCAAGAAATTGGTAAGGTACGTAGGCAGTCAATAGGGCGCAAGTCCAATTTTAGGTTGACTACGAGTCTCCTAAGATCCTTAGGATTGTGTATACTTTTGTACTATCTATTATTATTATTATATATTATTATTCATATTTTGTGGTTGATTAGATAAATAACATTGTTGTGATAAGATTTTGATAAAGCCCAAACTTAATTAGGAGACCTTTAATTAGGGCGAGGTGGGTGCCTACAAGGAGTTCCTTGGAACCTTCCCACTTCGTAACCTAGCCCCCGAATCCAACTTTGATTCAAAGACCATGCTTTTCCAAAATATGGGATCAATGTTTTATTGAAAATAAAACTCTTTTTTGTGGTTTCCTTGTTCCCTAAAAATAAGGTGGCGACTCCCAGTTTTTTACAAACTCTCATCCTATTTCAAAAACCCAATCTTGAGTGGATAAATAGAGAAGGATAAACATGGATAATAGAGAAGGATAAATCGAGACGGATAATGAATAATCCACAATCCACTCAGACCTCAAAAGTGAACGAGAGGCCTCCCGATCCCTCGGGGTATTTAGGTTGGCTGGTTCACATATATCTAGAAAAATCATCCACAGAAATAACAAAATAACGTGACCCATTCTGTATAGTAATGGGAGAAGGATCCCATACATCAGAATGAATAAGATCAAAATGAAAAATAGCTTGAGAAACACTATTATTAAAAGGTAATGCAGTCTGCTTGCCAAATTGACAAGGCATACAATCAAAACTCTTATTAGAAACTGAACCCAACAAACCCCTAGAAACTAGTTGTTTAACCCGAGAAACAGACGCATGACCAATGCAAGAATGCCATAAAGCAAGAGAAGAGGTGCTCGTTCCAGAAACGGCAGAAGCAGAGAGGCTAGAAGAAGGGAGATGAAGAGAAATGAGCTCAAACAGCTTTCCGACCTTACGGGCGGTCCCAACGATTTGCCCCGTTTGAGAATCCTGCACAACAACACTAGTAGAAGAAAATGTTAAAGAAAAATCAAGTTCAGTAAGTTGCCCAACAGATAGAAGATTATGAGTAAGTTGGGGAATCTGATAAACATTGGAAACATATAATGTAGGTGTAGAGATAGTACCAAGGTGAGAGACATTCATAGGAGAGCCATTGGAAGTATATATGGTAGGTAGAGAAGTGGTAGTGTATGTGAAGACAACATCAGCAGAAGAAGTCATATGATTGCAGCAAGCAGAATCAAGAAGCTATGTAGGAGAATTACCTGATGTCGTAGAAAGAGTAGCGTTCGATTGAGAGCGCGTGGAGCGATTTCCGGCGACGTGCTTTATACCGCCATGCTCGTCTCGACAATAACTACCTCGTTGTGACCTTGAACTTCAGTTTTAGGCTGACAAAGATAGTCAACAGAGGGCAAACAGTGATGAGTTCGCCGGAAAAATGGAGAAAAAGTGCTCACGGACATACGACAACTGTGTAGATGGCCTGGACCGTGAGAGCAGCGGAAAAGAAAAAAAGTTTCAGAGCCTTGCTTTGATACCATGAAAAAAAACCTTAGTCTTGAATATATTGAATGCAAAATAACATGTACAAGAGAGGCCTTATATAGGCAATACATAAAGAATATATGGAAAGGAAAGAACAGCTATACACAACTATATATACACATCTATACATAATCTAATAGGTAAAAAGCCAAATTTGATGTGCTTTCCTCTTTTCCAATAAAAATAAGCACCATTTGATCCAGAACCGACCCTGAGGGCAGGTCTAATGGGCAATCGCCTTGGGCATCAGTTTTTTAGAAAAATTTAGGGGCATTAAATTTGATTTTAGTAGTGATATACTACATAGGTAACCAATCTTTTTCAAACTCTCATTGTGAATTGATTGATTGTTATATATATATATATATATATATATATATAATGGTGAATCGGTGATAGGAGGTTCGAGGTGAGCTTATTGAGAACCCGCTTTGTAAATTAATTGTTGTACATTTAGCTCATAAGAAATTAAGGGTAAATAATTAAAATTTTACACTTTTTTTTTTGTCAATATGTAGTAGGGGCAACATTTTAGGAGCCCGCCTAGGGCATCCAAAATCTCAGGACCGGCCCTGATTTGATCTCCAATGAAGCTAACCATAATAGCTGTAGTTTGAAAAAGATGCGTAACAATTTATTAATTTCAACCATTAGATCATAACATTCATGCATTTTAAAATTATGATCAGAGCTGGAACTACATTTCCAACACTTACTAAGGAGTAGAAAATCTGAAATTTAATGCTATGATTTTGACTTGAACAAGGTAAAAAAATAATCATAGAATTGGTAGTATTGTGGCTGTCCGACGAGGAGGCAGGGAGAGATGGGTGAGTTTCTTGGAAAGAGAGGGAGATGGTATGCGTGGAGTTTAATCCAATAAGATTGCAGTTAGGGTCGCCGTCGCCCATCCAGGAAACAATGAAAATTAGTCACAAGTTTTATTAAAGCGAGTAAGAGAGTAAACCTAGTCTGATCCAATTTTCAAACGGATCCAGAGCATTTTTTTTTTTTAGGATTTTCATCCTTTTTCTTTTCCTGAAATTTATAAAATCGAAAGACAGACATCGAAACTAGGCCAAGAATAAAGAATATACGGAAAATTGGCTGTTTTCAAATCTTTATAGTTTTCCCATATGGTAAATAAATTTTGGGCAAAAAACTAAGGAAAGAGCAACTAAATTCAAAGCATTTAGAAACGATTTTGCCCAAAATTCATCCAATAATAATTAATAAGCAATGTGTACTTTCTTATGATTCCGTACAAAAAGGAGATCCATACGTGGGCAATTATGCCTTATAAGATTCAAACGGAGCCTAAAACAAGCACAAAATTCATAATCCAAGATCAAATTCCATCCAGTATCCAACAAAATATAAAGACACATTTATATATAACCCACTATATGATGAGTAACAAGTACAGATTCATAGGTGAAAAACAACAACTGACACTCCAAATTCAAAGCACCTCCTCCAAATATGTCATCTCTCCTCTCTAAAACTAGGAAAAATAATATTTGGAAGAGTTAAAACAAAGAACCTAGCAGCCAAACCAAATCTACAAGACAAACTTAGATGTGTTATAGCCCTGCCTTAACTGACTAAAATATGAGCTATGCAGGAGCCATAACTAATTCACACCCCACCTTCAACTTCTACATCTTCAAAAAACACACAAACAAACGAAAAATCATCTACCAATCTATCAAAGGGCATGCCAGAAGCTTTGATCTGAAGCAAAAATAAAAGAATTTCAAAGCTTCTGTTTCCCGGATATCGCTTCCCCAAAGCTTAAAAAAAAAAAAAAAAAAAAAAAAACCTAAGGGAAAGCTCAATTCGGTGAATTGTGATGAGGTATGCATCAAAGTTGATGATAACCAGATTTGTCATCTCTAGGAGATTTCAGAATTCCTATCAGAGCTGTACCCACTTGGTGGTGGAGTTGTGGAGGTAGAGCTTCCACCGATACCGCCTTCTCCTTTGATTCCCAGTGCTTTTCCTGCCTTTGAGGCTGCAGAGATTACAGAGCTGACCAAGTCCTCAAAAATTTGAACTTTGATCTGGCCTCTCTTAGGAGGAAGGCTTGTGTTTTTCTTTTGTAGTGTGGAAGACGAGGATGCCATCGCAGTAAATTGGGTGATCTGTGAAGGAGCAGAGAGAAGAAGAGTATGGAATCTAGTCTCTGTTGATAACAAGATGACAAAAGGAAAGAGACTGTTTTGATTATGAACGAGGAGGAAGAAGAAGAAGAGGATGTGTTGAAGACTGAAAAATGAATGTGCAGAACAAAGATATAAGTAGCAGAGTATGGTCTCTGTATCAAACAAAAAAAGCAAGGAAGGATGCAGAATTATGAAGTCGCATAAGAAGAAAAGGAGGAGGAGGAAGAGGAGGAGGAGGAGGAGGGGAGGGAAGGGGAGGTGGGAGGGGGAAAGGGGGGAATTGTAAAAGAAGACATGGATTTGCGTGAGGAGAAGAGGATTTGGGTTGTAGAGGTTTTTTTTTTTTTTTTTTTAAGGGGGTTTTCTAAAAAGATTAAATTTTTTTTTTTTGATAAACAAAAAGAATACATAAATAAAATACATACATGAACTCACATACACATAAGTATTGCCCAAACACCAAACACCATCACTATAAGGAGATAAAAATTTTTAAATCATTTGATGTGACAACCGGACGAAATCTTTACTTTCGAATATTTTTAAAATATACAAAAAAGTAGAGATTTTGTCATTCAAGAATATCATTTGGTTTTAAAAATTTTGGTCTTAAATTTGATCTGCTTAGTATTTTTCTTTTCTCAAATTAACAATAAGCATTTTAGATCTTCTCCATGGAGGTTAAAATTTGGTCTTAAATAAGATTTGCTTTGGAGGGCTATTGTAAAATCTCTCAAAATAGGAAGGGTCAGCTAACTATTCTTCGAGTACCCCTTTGGGTTTAGTTTTAAAAAAGTTAAAAACTCAATCAATCGAAGATACTATCTTAAATCTCGAACTATTTGGTAAGAATTTTCCTTTAGCAAGAAAGTTTAAGCCCGTTCGAGAAAGATATATTTAAAAGTGACAATCTCAAAGCATCTTTGGGTTGTTTGTCCTTGGTTAAGATACTAATGAGTGAATTAAATGAACTTAACTTGATTTAATCACTTGTAGTATGAAAATTTTGTCATCCATCCTATTACCCTCGTGTCATCCAAAAGTGATTTTCATTCCATCTCTAAGATCAAGTAAAATCTTAGACTCCAAAAGTGATTTTAAGAAAAGCTAACGCAAACCGATCCTAAAGAGTAAGAAATCTCTGACATCTATCTCCTCATCTGTAGAGAATTCTTAATGTGAAAACATAGAAACAGGGCCTAATCTTTGAATACAAAAAAGAGTAGATTTGTGGTTTTTAAATAGAAAAAGGGGAGGTCCTCATTTATAAGATTTCACGCCAAAAGTCCTTTCAAAAGATTTTTCATGCGAAAAATTCTTTTGACATGAATTGGACAAAAATACCCCTCCTTCACAACAACCTTCAATGCCACCTCCACCCCTAACCCCTAGTTCACTACGCCGGAAAATACATTTCATTAAGCAAGAAACGCATTTCATTACGCCGGAAATTGCATTTCACCATGCTAAAAACATGTTTCACTATGCCAAGAATGAATTTCATATGCCAAAAATTGATTTCAAAAGAAAAATGAAAATTAAAAAACTAAAAACTAAAAAACTTCTCTATACCCAATCAAACCTTTCATTTCGAAATCCTTTGCTAGCTTCCATAGTGTGTGAGTAACCTGTTCATGGGTTTGAAATACAAGATGAAGGTTACAGGTTTCTTATATTGGATAACATTTAAAACAGGTTGATTTCTATATATATACAAACAATGATATATATAGTGGAGGGACCTGCGGTGTTAGTCACGTGCATTCCTAAGAAAGAATGGAGGTCCACAATTGTATCTATTTGTTAAGACAAAGGTAAAGGTGCTGTATTTGGATTCCCTGTGATGGAGTTCTTGTGTATCTTGGTCTAGTAAAGTCTGCTTGGCACACACTGTCACCATTAATCTTCACACCACACCATTAATGGTCGTGAAGTTGCAGTTGCAGAAGAGAGAGAAAAAGACGGAGAGATGAAGAGAGAGAGGCACTCTGATCAGCATCATCAACTAGTCGTTAATCAACAGTGCAAGAGTCGCAGCAGCATGAGGACTGATCAACTGGATCTGCCATTGATGGAGGATTGATGGGAGAGAAAATCAATGATGAAACAGTTTCCAGATTTCTAAGTTCTTTCTATATCAGAAAACACTGGAAATGGAAAGAGAGAGCACCACCAACTTGTGGAGCTCGTCGAATCTGTGGAGCTTGTTGGTTGCTCGCCAATCTGTGGAGCTCGTCGGCTTCTCTCATCTCCCTCTTTTTTTCCTGCAGGTGGATATATATATATCACTTATCTCTCCTTAATTTGTTCCATAATCTTGTTGGGAAAGAAAAGATGGATGGAGAAGAAGGGATATCTGCACCAGACAAACGAAGAAGACCCACACACACACACACACACACACACATATATATATAGACAGAATCCCAAAGAACACAACAACAAATTCGCAACAGTAACCGCTCTAGAACAGGAAAAGTTCGAGCCATACCTTCACCGGAGAAGAAGCACGATTGTAGACGCCGCTGGTTCCCTTCTCTGCTGCGAGGTTCTTCGATGGAGGGTGAGAAGGGCAAGGGTTAGGGCTGCGAATGTGGCTATCGGCTGGAGATGGGATGCAAAGGGGATATAAATTTGGGTTAGGGCAATTTTGAAGGGCACGCTCGTCTTTATCAAAAAATTATAATCACTTTACATTACACCCAACTGGAATACATTGCTTGAAGTCTGCATTCCATTTTACAGGCTTTCTTCATGCTAGATTACACCTGTAAAGTGGATTACATCCGCTCCAAAACGTGCCAAACATGATTTCAGCTATGTAATGTAATCTGAGATTACATTACATAGCACTTTACACCCATCCAAACGCCCCCTCAGTGGAGACCAGGGCAATTATATCCCAAAAAAAAGTGGATTTAAAAAAAAAAAAAAAAAAAAAAACTTTAGGCATTAAAACTTTTCTAGCAAGGGAAAAAATAAAGGGGGAATTTTGAACAATAAACATCTATAAAATGTGACTTTTGGCCAATTATCTCATTTGAGTATCCTCAAGCCGTATTATTTTCCATATATATATATATATATATATATATATAGAGAGAGAGAGAGAGAGAGAGAGAGAGAGGCCTAAAACTTAATTTCATGTCAATATGTCGCCAACTACAAACCTACAAAAGCAAGGATAGCTCAATGTCAAAATCCAAAAAAAGAAACTATCACAATCCGAGGTGCAAATGAGAAGCTGTCTTTTTTGGATCGAGAACATGCATTCCACCTCTTCCATTGGGTTCAAACAATTTTTTTTTTCCAAAATACCTACCAATTTCTTCACCTAGCTAGCTATTTCTATATGATGGAGATTAGGGTTGTACTTCGACTGGTTTGGCCAGTTTATGCACTAAAATTTTAACCAAACCAATCACCTCGATTTGAGAAAAATAAAAACCATAAGGGACAATGTGGGTCACCATAACCGACCAAATTGGGGGCTATTTTTTGGCTTGGTTCAATCGGTTTAGGTCGGTTTTGCAATAAATAATATAGGCCATTGATGTAATGTTTACTAAATAGTCTCATCTTGATTGAAACAAACAAAAAATAGCATAATTGATCTAATATTAAATTGCTTTCATAACACAATTCAACCCCATATCATTCCAAAATTATAATAAAAAAGAGAGAGACTTTATTTTCTTTGGATAAATAAAAAAACATCTAGAGAATAATAAACGGCCCTTAAATCCAATAACATCTAGAGAGAGTTTCTTACTAAGCCAATTAATTTATCAGACAAACTTTTTGAGCTAAAGCCTCAAACACCCAATCAGAACCAAAAAAATATTTTATATATATATATATATATATATACACACACATATATATATATACACACACACAGAATTTCTGTTATCAGACCGGCTACAAGAAATAACTTACGGTCGTTTTAATCGGACGGTTGGGATGATGCACTTGCATCAAGGTAAAAAAAAAAAAAAAAGCTGCCAAATCATGTGGGCAGCTGCAGATCTCTCATCTCCTCTCCCTCATCAGATCTTATCCTCTCCCTCATCTCAACTCTATATCAGGCCGTGAAGGCGAAGTATCAGTCAAGTGACTCTGTACCGCCAACGACTTTGTATCATGCTGTGAAGTTCTTCTTCTCTCTCTCTTCTCTTCGCCTTCAACTTCGCCTTCATCTCAACTTTGTAACAGGTCGTAACTAAGAGGTAGTAGTAGCCGCCTCCGCCGCTGCCAAGACCCCCACGGCAGGTACACTTCCCCCCTCTCTCTCTCTTCTCCCCACAACATGTATACTCACCATTGTAGGGATGTTAGGATTATTTAAAAAAAAAAAAAATACAACAAATCAGAAAATTGAGTAAATCCTCATGGATTTTCTAATATTTGTGTGATCTCAAAATTTACGTTTTTGTTTGGAAACCAAAGCAACATA
>JAESVK010000675.1:50611-62440 GCA_017140935.1 Hamamelis virginiana | reverse complement strand
TTTTCTCTTCCGCTGCGATTCCATGCATTTCGATCGATTCCTTTCAGATGGCATATTCTTATTATGGAGATGTGATTATATTTGATACTACGTACAACACAAATCGGTATGAGATGATATTTGCACCGATTTTAGGGGTTAATAGTCATTGGAAAACAGTTACATTTTCATGTGCATTTTTGAGTGATGAGTCTACAGAGTCGTTTGAGTGGTTATTTACTCAATTCTTGAGATTCATGACAGGGCCTCCCCTCGTGATGATTATAATTGATCAAGATTTGGCTATTGAAAAAGCAATTGCTAGCAAACTTGCAGGAACACACCATATATTTTGCATATGGCACATTCTCAACAAATTCTTTGAGAAACTGGGACCATCAACATATGATGTTTACTATAGCTCTTTTAAAAGTTGTATTTGGGATTCAGAAAGTAGGGAAGAATTTGATGACAGATGGTTGAAATTGCTTGAAACAGCTAACTTAAAGGAGCATATGTAGTTGAATTCCTTGTATGTGATGCGAGAGAAATGGATACCTGCTTATGCGAGACACATATTTTCAGCTGGTATGTCTAGTAGTCAGTGTACTGAAAGCCATCATGCATTCTTCAAGAGATACAAAGAAAAGAGGGATTCTCTTACAGGCTTCATCAAAAGGTTTAATAGGGGGCTTGCAAGACAACGATATGAAGAGTTAAATGATGATCATGTGAATATTAATTAACAACCATCTCTTAAAACCCCATTTCTAATGGAGAAGTGAATGGCTAATTCATATACTAGGATCATTTAATACAAGTTTTAGGAAGAGTTGTGGCAAAGTATGTTATATAGGGTGACCTTTAAGGGTGATGATGAGACTACCAACTTGTATAAGGTGGTTAGGGTGGATGGAAAATCTAGTAGAGAGCGAGAACTTATTGAAAATAAAGATTCAGAATTTATCTCTTGTAGTTGCAAAAAATTTGAATGCGAAGGAATACCATGTAGGCATATGTTAGCTTTGTTTAAGAAAAAGGATATTGACTATTTGCCTAAAAACTATATTTTTTTTCGTTGGACAAAGGCGGCAAAATTGGGAACGGTAATTGATGGAGTTGGGGTTGAGGTGAGCAATGCTTGTGACATATCCTTACTTTCACGTCGTACTATTTTGAGCCAACTTTCGAATCAGTTAATTGATGATGTCTTGCGGGATGCAGATGATTTCTTAAAGTTTAAAGAGTGTTTGATACAATTTCGTGCCAATTTGAAACAATCAAATGCTAACAGTGGTGTTGGGGATTCTACAACAATTAATCGACCTCGCCAATCCACATATAGTGAGCCAAGTCAAGTTAGTTTCAAGGGCTGCGGGAAACGTTTTAATAGACGGAAGGAGAAGTCCAAGCCAAAAGGTCGCCGATGCAATTATTGTGGTGAAGTTGGATCGATACATAACAAAAGGAATTGTCCAAAAAAACAAATTGGGTATGAGTTTTAAAATTTTATTTGTTTTTTATTCTCATATCTTTTAAATATTATTGTGTTTAATTATTTATAATTGTTTCAATGCAGTGTTTCCCCTCTCGACATTTGTGGATCCCTAAGCTTGGGGTCACCTATTGAGGAAGATAATTGTACTACTGGTAATGTATAATTATTTATAGTTTTTAATTTTTTTTAAGAATTACTTACAATTTTTAATTTTTTTTTAATATTTATAATTAATTGAATGTAGGAATTGATGAAGAAGAAAGTTCGTAATAGGTGAAATCACATGAAATGTGGCACACTTCTATGGTAATAATATTTATTGGCTTTGCATAATAATTTTGACTAAGTTGTATGTTAGCGAGCATTTGTCAGTAATATTTATTGACTCTCACCTTAACTCACAAAGAACTAAAACAAAGGCTCACAAAGAACCCTCAAATGTGCTCACAAAGAACACCTCAAGTGCTCACAAAGAACACTTCTTCAAGCCTCACAAAGAGCATTTGGTCAATACAATCTCACTAAGTTTGGTTGTGTACAATAAATGCTTCACAAAGCTGATTTACACAATAATAAAGCACAACTAAGAGTTTGGTAGAGAATGCTTTAAACAATGAATGCTTGCAATGAATGATAATAACTATGGTTGGATTGATTATAATAAATAAGGAGCAAACCTCTTTATATAGGCATCATGGTCTAAAATGGCAGTTTGAACCAAGCTTGAATGCCATTGGAGGAGAGGAGAAGAGCAGGCCTCATTTAATGCTCAAAATGCCCAAAATAGAAAGAGCTGTTTTGTATTTGTAGGTGCCTTAGTCGACTAGGCAAGAGTGATTAGTCGACTAATCAGTTAAAATTCAAAGTAATTTTTGTTCCCGGGCACGGTTAGCCGACTAGGTCATTTGGGTTAGTCGACTAGACTAGTTTAAAACAGTTTGTAAAAATTTCGGGGCACGGTTAGTCGACTAGGCAAGGGTGTTTAGTCGACTAGCTCTTCTGCATTTCCAAACATGGCTACTGGGGTATCTTTAGTCGACTAGACTAAGTGATTAGTCGACTAAACGACTCATTAGTTGACTACTCTAGGTGATTAGTCGACTAGACTTAGAATTTCCAAAATTCTAGCTTCTAGACCATGATTAGTTGACTAGTCAATAATGCTTAGTCGACTAGGCATACTCTTAAGCTAAAAACTTAAAATTTTTAAGTCTATTTCAATTCAAATCATCTAAAGTAGTTAACTTAAGCATTTCAAAAGCATTTTTGCATGTTTTCTAGGTTAATAAATGTCAATGCAACATGAGAAAACTTTTTGGCTTGAGCTATACAAGTTTAATCAAAAGAGTTACCTTACAAAAGGTTCCTAAACATGTTGGCTTCAAAGGTCTTCAAGGAATGACTTCAAGATGTCTTCCATAAGCTTCATGATTCAATGACTTTGCATATTTGCATAATTGGAAAGCTTTGAATGTGTTGATAAACTCCAATAAGATATGTCTTTGATTCTATGGAGACAAAAACACTTAACCATTTGTTAGTAACTAAAGTAATGTTTGTTGATCATCAAAATGTGGTCAATGCAATTGACCTTAGGGCTAACAATCTCCCCATTTTTTATGATGACAAACCATTACTTTGAAGCAATAATCATCAAAATAAGAGAGCATAAGCTCCCCCTCAATTTTACACAACAAGCAATGGTTAATCAACACATATAATCATCAATCAAAGTCTTTCTCCCCCTTTGTCATCAACAAAAAAAAAAAACAAATAGAGAACATATAAAAGATATAAAGACAAGAAGCACAATTACAATCCCATTGGTTTAACCATACCAAGATCACGCCGAATTGTGCAAAAACGATCATCTTGAAGAGGTTTTGTGAAAATGTCCAACAATTGTTGGTCCGTGCTTACAAATTCTAGTTCAACATCTCCCCTTTGCACATGGTCACGAATAAAATGGTGTCTAATTTCAATGTGTTTTGTGCGTGAGAGCAAGTAAGGATTTTTAGAGATATTGATAGCACTAGTATTATCACAACGAATGGGAATGTGATTAAAGGTGATCCTATAGTCTTCAAGTTGTTGTTTCATGTATAGAACTTCAGCACAACAACTTACCACGGCAACATATTCCGCTTCGGTTGTAGAAAAAGCAACCGCAGTTTGTTTCTTACTAAACTAAGAAACAAGAGAGTGGCCAAGAAAATGACAAATGCCACTAGTGTTCTTCCTATCGGTCTTACAACCGGCAAAATCCGCATCCGAATAACTAACAATATTGAAAGAAGCATGCTTTGGATACAACAAGCCTAAATTATGAGTTCCAATAAGATATTTAAATATGCGCTTAAGGCATGCAAATGGGACTCCATGGGATTAGCTTGAAATCTAGCACATAAGCATACACTAAAATGATATCCGGTCTACTAGCGGTTAAGTAAAGAAGACTACCAATCATACTTCTATACAATTTTTGGTCAACCTTCTTACCATTTTCATCAATGTCAAGCTTAGTTATAGGGCTCATTGGTGTAAGACTAGACTTTACACCTTCTATGCCAAATTTCTTTAGCATATCCTTCACATACTTGGCTTGATATATTGATCAAAATGCCTTCTTGGTTTGCTTGATTTGGAGGCCAAGAAAGAATGTTAATTCACCCATCATACTCATTTCAAATTCTTCTTGCATGAATTTAGCAAACTCTTGACAATAAAGATCATTAGTAGCACCAAAAATAATATCATCAACATAAATTTGAACAATTAGCATATCATTATCTTTAAGCTTTATGTAAAGTGTAGTATCAATTTTGCCTCTTATAAAACCATTTGAGAGAAAAAAAAAGGTACTTAACCTTTCATACCATGCTCTAAGTGCTTGCTTTAAACCATAAAGATCTTTTGAAAGTTTGTATACATGATTAGGATGAGGGCTATTTTCAAAACTGGGAGGTTGTTTAACATAAACTTCCTTCGAAATATAACCATTTAGAAATACACTTTTCACATCCATTTGATACAATTTGAAATCTTTAAAACTAGCAAAAGCAAGGAGCATTCGGATAGCTTCAAGTCTAGCAACAGGTGATTATGTTTCATCATAATCAATACTTTCTTGTTGATTATAGCCTTGTGCAACTAGTCTTGCCTTATTCCTAATTACATTTTCATCTTCATCCTTTTTGTTTCTAAAAACCCATTTAGTACCAATGATGGAATGGTCATTAGGCTTAGGCACTAGTTCCCAAACTTGATTTCTTTCAAATTGATTTAATTCTGCTTGCATGGCTATAATCCAATTTTCATCATTTTCGGCTTCACTAAAATGTTTAGGTTCAATTTGAGAAACAAATGCAATGTTGCCACAACCATTTCTAAGATTAGAACGAGTGCTTACCCTTTGAGAAGGATTACCTATAATTTCCTCAATAAGATGATGTTAGCCCTAAGGTCCTTGACCTTATTTTGATGATAACTAAACCATACCTTTCTTCTAACAAGTGGTTGAGCGTTGTGTCTCCATAGATTCTTATTGAAGCTATCATCAACATTCATCAAGCAATTCAAGTGCTCATTGTTCAAATAAAAGCTCTCATGTTGATCTAAACTTCAAGTGACAAAGCAATTCAAAGAAGTTCAACCCTTGAAGACCAACTTAAAGACTTGCTCAAGCTTATGAAGGCCAATTGAAGTCAAGTTGATCTACAAGTATTTAGGAACTCTTTGTAAGGCTTCTCTCATGATCAATTGTGTAAAGCTCAAGAGAAAATCTTTTACATTTCATTGTGCATTAGCATTCATGCTTGAAAATGCTTTCAAAATTGGCCAAAAATGTTTTGGAACACTTAGTTAACTTGTCAAAGTGTTTGGTGTTGATTTTGAGTTAGAAATTTTGAATTATTGACTTTGCAACTTCCTTAGTCGACTAACCATTTAGTCCTAGTCGACTAATCGAAGTCCTGAGGCAATGTTTTGTGAAATTCTAAGTTAGTCGACTAATCACCTTTGACTAGTCGACTAATGGTATCCTAGTCGATTAATGTTGCCTTACTAGTTGACTAATGGAAGGTCCAGAGAGCAAGTTTTTGCTGCAAAATAGCTAGTCGACTAATGATGGCTGACTAGTCGACTAATCGATCCCCAAGAAATTTTCAACTTGATTTTTTAAGTTGGTAGTTGACTAATACCCCTTGTCCTAGTCGACTAACAAACCCAGAATTTCTTCAAACATATTTTCAACTAGCTAGTCAACTAATCTTCTTGTGCTAATCGACTAACCGTGCCCGGGAATGAAAAATCCTTTTGAAAATGCCTTGTTAGTCGACTAATAAGTTGTCCTAGTCGACTGATGGTTCTGCAACTTCAAAACTGCTCTTTCTTCTTATAGCCATTTGAGCATTAAATGATCCCCAACCACCCTAAACCTCTCTAATCCGACTCTAAGGGTTTCAAACTGTCATTTGAGCTATTGTTCTCTATATATTGAAGGTTGGCTCTCATTTATTGCTAACCTAGTTGATTAATCTATTTTGTCTCAACATCCATTACTCTCAAGCATTCAATATTCATACTTCTCTTCGACAAAACTCTTGTGCTTTATCTATTTGATCATTTAAGAAGTTATTGTGCTATTGTATTCATTACAAATCAGCTTTGAGAAGCATCTATTGTATTACTCCTTTTTCAATCATCTTGTATTGTGAGATTGTAAGGGTTTTGCGAGAACTCTTGTGGGTGAGTTGTCTTCCACCTTGAAAGAAGGAAAGTGTAAAGGTTTCTTCACCTTTAAGGAGTTGCTTAGTGGATTAAACCTCTTGACAGAGTTCTTGGGGCGTGGATATAGGCGGAGACCGAACCACGTCAAATCGCTGTGTTTAATCTTCTAACTCAATCTCTTTATTTCAAGTTATTTATTTGTTGTATTGAGTTGCTATTTAATCTTGCATTCTATCTATCCATTTTCAAGTTTGCAAAAATCTTGTATCCTATTTTTGAAAGAGATTTTATTTGCCTATACTCTATTCACCCCCCTCTAGAGTATATTTTGGACCAACAATTGGTATCAGAGCAAGTGCTCATTTTTAAAAAAAACTTATTGAGCTAAAGATCATGGCATATCAAATGGGAACCAACCCCGATATACCTCCATTTTTTTA
The DNA here is from genome assembly GCA_017140935.1 of Hamamelis virginiana. Classification (NCBI taxonomy): domain Eukaryota; kingdom Viridiplantae; phylum Streptophyta; class Magnoliopsida; order Saxifragales; family Hamamelidaceae; genus Hamamelis; species Hamamelis virginiana. The sequence goes on along the minus strand of JAESVK010000675.1, from coordinate 55,795 downwards.
TGGTGAAAACTATGGATTTTGGAAAAATAGAATGCAAAATTGGATAGAGTCTTATGATATGAGAATTTGGAAAGTTATAATGAAAGGGAATCAAAATGTTTTCAAAAAGGATGCTGAAGGGCAACTTGTTCCCAAAACCTTGGATGATTGGACCGAAGATGACATGAAAGTTATCCAAATCAATTCAAAAGAAAAAACCGTATTGTATTGTGCTATTAATGTTAGTGAATACAATCGAGTTTCATCATGTGCTACGGCACAAGAAATTTGGAAAAAACTTGAAGTCACTTATGAAGGTACCAAACAAGTTAAAAGTTCCAAAGCTCTCATGCTTAGACAAGATTATGAAATGTTTAAGATGATTGAAGGTGAAAATGTTAGAGATATGTTTACTCGCTTTACTAATCTTTTGAATGAATTGCAAGCTTTAGGGAAAGTTATTCCTAATGATGACATTGTATCTAAGATTCTTCTAGCTCTTCCACCTTCATGGAGTCCTAAAATCACCGCCATTCAAGAAGCCAAGGACATAGAGGAAATTGGCATTGATGAGCTTCTTGGGTCCCTTATTACTCATGAAACGGCTATGAAGAAGGAGAATAAGGCAATTCAAAATAAGAAAGACAATACCCAAGTGAAGAGAACTCTAGCTCTTCAATCCTCCATTCTTGAAGCAAATGATGGTGATGACTTCACCAACATTGATGATGATGAGGACATGGCTCTTATCACTAGGCAATTTCAATCCTTCCTAAGGATGAAGAAGAACCAATCTAAATAAGGCAATGGGAGATTTGTCAAAGCCAATAATGGTAGATGCTTCAATTGCAAGAAGTTTGGCCATACCATTGCACATCGTCCTAGCAAGAACTCATCATCCAACAACAACAACTTCCATTCAAGAACTGATCAAAGAGGCAAATGGAAGGCAATGGCTGCCACCACCACTACTTGAGATGATATTCTTGAGGATGAAAAGAGTGATGAAGAAACCACCCAAGAGGAGACGGTTAATTTTTGCTTATTTCCCAATATTGAGGAATCTTGCTTCATGGAAAATGATGATGAAGACAATGAGGTAAATTCTAATTCAAATTGTGATGATGATGAATGTGATTTATCTTTAGAGGACTTTCAAAATTTGAATAAACTATTCTATGATAAAAATTGTGTTTTAAAAAGGGAACTTGAATCTTTGAAGAAAAGTCTCTCAACTCTCAAAAATGAAAAATTAGCATTAGTGAATGAAAATTTCAAATTGACTTTGCTAAATGAAAAGCAAATAAATGAGATTAAGACCTTGAGAAACGTACCTTCCACTTCCAAATCTTTAATTGACTCTTCAACTTTTGAAAATGAAAACAAACTTTTGAAATCCAAAGTTGAAGACTTAAACAAAATTGTTTACAAATTTACAAGTGGAAAAGAAATTTTTGATAGGTTACTTGGAGCTCAAAGAGTTGGGCTAAACAAAGAAGGATTGGGCTATGTGTCAAATACTAACTCCAAAAAGTCTTCACTTTATGTAGACTTCTTTGTTAAAGCCTCAATGAAAGTGAACACCAAGAAACCTAAACCAAAACCTCATTCTCATTCACATGTTACAAAACATAATCCTGATGCTATTTGTCATTATTGTGAGAGGAAAGGGCATGTCACATTCAAATGTCCATTTAGAGGAAAAAGAGGACTTGGGAAAATGGTAGCTTGGATTAAAAGAGAACCTTCATCCAAGAAATCATTTGAACCTAAGACAATTACTATGAATGAACTTGAACGTTTGAGTATCATAACCTTATAGGACCCAAAAGAGTTGGGTACAAATAGTTCAATTGTTTTGTGTTTGTGGATGCTCAAGGCATATGACCTGTGACAAAAACAAATTCATTTCTCATACTCTCAAAGATGGTGGGCTTGTAACCTTTGGTGATGATAGCAAAGGCAAGATCATTGGTAGAGGTAAAATTGGTAATGGTTCTATTACTATTGATAATGTTTTGCTTGTTAGAGATTTAAATCATAACTTACTTAGCATTAGTCAATTATGTGATAATGGCTATTATGTGAACTTTACTTCTAATTCTTGCAATGTTTTGGATAAAAACAAAACCAATATCCTTGTTGCTAAACGTTTTGGAAACGTGTTTATCACTTGTTTTGATGATTTAACATCTCAAGATGTAACATGTCTTTCCACTTTACAAGATTCAAATTGGTTATGGCATAGGAGGCTTGGGCATGCTAACATGGATTTAATTCAAAAGCTTTCTAAAAATGAACTTGTTGTAGGCTTGCCCAAAGCTAACTTTTCAAAAGATAAAATTTGTGATGCATGTCAATTTGGAAAACAAATCAAAACTAGTTTTAAAACCAAAGCGCATATTTCTACATCTAGGCCTTTGGAATTGTTACATCTAGATTTGTTTGGACCAAATGATGTAGCTAGTCGTGGTAGTAAACTTTATGCCTTTGCTTTAGTTGATGATTACTCAAGATATACTTGGGTTCTATTCCTATCTCACAAAAGTGATTCATGTGGTGAATTTATAAAACTTTGCAAAAGACTTGAAAAAGAACAAGGCCACTATATCATTAGTGTGAGAAGTGATAGAGGTAAAGAGTTTAAGAACCAAGACATCGAAACTTTTTGTGATGCACAAGGATACTCACATAATTTTTCGGCCCCAAGAACTCCACATCAAAATGGAGTGGTTGAAAGGAAGAATCGTTCTCTACAAGAAATGAGTAGAACCATGCTTAATGAACACAAACTTTCTAGAACCTTTTGGGCGGAAGCGGTTAATACCGCTTGTTATGTGGGAAATAGAGTGGTTATTAGACCCATCCTAACCAAAACTCCATATGAGCTATGGAAAGGTCGAAAACCAAATATTGGTTACTTCAAAGTTTTTTGATCCAAATGTTATATTTTAAATGATAAAGATTATCTTGCTAAGTTTGAGTCTAAATCCGATGTGGGTATTTTTATTGGTTACTCTACTAATAGTAAAGCCTATCGTGTTTACAATAGACATACTTTAACCGTGCAAGAATCTATTCGTGTTGTATTTGATGAATCTAATCCATTTGTTTCCAAGAATGTTGTAGAAGATGATGAGAATAGCAAATTATTATCTAATGCTAATGAAGAGCTTGACAAGCTTAACATTAGTGCTACCTCATCAAATGATGCACCTCAAGAGGAACCAAGGAAGGACCCTCCAATTGAAAAAGGTGAACCCTCAAGTGAACCTCAAGAGTTACAAAAGTTGCCAAAAGCTTGGAAATTTGTGAAGAATTATCCAATTGATCAAGTGATTGGTGATCCTTCACGCAAAGTAAGTACTCGCTCCTCTCTTAGAAATGCTTGTAATCATATTGCATTTGTTTCTCAAATTGAGCCTAAAAATTTTAATGAAGCCGAAAATGATAATAGTTGGATTATGGTCATGCAAGAAGAACTCAATCAATTTGAAAGAAACAAAGTTTGGGAACTTGTACCTAAACCTAATTACCATACCATCATAGGCACAAAATGTATTTTTTGAAATAAATAGGATGAAGATAGTAATGTAATTAGAAATAAGGCAAGACTTGTTGCACAAGGCTATAACCAACAAAAAGACATTGATTATGATGAAACATATGCACCGGTTGCTAGACTTGAAGTTATTTGCATGCTTCTTGCATTTACTAGTTTTAAGGACTTTAAATTGTATCAAATGGATGTGAAAAGTGCATTTTTAAGTGGTTACATTACGGAGGAAGTCTACGTTAAACAACCTCTCGGTTTTGAAGATAACATTTTTCCAAACGATGTATACAAACTTTATAAAGCTCTTTATGGCTTAAAACAAGCACCAAGAGCATGGTATGAAAGGTTAAGTAGCTTTTTGCTCTCAAATGGTTTTATTAGAGGCAAAATAGATACTACTCTTTTCATAAAGCTTAAAGATAGTGACATGTTGATTGTTCAAATTTATGTTGATGATATTATTTTTGATGCTATTAATGATCTTCTTTGTGAGGAGTTTGCTAAGTTTATGCAAGATGAATTCGAAATGAGTATGATGGGAGAATTAACATTCTTCCTTGGACTTCAAATCAAGCAAACCAAAGAAGGCATTTTGATCAATCAAGCCAAGTATGTGAAGGACATGTTGAAGAAGTTTGGCATGGAAGGTGTAAAGTCTAGTCCTACACCAATGAGCCCCACAACTAAGCTTGATCTTGATGAAAATGGTAAGAAGGTAGACCAAAAACTATATCGAGGTATGATTGGTAGTCTTCTTTATTTAACCGCAAGTAGACCGGATATTATGTTTAGTGTTTGTTTGTGTGCTAGATTTCAAGCTAATCCCATGGAATCCCACTTACTTGCCGTTAAAGGCATATTTAAATATCTTGTTGGGACTTATGATTTAGGCTTGTTATATCCTAAACATGCTTCATGTCAACTTGCTAGTTTTTCGAATGCGGATTTTGACGGTTGTAAAACCGACCAAACGAGCACTAGTGGCACTTGTCATTTTATTAGCCACTCGCTTGTCTCTTGGTTTAGAAAGAAACAAATCTCGGTAGCTCTTTCCACAACCGAAGCAGAATACATTGTCGCCGAAAGTTGTTGTGCTCAAGTTTTGTACATGAAACAACAACTTGAAGGCTATAGGATTCATTTCACTCTCATTCCTATTCGTTGTGATAACACTAGTGCTATTAATATTTCTAAGAATCCTTGTTTGCACTCTCACACAAAACACATTGAAATTATGCACCATTTTATTCGTGACCATGTGCAAATGGGAGATGTTGAACTAAAATTTGTTAGTACGGACAATCAATTAGCGGACATCTTCACGAAATCTCTCCAAGAGGATCATTTTTGCACAATTCGGCGTGAACTTAGTATGGTTAGACCAATGGAATTGTAATTGTGCATGTTATTGTATTCTTCTATTTCTCTAATTTTTTGCCTTTTTGAGATGACAAAGGGGGAGAAATATTTGAATACATTGAAACTATAATGTTTGAGCTTGTTTATTGCTTGCACATATATTGTTGAGAATGTTGATTCAACCATGCTTGATGTGCTAATTTGAGGGGGAGCTTTGCTCTCTATTTATTATTCAAAGTTATGGTTTGTCATCATCAAAAAGGGGGAGATTGTTAGCCCTAAAGTCCTTG
>JAESVK010000675.1:22147-45611 GCA_017140935.1 Hamamelis virginiana | reverse complement strand
GAATGTGTTGATGAGCTCCAACAAGATATGACTTTGATTCTATTGAGCTCCAACAAAATGTTTGTTGATCATCAAAATGCGGTCAATGCAATTGACCTTAGGGCTAACAATATATATATATATATATATATATATATATATATATATACTGATATATAGTGATTGAAATAATGCTTTGTGCAGTAATATTTCACATTTATATAACTTTGCATGTATCATGTGTGACTATTTAGATGGTGACCATATTTGATCTCCCAATTAACAGGGCTATAAATGGACAATATACTTTCAAGACTCGCACAGCAGTTGGCTAGTTTCAAAATCCTCAGTTGTTCCAATAAAATTTTCTTGCTGCACCTTCTATTCTTCCTTCCCAGTTCCTTCAGATATATGTAACTGCAGAATTCTGATGCTAAATATTTGTTGGTTATCATAATATTCCATCCTACTTCTTATTTTCAGTCCCCAAAACAGATAAATTCTTTTTTTTTCACTTTTACCATATGGTACCTGACAAATTTTTTAATGCAGGATTTTTAATATGGTTCTATTTTATAGGAATTAAGCATATTAGCTAAGTTTAACTATGGTTCCAAAGTTTAAAAAGCATATTAAATATGCTCTTTGGTTGATTTCTTTTGGTAGCCACACAACTAGACAATCTGCTCGAAGATTGTTTGTGGAAGCACTATTATATTTTCACCTTAATTTGAACCTACCATGCCAACAATTATTAGGATTCTTTAAAGATCATGAAATCAAGAATCTCCTTCTGTTGCCTGTGTCTTGTATATGTACTTATACTATCAAATGCCTAAGCCAATGTTTTTTAAAAGACTAACCGTAATTACTGGATCGATAATTTCTATGCTTGGATTATCATGTGGCAAAAGAATATGGCTGGTTCAAAAGGTCACTGCATGAATATCGGTTGAACATATCCGCTCACAACCTAAACTCTACATATCCGCTCAGTTTATGAAAATTTTCACATAAGCCCATCAAGTTCAAGGAAATTGCTTACCCATTCTAAATCATTGGAGAAATCAAAGAACTCATCTACATTAAAGCTAATATTTGATTTTGTTTAACAGTAGTTCAATGAAACACCCAAATGCTACATACGAGAATTATTAATACAAGTAACAACTTCATCAAAAATTGATTATCGATCATTTTTTGTTGGTTGTTGAGCATTTTTTTGTTGGTTGTCAATGATTGCTTGGAGCTTCAAATTATTGTGGTGAACTTCCATAGGCAACAGTGACGTGGTGGCTTCATGAACCTCGCTCATACTAACATTAAAAAATTCTCATCTTCGATAACGCAATTTTGTCTCTCATTCACTAACCCATTGCACAAATCCCTTACATTGTCCCACCTAAACATACAAAAATAAAATGAGAAATTATTTGAGTTAAACAAAACTCTATGTAAAAAAGCCCCAAAAAAAATTCTTACATTACAAGTTGAAGCATGTAACTCCCCAAATTGACGCTACTAAGGACCCTTGTACGCCCCAACTTAACATCCGTACCAACCCTTCCGGATAGGTCGACACGTGTCAAGCTAAAGATACAACCAGTCCTGCTCATCCGTATTTCCTTATTGGTCACAAAAATTTACATATAACAAAATGATATGGCATATCATACACAATATGTCCCAAATCATCACATATGAATTCAATAAATCAAATAATATTGCCAACAACCCTGGCAAGTAGGCTAATCCAAAATCAATACACAATCTGATGAATCCAACATATAATACATAAACTATAAAAATGCAACAACCTTAAGATCTGACCAACAATCCTTAGCGAAGGATTTAGCTGAGCCAGGAATGCAAACCCAAAGGTAAACCTGCAATTTACTGCAAAAAGCAGGGGTGAGCTTTCACGTGCTCAGTAAGGGATAATATAACCTCTACGAATCAATAACAATACATTAATACATGGGATACTTATGTAAAACAGTTATTTATAAGGTTTAATGAATTTATAAAACAACTAATCAACCATTGTTTAAAATATGTGTGGATTTTCAGTAGAAAAATAAAATTCTTCGGTATAACTCCAGTAACCAGTAACAAGACATATGTCACGCATGCGGAATGCCCCGTCGCATGTGAATAATAGCCAAATAACGTCCTCAATCCATAGCATGGTAATACCGCCACACAAGGGCTCGACATATTCCATCGGTATGGACCTCGGCCCGATTGGCATATGCGTCGCCTCAACGGGTCCCTAGCATATCCAATCATGGACTGAATCATATTATAGGGCTGCTGATTCTAGGCTAACAAGCCTTTAGCTCAACTGGCCTACAAACCAAATCCCAAAAACGGAGATCGTAGTCACGCCGCCTGTAGTATCAAGTAGGGCCATGGGCCCAAACCCCCAATGATACGATTTAGTCCACATACATATATATACATGCATGTCCTGAAATATAATAACTATCATGCAATGCCCACTGGGTGAAAAGACGAGGAGTTTTCTCTGACAAGTCAGTTCAGCTACGCGTGGTATAGATTCAATAATAATCGTTATATAACGTCCACCAGGATTGAAGAGATGAGGAGTTTTCTCTGACAAGTCAATTCATCCTTCCGTGGTATAAATCACAATAACCAAAGTCCATTAGGCATGGAAGCCAATTTCCAGTAACCAGAGCCTTCTCAATTAATATAAAATATCTCTCAAAAACCAATATCATTTCCAAAAGAACAGTGAATGGCATAAAGTATAGTCAACAGCATTTGTGATGCATAAATCCATTTAGAAAATGTGATTTACTCATATGTCAAAACCATAAACAATTATTTCCCTAAACAGTCAATTCATATACCCATTCACTCAGTTAATAACATCAACAGAAGAAGATATCGAAATTCTCACATTTTGTTATGGTTTGTCAAAAGTAAAGCATTTCCATTTGAAATCATTTGATAACGTTTAAAACATGCCACACAGTGTGTACAGTTCATAAACAGTTATATTCCATGTATCTATTTGTCAGAACAATAAAAATAGTAAGGTTCACAAGTGTTTATGAATCATATCATCAAGAAAGTGTTTAAAGTTCATATGGTTCTCAAAACAGTTATAAAACAGATATATCGTTATCAACAGTTAAAGATTACTTATCCCTACCTCAATGTCTCAGTGTATCTAATCATTGCGGCTCCACGAGCCTTCCAAATGCAATGCTCAATGCACCCCAATGCAAGTGGTTCTCCAAAGAACCTTTCAAACTAAAAAATAACATATATTGCAAACAAGGAATTAAGAGAATGCATACAGAATTTATAATCTTAAGGGTAAAGTAAAACACTTCCCTTAAAACCAATAACTTGGAATCCAAAGGACTCAAACTCCCCAAAATACTTAACCGGAGGCTCACAAACATTCAAGACACAAATCCAAGGAAAGAAGGTTGGAAAAACCAAGTTAAATAGAAGAACAGCGCGATAATCCCCTTCTATCGATAGACAAAACACCAAAACCAATTTTTCAAACGAGAGCATCCTCTATCGATAGAGGCTCCTCCTCTATGGATAGAGAGCACTCTGAAACGTACACCTTCGAGCAACAATGAGTTCGACTTCCAAAAACTCATCAAAACTCCTCCAAATCGAAATCCAACAGTTCAAAACATAGATCAACCCAAAATAGACTTATAAAACTTGAAATCCGATAGAAAATTCGAGATCCAACGGTGAAAATGAGAAAACCACAAAGTTTTAGGCATAAAACCCACATAAACTCAAAATATGGTTTAACACCAAAACAAGCTATAAAACCCCAACTAATACTTTGAACTAAACTAGTATACACAAAATTAACCTTTCAAAACCATCCATAGTTATCAAAACTTTAAAAGATTCAATCTTTGATTTCAAAAACCCACAAAACCCATTTTGACAATAAGTTCACAAACCACCAAAAATCAACATAAACCCTTACTAAACCCATAAATCCAAACCTATACAACACACAACACTTACTCCAAACTTCCCCAAATATTATACAACAAGATTTCACAAACCCCAACTTCAAACCCTCAAAAATGGGTATAAAGAAAAGAAAAGAAAATGAGAAGAAGGAAAAGATAACACAAAATAAACAAAACGTACCTTCACCGGCGACGGCGACCTTCCAGCGGGCTCCCGACGATGACCCCTCCTTCTCTCTCTCTCGCTATTTCTCTCGGTCTCCCTCCCTCTCTCACGGCTGAAAAATAGAAAGAATGAAAGGGGTGGATTTACTTATATAGTAAATGGCAAAATTGTAATTATTGACAAGTTTTTTTTTTTTTTTGAAAATCATTAAAATATTCATATAAAAAGGAAAACAAATTTTGGGTTATCACAATCTCACCCCCTTAAAAGAATTTCGTCCTCGAAATTTAAAATTTAAAAAACATTGTTGAAAAACAGAAAGTGCATTCTCACACGTCTCACTTTAACTTCCCACGAAGCTTCCAATCGACCAGCTTCAGCAACTTAAATAGAACTCTTATGCGACGCGCTTTATCCCGTTCTCACTAGCTTATCGAGTATCACCAATGTTGTATCAAGCCCTTGCACTGCAGCTGTAACTCCGATCGTTCACCTTCTGATACTATGTCGAATTCTTCAAGAAGATGTCACTAAAACGTTCAAACTTTGCACACGCAATGAACCTTGAACACTTGATTGACAGAGAAACCACCAAGCTTTTATCTCCTACGAAAAATCCCATCATTTTGCGATCTTTTCTAACACAATTTATATCTCGTAAGTCGAAGACACCAAACTTATATAAGAGAATTAGATTAATGCCAGCCACGAGCCATATCTCTCACTTCATTCTTAGAGCGCTTCAAATTGTCCATTCATGCTGAAACTTCAATTCACATACTTCTTCCAGTTGTACAGCTTCTAATATGCTCGATCCTCCCTTATAATGCTCTCGTTGCTAAAATCTTTACCAACCTTTTTCTTCAAATCGCCTCAAATCTTGCACTAACTTCTTTGATTTCCTCGTCAGTCACAAAGGTAGAAAACAAGCTTCTTCAAAGTAATCGCTTTCTTTGTCCCGTATCTGGTGTAGATATACGTACCACCGCAAGTGGAAAACGTTCTTGTTGCTAAAGAATCCATTTTCTGTAATTAATATTTAAGTATTCCGCTTCGCCTGCTTCCTTCTCTGCCAATTCTACCTCAACTTGATCTCAAACGCCAACATTTACCTCTCTTTCGAACATTAATGATAAGTTCCATCCTCATAAAATAAAATCATTGGCTTCACTGATACTTATCTTAACTCCAACAGGTCTATTTCGATCATTTCCAGCGCAGCTTCCCAAACCAGAACAATATTGTCCAGTATGAATTACGACTTCCAGTAATGTCTCTCCCTCAACCTCAACCTCAACCTCAACCTCAACCTCAACCCCATCCTCACCCATCACCAGGGCCTGTTGGAACTATTGGTACTATTGGTCCTATTGGGTCAGAGCATCACTGTTACACTAATTCAAAGCAAACTCTTATCAATTCAGAAGGAATACCACAAAGGCTCAAATTCCAAAATCCATATCTCCAGATATTACGCTAGCCAGACTCACAACCATTTCCAAAGCATCCACCAATTCTAAGGAACAGATACTAACATAAATAGAAAGATACTACAAATCAACTAATATCACACAAATTCAAAACATTACACAAAGTCACATCACATCAATTCACAACATTACAAAGCAAAATTGGATTTGCGAAAGAGCGAAAGAGCGACTAAGAACGACAACTCTACCTTATTATCTCGTGACACCAGGTGCTAACGAAATTGAACTTCAACGATAAGGGCAAGTTGAACGGATATGCCCCGGATGCCCGCAACCAAAACATACAACCACCCCATCAGCATTCACACCACCACTTCCTCCAGATTGTGCGACACGTATATACGGAGAATCCCTTTGCTTTCCACCGGATGAGCTTGAACTACCACTAACGCTGCTTCTTGTACGACCTCTTCCATGATTACGTGCCATTCTTAAGCTTGTTGTCCATCGTCCTCTCGATCCTTGCGCATCTCTTGGAGTTCCAAAAGGTGCCTTGAAATAATCCAATGAATCTATCCCAAGATATTCCAGCAATTGGCCAGGTACGAAGAATAGCTTGCCACCAATCATAAGCCTCGTCTCGAAATTGGGAAGACGCAAAATCCACTCTATGCTCCTCTGGTACGCCGGCCCTTTCTAAAAATCTACGAATACCACTCAACCATCTTCTTGCACCATGATAGTCCGAACTTCCACGAAAAACTGGCGGGTGAAGCTGTTGAAAATTCTTATATGTTGTAGTCCTAATTCCTTCAGTAGCCATAGTCGAAATGTGAACTGTAGTCTACAGAATAGCTTCAGATTGCGGTTGTAGCAATACAGTTGTATCCTGTGTTAGCTGTTGCATTTCACCTTCTGATAGTAGTGGAGAAGATTGAGATGATCTGCCAGACTCTAAGCCAAATCCAAAGCCTACTCCTAAAGCCGACATTCTAGGGAAGCTACAAGACAAATGTCAAGGCGACCCTTAAGGCACACCAAAAGCAAACTTAAATATCGTGAAAATCAACGAACACCCAAAACCCAACCCGATATGTCTACCCATCAATCACACAATCATGATGCATGCACTATCTCTAAGGTCTCACCGAGTAACTATATGCAATGCATGAATTCCCATTTGGACCTACTAATGAGCTCTGATACCACTTTGTAACGTCCCAAATTGACGCTACTAAGGACCCTTGTGCACCCCAACTTAACATCCGTACCAACCCTTCCGGATAGATCGATACGTGTCAAGCTAAAGATACAACCTGTCCTGCTCATCCGTATTTCCTTACAGGTTACAAAAATTTACATATAACAAAATGATATGGCATGTCATACACAATATGTCCCAAATCGTCACATATAAATGAATTCAATAAATCAAATAATATTGCCAACAACCCTGGCAAGTAGGCTAATCCAAAATCAATACACAATCTGATGAATCCAACATATAATACATAAACTATAAGAATGCAACAACCTTAAGATCTGACCAACAATCCATAGCGAAGGATTTAGCTCAGCCAGGAATGCAAACCCAAAGGTAAACCTGCAATTTACTGTAAAAAGCAGGGGTAAGCTCTCACATGCTCAGTAAGGGATAATTTAACCCCTACGAATCAATAACAATACATTAATACATGGGATACTTATGTAAAACAGTTATTTATAAGGTTTAATGAATTTATAAAACAACTAATAAACCATTGTTTAAAATAAAGCAACAACCTTCTCTCTCTCTCGCTATTTCTCTCGGTCTCCCTCCCTCTCTCACGGCTGAAAAATGGAAACAATGAAAGGGGTGGATTTACTTATATAGTAAATGGCAAAATTGTAATTATTGACAAGTCTTTTTTTTTTTGTGAAAATCATTAAAATATTCATATAAAAAGGAAAACAAATTTTGGGTTATCACAAAGCATAATAGTGCCATCCAAAATTCTTCAGTTTTGAAAAGGTTACCTTGGTTTTGCACAGATAACCATTAAACTCAAGCAATTAACCTGTAAATATACAAGCTCAGGTAATATCTTTGGACCCTATGATATCTTCAAAAATCCCACTCCTGCACTCTTATGATTTAGTCTTCGTATAGCTTTAAACAACTGCAATTACAATGTCTAGATTTGTCTAAGCCTAGAATGTTTCCATAGAAATGAAACCAAACACATCCTTGAGCCATGGTAACTATTCATTCATAATTTCACTCGACCCAAAAAAAAAAAGGAAATTTTCTGGTTAAGTAACATACAATGCGAATAGGAAATCAGATTGCAAGAGACATTCCCTTAAAGAAATGAACAAATTTGAGAACATATAAAGCCAGTAACCTCCACCATCCTCACCACACAAAATAATTTAAACCCAACAAACACACATGTTGGCCCAAGTATATACCTCTAGAGGGGGGTGAATAGAGGTTTTGCAAACTTTTCAAAATAATTACCAAATAAAAATTATGGTTCAATTAAATTTAGTGGAAGAGAGAAGTTTGAATCACAATACAACGATTAATATAGAAGGTATATAAATTGAAATGCAAGAGAAAAGTCAGAGAGATTCAAACACAAGGATTTAACGTGATTCGGTCTCCGCCTACGTCCATGCCTCAAGAGCCCCGTCTTGAGGATTCCACAATCCACTATGGATCACTCCTTCAAGGTGGAAAAACCTTTACACTTTGTCTTCTTTCAAAGGTGGAAGACACTCACCCACAACCTACTTTCAAGGTGGTAGATTCTCACCTACAAGGATTTCACAAAACCCTTAACTCTCACAAGATTACAAATGAAGATTGAGAATGTGTACAATAGAAAACCTCCTCAAAGAGTAAATGATGTACAATGATAAAGCTCTCACTAAAATCATACAAAGATTAAGAACACATATTTGGCTCAAGAGAGAATGATGAAAACTAGTTTGATATGTGTTTGTATATGATCATTAGTTGTTTCAAGACTCATATAATGAGTATAAATAGGTTTCAAAACAAATATGGTCATTTGGAGTCAAAATAGAGTCATTTGGAGTGTTAAAAACTAGCCGTTATGAAGTTGCAAAACCATTAGTCGACTAGGACAAGGTGGTTAGTTAACTAACAAGTCATTCTTCAAAAGGTTTTGGCTTTCCGAGCTCGGTTAGTAGACTAGGCACTAAGGGTTAGTCGACTAGCTAAGCAAAACTCAGTTTAAACAAAATCTGGGTTTGTTAGTCGACTAGGCATAGGGATGTTAGTCGACTAGGCACAGCGGTGTTAGTCGACTACCAACTTAAACATGGCTATTGACCTTCCATTAGTCGACTAGCAAAGAGGGGTTAGTCAACTAGGACACTATTAGTCGACTAGACCATGGTGCTTAGTCGACTAACTTAGAATTTCTCAAAACACTGCCTCTATACTTCACTTAGTCGACTAGGACTAAAGGGTTAGTCGACTAGGGAAGTTCCAATGTCAATATTTCAAAATTCTTAAGTCAAAATCGAAATCAAACACTTGAGCAAGTTAACTAAGTGTTCCAAAACATTTTTGGGCAAGTTTAAAATATTTTCCAAAGATGTTTAAGCCAAACCAATAAGTATAAAACATTTTGTCTTTCAATTCATATAGCCCATTGTAGATATCCATTTTTTACCATGAGAAAGATCATAAATGGTTGCTGTGATGTGAGGTGAAATACGGTGTCGAAACCTTAAGTCACTCATTGTACTCTTCTGTGTAGTTAGATAGAGGTCATTATTGCATGTAGGTTTTTAGGTCAAATTGAGTCGGTTCTTTTTGCATTTAGTTTTTAGAGAATCTAGGAATGTCCCGGCTAAATTTCACGGTATCCTGAGCCAGGCTTGATAAAAATAAGGCATTTTGTGACTTGAAGGGCAGCGTTGTCCTTTGAATCACAAAAGCCCTGAATGACTGTCGATCTTGTCCCGGATGGTCTCGAGGCTTTGGCATAGATATTTAGGGTGTGTTTGGTTGCTAAGTTGATCAGTGACAAGCTCCATAGAGACTCCTGGCTCATGTTTGGCTCTTAAGGCCCAAAAGGCCCTTTTAAGCTCAGGTTAGGATTTCGACCAAGAATGACCAGAATTCGATCTTTTTATCAAATGGAATCCTTCAAAAGTTTTAAAACATTTTCTTAAATGTTTTCACAACTTTTTTTGAGAAATATAAACAATTTCGAGAGCAATTGGTTAGCAGATTTCAAAACCCTAATTAGGGCCCGGTAAGCCCTAGGATGGATGGTCACCCGAGCCCAATGCTCTGATTAGCCAATTTTGCCAATTTTGAGTGTTTCAGGCACTTGGGACTCTTCCAATGCTTATCTAGCTCAGTTAGGAGGGTCTTGCACGACCTTAGGACCTTGGAAGACTCAATTGGGACCCTTAGGTCATTCCTAAGGGTTTTAATGTGAGCCATTGATTAATTTGAAGCCTCTCTATAAATATAAGGCTATGAAATCAGTTTTGGGAGAGCTAACTTGGAGAATAAAGACATGAGGCACTTGCACCAGCCCCCTAGAGCCTTAGCCACGTTTTTTGGAAGCCATTGGAGGTTGAAGAAGAAGCTAGGAGCAATGAAGAAGAAGGTAAAGATGTAAGTTTAACCTACTATTGTATTTTTCTTAATGAGTTGCATAATATAGTCGAAATATGCATATTTCTTCTTCTTCTTCTTTTTCTTCTCTTTCATTCTTCTTCCATGTTTATATCATGTTAGGAATGCATGTTTAGAAGTAATAGAAGTAGTGTTAGTTGAGTCTTGCATATAGAAATTAAGTCATGCATGGGTGGTTTCTGTTTTAGGATTTATTTTAAGTCTAGAATGTAAAAGTGTTCTTGCATGATGAATATGGCTTTCTTCCTGGTTTTAAAAGCATGATGATTGCTATATGAATGTTGTGGGCATGTTTAGAATTTATTTCATGTTTAGGATGCATGCTAAGAACTTGTTTTATGTACATTATTTTCTTTCTTTTTTTAGTTAGGAATGCATATTAGATAAAAGGTTTGAGTCTTTTGCATATTTTAACCATGTTAGAATGTTAGAAGTAGAATCATGCATTGTTTTTTCATAAATAGCATTATTATTATTCTTAGTTACTAAGGCTTATCACATGGAATGCTTAAGTTTTGATTGATATATGAATTGTGTTCGAGGGAGCATACAATGGTAAGTTTCTTCCCTTATGATGAGTTTCATTAAGCATAATTATAATGTGACTTTGTGATTGTTTTGCATGGTGTTTTAGCATGATATTTTAGTATGCATATTAGGTTGCATGTTAGTCATTCTTCCCTTTTTTATTTGTTATTTTCATGGATTTTAATTCATTTTTAAAAAAACATTCAAATCTGTCCAGAAGTTGAAACACTACTAGAAAAACCCTCATTCACGACACTCAAAAAGTGTCGTTATACCATGTTTACGACACTTTGGGAAGTGTCATCCATTGCACTGTCGTGAAAATTTTTACGACACTTTTCGAAGTGTCATAATAGATCAACCTTGCACGACACTTAAAAAGTGTCGTTGAAAACTTATATTGTTACGACACTTTATGAAGTGTCGTAACAGATCATACTTGCACGACATTTATAAAGTGTCATTATATTGGAACGACACTTTATAAAGTGTCATTATAAAATGTCTTAGAATGACACTTTTAAAAGTGTCGTAAAACTTTAGACATACAATGACATTTTATAAGTATCGTTAAATTAACCCAGAATATATATATATATATATATATATATATATATATATATATATATATATTATGTTTCCTAACATCAGATATCATCCCATTTCACCAATACACGTACATAAAAGAGAATTGCAAAATATGGTTCACTTCATTATCAACATATATCCAAATTACATGTTTACCGCAAACCAACATATCCAAAGTACATGTTTACCAAGTACAAATTTTTTGTTCAAAAAATAAAAAATATATGGTTCTATTACATCCAAAACATTCTCATGAGCAAATGGCAATAAAAGTATAGCTTCCAAAACTCGTTTGCAAGTCTTCGACACGCAAAATGTAGCTTCATGTTGTCTTTGATTGGCTTCGTATTTTCTAGGACCCTGTGAGAAAAATATACATATGCAAATTTTAGTAATTATAACTTTATATTGCACCTGTGTTGATAATGTAAAATATCGAAGTATATATGAAAAGTGTAAATGATAAGCCAAAACAAAAGCTATATATATATATATATGACCTTCAACAGTCACATTTACGTACCTAATGTTGACTTCAGTAATTAAGAAAAGTAATTACCTTCTTTCATCCTATTATTATTATTATTATTATTATTATAAGGCAAGGCTGGCATTACCCACAAAAAATAGGGCAAGGTTTCCTTTACAAATCACAAGGAGTCATGAAGAAATGCCTCCTTCCATTGCAGCAACAAATGGAGGATTTCTCCTATCTATAACTTGCAATCTGTTTATTAAAACTCAATGGGTTCAGTTCGAGATAATAATTGTAAGAAAAATGGAAAGAAACAAAAATCCAATAAAAAAGACCCATACAAAAATGTAAAGAAAAAGAAACCAAGGCCCTCAAGGTAAGGAATTTAATTCATACATCTTCCTACCATAGACCACTTTAAACTATGCCAATCAACACAAACTGCTATTTTCTCAATGCATCCATGTCTTCTATGGACCAACATTCACTTGTATAAATGTGCAAAGGCTAAATCAAATCTGGGGGTTCAATTAAGAAATGGACCCAGCAAGAAAGTTGATGTTATGACTTGTGAGAGCAAACAAAGAGTCAGGAATAAAATATGCTCTCCACAGCAATAAAAAATGCGCCCGCGCGCGCGCGCGCACACACAGAGAGAGAGAGAGAGAGAGAGAGCACCTTAATTTGAAAGAGCATCAGAGGACCTCAGTTCTTCGGAATTCGCTTCAGATTTCCATACAACATCTTTTAATCCTGATGAGAAGCTTTTGTAGAACTACAATTTGATTGGAGAATTGGGAAACCAAATCAGTCAATAGTAAACTAGGCCTTTAAAATACAAGGTTCCTCGAAATGAAAACATCGTAAAGATTTTAGGAATTAAACTATAACATACCTGCCATTGCCTTTCCCAATCAAGCAGCATAGGCCAAGTCCCAAACCAAGCTCCAATAACAGCTCCATGTGCTGGTAAACAGATCATATAATCTATGGATCCAACTGGCCTGAAAATGAATAATATGAAACATCATAATAGCACATAATTGGCCAACTGCCAAAGGGATGGCATAAGTGCATAAAAACTTTTTCCAGTTGTGGAAACTAGTGATGGTTATAGAATGTTCTATACCAAGATAATTATAAATTCATATGTCAGTATGGTGGGGCTTTTTGAAAGGTTCTGTGAAAACTACAGACATGGATGCGCAGCGGAAGAGGGTAAAAACAAAACTTTTTCATTTTTAATAAAAACATCCATGTTCACAAAACCTCCAAGAACGATACAAGCATCGGATCATATATATATAAATATACAGTTAATCAAAGCATATAAAAACTCACTATGATTATGTTCTTCGGTGTAGGAATCCTTCGAGTTTCAAAAGCATGAAACCTCCAAAGCGTATCCACACGAGAGCAAGACTCCGAAAGCTTCTCTAGTCTTCCACAACCCTTTGTGGCAAGCTAGAATGGAGAGGGAGAGGAGAGAGAATTCGGCCCTCTAGGGTTTCTGTGCCTTAGAGTGTGTGAAACACTCTTATTTATAGACTTTCTCCTCTTTGGGGGGTGTTTGGTTACTAGTGCTAGCATGACCAATCATCCTCGAATAGAGTAATCCTATTCTCGGTTAGTATTGACTTTTAATCAATTAACGTTTAATTATTAAAGTCAAACAAACGCCATGATAGGATTCCCCTCTCTCAAGCTTAAGGAACTCACTTACTCTCTATTGTGTGTGACCCTTTGGGTTCACCCTAACCTAGCAGTGACAGGGACATCTCTATGTCTCCCAAAAATAGAAACTTTCTATTTTAAGGTTCAATTGGAACGATTCCAATTTTGCCCTCATTGATAACACTTTATCAATAGGCTTTCACTGGTCATGAGTGACATCTAGCAACATATCATGACATACCCTAGGTTTAGGTGAATAGCAGAACTATGTGAACCCTTCATGTTATTTAATCCTTCATCCCCTAATGTCACAGTTAAGATAATAGGTATGGTTTTAGTCAAACCCTATCTTAACCACTTGATATCTGTCCCACAAAATATAATCTCAATAAGGTAATCGCAGTGAAACTCTTTTCACTGTTTACCTATCACTCTGGCCAGAGGTTCCCTTTGAGAATTATCTTTGTGAACTTATCCTGACATTCTCTCTCATATAACTGAGAGTAATGATCCCTTATTGCACACTCATCCATCTTCATGCATAACTCATTAGAGCCAATAAGCATCGATTACAACCTAATGGTTAAGGCCGTACGAGATACTATCAAACTCTAGCAACCTATGCACAAGACAGCTATGGTGTCTCAGGTCTAAGGACTACCAAATTAATGGACATAACACTAGAATATTCCTTTGACAGAACTACCATAGGAATACTCTTTTGCAGATCATGTTCAGTGTACATATTCTCTAATATGCACCCACAGATTAACCTAAGTGTCACTACACTGATAGGAAAGACTACCTATCCTCCATATGAGTTGGTTTAAATCTGTGCTACTCTTCATACGGTTAATTAAATATCCACTTTAATAAACCTTTGAGTAGGAACTCTTTTAGAATAAATGTATATGAGAAATATCAGTCTCTCTATCTCAACTCTTTGAGATGCATATTTCTCTTATCATTTATTCATGGACCTTATCATATATATGTGAGAACATATTAGATAAGTTATACCTTCCATATATAGATAATATGAAACTCAATATACCCTTTAGGATTGGTTTTAGGGCATACTTCTAACACTTTTGAGTATTAGGAATTTCAGAATACGTATCCTTAACATATATACATATATAGCTCACTTATTATTAATACAATAAGATCTCTCTGTTGAAAATACTTCTTCCAGGCTTACTACTACAATTTTTATCAGATCATACTTGTAAAGTAGTATTCATTAATATTCAAATATATAAATTCACAAAAACAATACCCCTTCCATCTCATTTTGTTAAGAGAACTTTGACAACACACACAAAGGAAAACAATTAATGTACTGACTTTTCACTAGTTTAACTTCACCACAATACCTTCTGTTATATTAAAATTTACCTTTATAAAGGAAAAAAAAAAAAAGATAATAAAAAGGGTCATGGACACATAAAAAAACACTCATGGACAAGAGCGCAATGAGAAATTCAATTCCAAATAATCCCATTGTAGAGTCACTGCATACTTCAAACCATTGATCACATGAAGGCTCCTTAACTAGTTGTTTCCACTTTCCATATATATTTGACATAATATCTTACATATATCACAAGTACCTACAAATCCAACCATTAAAATATTGCTGAAATACTTTCAAACATTTGGAAAAAAAAGAAAAAGAAAAAAAGAAAGGCAAATGTACATGTGCAGTCACCACCATATATGCTAATTTCACAAGTCAATTAAAGCACTCCAAATATTATCGAATATGGGGTTCTCACTAAAAAAGAGAGCCAGGATATTATCCAATAGAGGCCATCTAATAAATATAAGTTCAAAATTGAATACCTTTGTTAAACAGTTTATGCAAGTAACAAGAGTTCTCTCATCTTCACTAACCAAAAAGGGTACAATAACCTGCAAAGTTAGAAAGCAAGAAAGAACATTATGGATGTCTGAGAAACACAGTGAATGAACTAGCAGAAATTTCTGGAAGGTAAGTTACACACACTCAGAGATCTGAAAGGATCATATTCGGATAACACAGTATACAGACATTGTTCTGCTTCATTTGAAGCCTGAAAACAGAATTAGATGTACATAATTTTTTTCTAGAAGCTAATTAAATATTCATAATAAATGCCCTTCAAGCTTCATTGTAAAATATAGATCAAGATAATTGAAGCCTTGAAAAAAATGAGGAAATTTTCCTAAGAAAAGTATAAATTTTAGCTTAAATTAGATAGTATATATTTACCAAAGCTAATAGCGAAAGATGACCAAATTTCCTCAAGTTTCATGGTGAAATATCCTTCAAGATGGGAGTGAGTCTAAGAACTATTATTCCAGGAACTTTTTTTTTGTAGAAACAAGCAGAGCCTAAACAAAAGAGATGGGGGTCTCTCAATTAGTATTATTACTTAGATTATTTTACTAGAGTTTGATCTTCCTGGTTTAAGTAGAGAAGAACTATTGTTAGATTATTACTTAGTTATATATCCACGAGCCATTGATAAACTCTAAGGATGTTTTCCATGAACCCGTATTTCTTAAAAATTAGGCAATCACATTAATAATAACAAAAGAGCAATAGCTTGAGAGGGAAAGAGAATAACCCATGTATATATAACTCAAATTTCTTCACATATTGTCATTGCAGTAAAAATCTTCTGCAACGTCAAGTTCAACTATCAAAATTTGTCTAAAAATCCTCTAGGGAAAGAGATATCATTTCTCCATGAGAGATGATATCAAGAAGAGCACAGAGAGAGAAATTTAACCTCTTGCCTGTGATTTTCCGTATTAATACGAGTAGAATCTTCTAGGGAGTTCCCATTGAGGCGGTCCTTTATGGACCTGTTGGTCCCGGCCTCCATGAGAGCTGATGACGGCACCGAGAGAGAGGCGGCACAGAGAGAGAAGAGAGGGTTAGGGTTTGATGAGGGCCGGGAGTGTTTCGAGGGGGGGGGTTTGAAGTGTTTTCTTTGTTTTGCTAGGGAAACTGTAGGGCAAATTGAAGGGGATACTGGGAAGTTCAAAATATTTAGTGTCAAACCCAAAAATTTTAGAGCCAAACCCAAAATCTTAAGCACCAAGACCCAAACGGCAACGTTTAGAATGTTTGATTCAATTTTTTAATGTTATTATAGTATTTTAAATATATATTTGAAAAATTATAGAACGCATTTTAGAAAATATTTTAAAAAATTGACCGTTAGATTGGATAAATTTTTCCTGAATTTCATACTCTCCAAAAATCATAGTGATCCAATGGTCAGTTTGAAAAAATCGATGGAGAAAAATGGTGATATTTTGAATAACAAAAGTTACAAATTTTCACATTGACACTTCACATAAATAGACCGTTGGATCACAATGATTTTTGGCGAGCATGAAATTCATAATCAATGTATCTAATCCAACGGTCAATTTTTTAAAATCTATTTTGTAGTTGTCACTACACATGTCATCTTACCAATAGTTTACGAGTGATTTTAACAATTTAAATGTTTTCTCAAAAACCAACCGTCGGATCTATGTGATTTTTTGCATACACAATGTTTTTATATGGAGCATCTTATCCAACAGTCAGTTTCTTAAAATAGTACCCCCCATATGTTAACATTTGTACTATATATCTATATATATATATATATATATATATATATATATATATATAAGCTAGCTAGAACCATATATGATACACAAGTTTAACGTACAATTTAAATGTTTTCCCAAAAACCAACCGTCGAATCTATGTAATTTTTTGCTTGCACAATGTGTTTATATGGAACATCTCATCCAACGGTCGGTTTCACAAAATAGTACCCCCATGTTAACATTTTTACAATATGAATTAAGAACCATATGATACACATACAAGTTTAAATAATTTAAATGTTTTCTCAAAAACCAACCGTCGGATCTATGTGATTTTTTGATTGCACAATGTGTTTATATGGAACATCTTATCCAACGGTCGGTTTCTCAAAATAGTACCCCCATATATGTTAACATATGTACAATTAATATATATGAATATATAAGAATCATATATATTATATATATTGATATATGTACAGCTAATTAATTAATTAGTTGATCGATGATCAAACCCATGCCAACATCTATAAGCCATGCCAACATCTATATAGATGTTGGCATGGGTTTAATCATCGATCAGCTAATTAATTAATTACCTGTATATCAATCATATAAGGGCCGACCGATTGGATCATTAATTAAGGTCAACTTCGTACCGTTGGATCACAATTGAGCTAGCTAGGGTTAATTAGGGCCGGTTTCGCGAACGCGCATAGAAATAATGGATAGGCGCGCTCGCGAAAGGACAAATACACAAACATATGGACAAGGGAAATGGTGTCATATATGGATAAAAGATCGATGACCCAATTAAATACATTAATTTGCACGTCACTTATATAAGTGTCGTTATAAACCTTGTCTTCACAACACTTTTATAAGTGTCGTTAAACCTTTTCTTCACGACATTTGTGTAAAAGTGTCGTTATAAACCTTGACTTAACGACATTTGTGTAAAAGTGTCGTGAATAGTAATAAGTTTACGACACTTTTTTAGAAAATGTCGTATTATGGTCACTTCAACTACACTTGTCCAAAGTGTCGTGATATGTCCAAAAAAATGTGTCGTCTTTGACAGTTTTTCTAGTAGTGAAAGTCCCTTTAAAGTGCATTAAAAGTCATTTTTTAGGATCAAATCAACTTAGAAATATGTTTAGGTTCACATAGTTTGATTAGATTGCATTTAAGATCATTCTCATGCATTGTTAGAATTAATTTTGTTGCATTTTTATTTATTTTATTTAAATTCCAGCAATATGCATGTTAGTATTTTAGGTATTTAGATTAATTTAGGAGTAGTTAAAGACTCTAGAATTAAGGGGGTCACTTGACCCCACTTAGGACTGTCCTTTGTTGTAAGAATTACATTAAATTTAGGATTCTAATGATTTTAGGATTCTATGTTCGAGAGGACTTTCAAAACAAATGTTTTACTAAAATTAATCCACTATTAAATGAATCCTAATGAAATTGGAACTCTTGAATTTGACTTGGAATGAAATTCCACATTTTGAAAGGATTTGACTCGGGATAGAATTCCCATTTTAAAAAGAGTTGTGATTGGATTTGAATTGTGTTTTAAACGGAGTTCCAAGTTCATTGAGAATCTACTAATTGATGAATGGATTTTTGAAAAGTGCTTTAAACAGATAAAAACTCTCGAATGTAGAGTCTTTGATAAGATAGAATTCTAATGATAGTGTAGTTCATTACAATAGGAGAGTCCTAGGTAATTGAACTACGTGGACTTTGATTCTTATCAGGAAACTGGTAAGGTACGTAGGCAGTCAATAGGGCGCAAGTCCAATCTTAGGATGATTCTGTGTTTCCTAAGGTCTTTAGGATTTTTTGATTCTTTTATTATTATTTATTACTTAGTATTACCTACTCTATTTTCTTGATTGATTAAATATGATAGGGTTGTTTTTTATGAGATTTTGATAAAGCCCAAAATTAATTAGGATACCTTTAATTAGGGTGAGATGGTGCCTACAAGAGGTGTCTTGGAACCTTCCTATCTCATAACCTAGCCCCCGAATCCAACTTTGATTCAAAGACCATGCTTTTCCAAAATATGGGGTCATTTGTTTTATTGAAAATAAAACTCTTTTTATGGTTTCTTATTCCTTAAAAATAAGGTGGTGACTCCCAGTTTTTGTCAAACTTTTATCCTTTTTCAAAACCCAATCTTGAGTGGATAATAGAGAAGGATAAATGTGGATAATAGAGAAGGATAAAGCGAGACGGATAAAGTCATCCACAATCCACGATGATTTAAGTGAAAAAGCCTCCCAAGCCGAGGTTGGCTGGTTCACACCCATTATGAGTTTGAATAAAATTTTAATCAAAATATAATTTTTCAAATTAAATCAAAGTTAAGGTCATTAATGCATGTTCTTTTGAGGCAATGATAGTTCATCCAAAAGAGAGATTTACAATATAAATCCTAAACACTCACACAAGAAAGAACTTAAAGTCTTCACAAAGGTTCTTCAAGTCTTGTGCTTGGCTTGTGCTAGGCTTGACCTTGGCTTCAATTGGATTGCATCAATGCAATGGCGCTCTTTATGGTCCTTAGTGAATATATAATTTATTCATATTCACATAAGGTTCATTGTAGTGCATGAGCTTTATTTTCATGATGGCTTGAGCCTTCTTCATTGACAACTTGAATCATGTTCTTATAAATACATATAGCAAAATGGATATACAAGAACTGTAGGATAATATCAATCAATCAATAATGTTAGCCAAACAAACATTCAATAAATGTGACAATGTTAATCAAGTAACAAATATGACATTGTCAAATAATAAACATTCATTCAAAAAGGTTTGGCAATAAACATGAATGAACAATAAAATATTCATATGCAATATATCAATATATTCATATGTAATACAACAATATTATCATGTACAATACAACAATGTATTCATATACACATGAGAGATCAAAACACAATGTTTGTTATCATCAAAATCATTTAACAAATATGGGTGGGAGCCATAAGGCTAACAACACAAACAGGACTTGCACTTACAGTGTAGTTAATTGCTCACAATCCAGACAAAATGGCAAAAAAAAAATATAAAGGAAAAGAAGAACAAACAGGTGAACAATTGCCGATTCCTTGCACAATTTTAAGATTTATCAAACTAGTGTCAATCAAAATCAAAAAGAAGAAATTGAACACAAATTTCATCCTGCAATGGCAAACCAAAACTGCATATGTGTGCTTGTATACTATAGGATAAGAACAAGGACAAAAATTATCAGCGCCACTATGAAAATTCCTAACACCCACCAACACTGTTGAATAACATAGACAGACACAACTGTTAAGATAAGATGCAAAGCTTTCAAAAAACTTATGAAAGAAAATATAAAGAGAAACAAAATCATCAATTCTGAGAGAAACTGGTTGCACACCCAGCCTTGAAATTGTGTACATAACTCTAGATTTCTACTCAGTAATCAAAATAATTGATTTAAAAAAAAAAATACCTCCGTTGAGCTGCTGAGAAAACTGAGGAAATAAAAGAAAATTAAAATTTAGGTTTCATGTTGCTTTGGTTTCCAAACAATCAAAAACGTAAATTTTGAGATCACACATATATTAGAAAATCCATGAGTGATTTACTCAATTTTCTTATTTGTTGTATTTAAAATTAAAAAAAAAAAAAAAAAACCTAACATCCTTACAATAGTGAGTATACATGCCGTGGGGGAGAAGAGAGAGAATGAGGGAAGTGTACCTGCCGTGGGGGTCTCGGCGGAGGTAGCTACTGCTACCTCTCAGTCATGGCCTGTTACATAGTCGAGATGAAGGCGAAGAGAGGAGAGAGAGAAGAAGAACTCCACGGCCTGATACAGAGTTGCCGACGGTACAGAGTCGTCGGACTAATACTTCGCCTTCACGGCTTGATACAGAGTCGAGATAAGTTAAAGGAGAGGATCTGATGAGGGAGAAGAGAGAGAGAAGAAGAATGGAGAGGAGAGATCTGCAGCTGCCCACGTGATTTGGCAGCTTCTCTTTTTTTTTTTTTACCATGACGCAAGTGCATCATCCCAACCGTCCAATTAAAACGACCGTAAGTTATTTTTTGCAGCCAGCCTGATAACAGAATTTCTATATATATATATATATATATATATATATATATACTATTCTATTCGGCTCGTTTGATTCTTCCCTCGGTTCACAAAGTCCCAATCGAGAACCAAACTGCACAGTTGGTTTAGCAACCCTCTAAAACCGTTGTAAACCATGGCTATTTGAAAACCAACCAAACAAGATAGTTTGGTTCAGTGTGGTTCGGTTCAATCAGTCCCGTTCAGTTTTTGAACACCCCTAATGGAGATTATAAGGATACAAATGTAAGAACTACACAAAATAAGAAAGAAAAACGTAGTTTAATTGTTTTAGTTAATAAAAAGTTAACAAGAAAGTATTGATTTGTATGTTGGTGAAGTCTTTTGCTAGTTGTATTCGAGACTTGAGTTGAATCACATTTTCGTTAGGACGAGAAGGGTGTGGGGAAAGGATAGGGCTACTTTCGTTGTGTAACTCATAAACCCAATGAACTTCCTTATGCACAGAAGAAATGCTATTATTAATAAATTCTCTTCCCGCCAAAATAGAGGGGTGAGTTGAATATGATCCAAACATTTGATATTGTAGAAAATGACAGCTTTCAAGATAATTTAAAGAAAAAAAAACATGAAAAATAAAAAACCAAATTAGTGAACAAAAGTGGGACAAAGATTTCAAGCATGTGCAAATTGAACTTTTAAAATAATTTGTTGAGTTATCTAAGCTAACTTGAACAAGATATTAGATCCATGGGCTCGCTGGTGGAGTATGCATTTCGAGAGGATTACTCAATGCCCAAACATCCGCGATTTTACTGGCACTTTAAATGAAATATAACATGTCTCTTTCATACAGCATTAGTCAGATGATACATCAATGAATGTCATATTAATTATTATTTTTATATTTTTTATTTTTATTATTATTATTATTATGATATATATATATATATATATATATATATATATAACAGAAAAATGTTAGACATTTCAAAAAATTAACCAAATTATATGGCAGATGTTCCAACCCTATTATTTTTAATTCAATTCTCTTATTGATAAGATATTTGATAGACAGTGGCAGCATATGAATATTCAATGGAATGCTGTGATGCATTACTTTAAACTTGTCCCTATTCTCCCACTTATGCTGGGTCATTGGGGTTCTTGGTGGAGCCCAGACTGTTCTTTACCCAACATTTGTTTTGCTTTACCCTTTTCTGCACCAATCATGGGGATCTTTGGAAGCCTAGGAGTGGTTTAAAGATATCTTATCAAGTAAAGTGAGACATGAGAACACAAGAAAAAAGTGTTATGGTCCATCCACATAAATAAAAATATTAATTTCTCTCTCCCTCTAGAGAGAGATAGAGAGGGGTGGGTCACAAGTACCAATATTAAATAGAGGTACCCATTGTATAATTAAAAATCAAGACTTCTTTCTGTCATTCTAAAAATCAAGATTTCTTTTAGATCCTGTTTACGCTTAAATTTTGCATGCCAATGAAATGAAGCCACGTGTATTAAAATGAAAGCAGGTTATATAATTATTTGTATTGCCTTGAAGAGGCAAAACAATTAATTAAGAAGTTATCTACTTTGCCTTGAAGAGGCGAAGCAGTTATCCATTCCAGCAGATATTTTTCTCTGAAAATCAAAAGGATTTTTGAAATATGAACATTATAACTGCTAGTAACCGCTTAAAATTAATTTTTTGAAAAGAGCCGAATTATTTGGTTTCATTCTCCATTAGAATTAGAATTTCGAAAATTTAAATTTATAACTGTCAAATAACCGTTTAGCAGTTATTCATTACTTAAGGCAGTTACATGAAGGCTTTCTCTGATTGGATCATCGTAAAGATTCAAATATATGGATTTGGAGGCAAACTCTGAAAGCAGTTAAGACCTCAACCTGGACACGTGTCATAACAGTATTCAATGAAGAAATGAAGACAGTTACTTCTCAAATTCTATAAATAAGGAAGAGACCTCATTGCAAAAGGTTCCAAAACCACAAGGTTCCTCAACCACACCAACCACACTCAACGTGTGTCTTTATCTTTATATTTCCTTTACTTAATTTCCAATTTGTAATTTCCTTTACTCAGTTTCAAATTTGTAATTTCCTTTACTTAGTTTCCAAATTGTAGTTTTATTTACTTAGTTCGGGTAACTTAATCTTTAGGATCCTTTCTTTTGAACCATTCTTTGCATCGAAGAGCTTTAACAGAAATTATATGGGTGTTGTACCAGAAATGGAGGTAACATTATAATTAT
>JAESVK010000675.1:0-17147 GCA_017140935.1 Hamamelis virginiana | reverse complement strand
GTGTTTATTGTGTTTTTTTTTCACAATGAAAAAAAAATCACAAAAAAGAGCACAAAAAAATACAATGAAAATACAAAAAGTGATGAACACAGTGAAGAAGAAGAAGAAGAGAGATAAAGAGAGAGACAGGGCACAGTGGAAACTATAAACACAGTGGAAACTTGAATTTTTCTGTGTTTTTTTAGTTTTCACTGTTTTTAAAACTACAAAAACAGTGGAAACTAAAAACGCAGTAGAAACTTGGGTTTTCTGTGTTTTTTTAGTTTCCACTGTCTTTCAAAACTACAAAAACAATGGAAACTTTAAACACAGTGGAAACTTGGATTTTTCTGTGTTTTTTTAGTTTTCACTGTCTTTGAAACTACAACACGGTGGAAACTTGGGTTTTTCTGTGTTTTTTTAGTTTCCACTGTATTTGAAAACTACAAAGACAGTGGAAACTATAAACACAGTGGGAACTTGGATTTTTCTATGTTTTCACTGTCTTTGAAACTACAAACAGTGGAAACTAAAGATTGAATGCTTCAGATACAAAATCTTCACAACAGAATAGAAAGAAATCATTGAAATTATATAACCCCTGTCTTTACATAGTCTAGTTCATTGAAATGATACAATCCCTGTAGATCGTGAAGTTCCCGTTCCCTGCAGCAGATCTTAAAGTTGCAGAGGTGGCCAACAGTAACTCAGATGAACTGTGACTGGGTTTGAATCTCGATCAAGGATTGGATTTGATGCAACTGGGTAAGCACTGTTACTACTTCTCCTACTGCTGCAGACGGATCTGTGCGCCGACTCGCAGGATCTAGTGCACCATCACAACTGCTACTGCTGCAGTGAGAGTTTTTTTCTCTCTCTCTCTCCCCTGAAAGTAAACATGAGAACTCTAGTACCATTGACTTGTCGTTGACCGGTTCGATATCTCCACCTCTTGAGATGAACTCGAACGTACTTATCTTCATGAGAACTCGTATTATCACTGTTTGTTCTATTGAGAAATCCACAAATGATAGCGAAGAGAACAGGCACTAGGTTGAGTGAGTCCCAGCTCTTATTCACTGAGTTCGGTTTGAAGATTTGAGATGTGAAAGAGAGAAGGGAAGGGATGATGAAGAAAATGAATAAAATTGCAGAAACTAACAAAATAACGATGAGAAATGTGGAGTTGAGAAAGAAAACAGACAGGCGTCGATGGCGGTCAATGAGAGAGTTTTTCTCTCTCTTTGTGAAGAAGAAGAAGAAGAAGAAGAAGAAGAAGAAATAGAGTGAGAGAAAGTTTTTCTCTCTCTCCTCTGAGAGTAAAGATGAGAACTTTGATTTTGCAGATGTGGTGATAAGATTTAAACAAACTGACATTCTCTCTCTTTCTCATGCATTTTCTCTCTGTTTGTGTGACACGTCTATTAACGCCACTGCCACGCAAAATTTCCATGTATGATGGGAATAAAATACGGGGCTTTTGGACAGGCTTAAAAGCATTTCTCTTATTGTTTTATTAAGCCAACACCACAAATGATTAAGCATTTAAAACCTTTATATGTAAAGGTCCATATAAATGGTTGTCCTCTTAATGGAGTGCTAATAGATAATGGTGCTGCAGTTAATGTGATGCCAATTAGCACTTTAAAAAAGAAAAAAAAATCTAGATCCTAAAAAAAATGGTATGTACAGAAGTTATTATATCTAGGTTCTCTGGAAACAAAAAGAAAGTCCAAGGTATAATGCCTGTAAAATTAACTATTGAATCGAAGACCATCATGACTGCATTTTTTATAGTGAAAAGTTCTTCAAGCCATAATGCATTATTGGGAAGAGATTGGATACATTCAAATAAGTGTGTTCCATCTTTCATGCATCAACAACTAATCTTTTTGAATGAAAATGCAGAGTTTGAAGTGGTGGATGCTGGGAAAAAGCCTTTTATAACTAATTCAAACGTAATGGAGGCCAAGCTGTATGAAGAGTCTATTGGCCCAATAGATGTGAACAAACTCTTGCCTATTCAAGAGGAATCAGAGTGGGATGAGGCATTGATGCAATTAATAGGACCATATTATGGTCCTTTGGATGAATATACAGAGAATCATGATTAATCTACTCAAAAGAGTAGGTAATGAGGCTGTGTATGCAGCCTTGCAAAGAGTGGTTGTTCAAGCCATTCAACATAAACTTGCAGGTGAAGAAATTGTTCTAGCTGATTGGAATGAATGCATCCAAGAAGATGAGGATGTGTTGAAATATTTTGATAACTCTGATATTGCTATTGATAATGAACAAACTTCTAATTTGTGTTTAAATTCTGCTGATGACTTGATTGAAGTAAATTTAGGTGATGATAATTGTCGTAGAACCACTTTTATTAGTAGTTTATTAGACAATGACAGTAAAGTTAAGATTATTAATTTACTTAAAGAATATAAAGATTGTTTCACTTGGGAATATTGTGTGAAATGCCATGATTGGACAGATCTTTAGTAGAGCACAGATTACCAATCAAAGAATGCTTAAAACCATTCAAGTAAGAACCAAAGAGATTAGCACCCAAAATTATTCCAAAGATTAAAGAAGAGGTGGAAAAATTGCTGAAAGCTGGCTTCATTCAAACTACAAGATATGTAGAATGGGTATCTAATATTGTCCCAGTTATAAAGAAAAAATTGAAAGTTAGGAGTTTGTATTGATTTTAGAAACTTGAATAAAGCAACTCCCAAAGATGAATATCATATGCCAATTGTTGATCTTTTGGTTGATGGAGTGGCAGAGCATCAAATAATGTCTTTTATGGATGGTCATTCAGGTTATAATCAGATTTATATAGCCGAAGAAGATGTCTATAAGACTGCATTTAGGTGTCTTGGGAGTATAGGCACATTTGAATGGATTGTAATGCCATTTGGGCTGAAAAATGCTAGTGCTACATACCAACGTGCTATGAATGCTATATTTCATGATATGATTGGAGATTTCCTAGAGTGTTATATTGATGATATAGCTATCAAATCCAATAGTATGGATATCCATATTCAAAACTTGGAAAAAGTTTTCAAAAGAATGAGGTTTTACAAATTGAAGATGAACCCTCAAAAATGTGCTTTTGGGGGCTTTTGGGGTTTCATCTGGAAACTTTTTAGGATATCTTGTACATCATAAAGGCATTGAAATTGATAAAAATAAAGCCAAGGCTATCATTGATGCTAGGTCTGCTTCGAACAAAAAGGAATTACAAAGGTTCCTAGGGCAATTAAATTTCCTTCGAAGGTTTGTTTCTAATGCTGCAGGTAAAACTAAAATTTTCTCTCCTTTGTAGAAATTGAAAGGTGAAGAAGAATTCAAATGACTAAAAGAGCACCAAAATGCCTTTGAAGCAATTAAGAAGTATTTGGCTCATCGGCCAATGCTGATGCCACCAACAATGGATAAACCTTTGAAGCTTTACACCTCTGCTGCTGAAGATTCTATTGGATGTTTGTTGGCTCAAGACAATGAGAATTTTAAAGAACAAGTTGTTTATTACCTAAGTAGAATCTTGAATAAAACTAAACAGAAATATTCAGCTATTGAGAAATTATGTCTTACTTTGTATTTCGCAGCAATGAAACTTAGATATCATTTACTTCCTAGGGAAGTTATTGTATTATCCAAGTTTAATATTATAAAGTACATGCTATCAAGGCCTTTGTTGAACAATAGAATTGGTAAATCGATTTGGCCTTAACTGAATTTGCTTTTATTTATATGCCTCAAAAGGCTATTAAAGGCCAAGCTTTATCAGATTTCCTTGCTGATCATCCTCCTCAAAATATCATGCAAGAAGATGTTGAAGTTTATAACTTGGGATTTTTCCCATGGAGAATGTGCTTCGATGGATCAAGAACTGTTCATTTCTCTGGGATTGGTGTTGTAATTAAATCACCAAGGAGAATCAAAACTAAATTTTGTTTAAGATTGGAACATAATGTTACCAATAATCAGGCTGAATATGAAGCTTTAATCTTTGGACTTGAAATCCTGAAAGAGTGGAAAGCCGAAATGATTGAAGTAATGAGAAATTCTCAACTTGTTATAAGACAAATTAAAGGGGATTATCAATGTTTAAGTCCAGGTTTATTGCCTTATTATGCTAATGCAATTCATTTGATTAGTAATTTTGAAGATATTTTCATTGATTATGTTCCCAGATTCTTAAATGGAGAAGCAAATGACTTAGCTCAAATTGCTTATGGTTTTAAAGAAATACCATGGAGTATAGAAATATGTTTTGAAAACAAAAGAAGGTTTTTGCCTTCATTATTGGAAAGAGGTTTTCCAATTGAAATTAACGAAATTGATGCTCAAAGGGAATATTTGAGAATACAAATAAAAGATTATCTTCAAAATCCTAATATAAAAACATCTAGAATAGTGAGGTTTCGACCATTGAAATATATATTGTATGATACAAAATTATACAAGAAAAGCTCAAATGGTTTGTTGCTAAGATGCCCTAGTGAAGAAGAAACCCTTAGAATTATGGGTGAAGTTCATGAAGGAACATGTGGATCTCATCAACCAGGTATCAAGATGGTTAAGTCGAAGACATGGCTTTTATTGGCCAGCAATTTTAAAAGATTGCATCGAATATAAAAAAGGATACCAAGCATGCCAAAAGCATGGGAATATATGCCATAGGCCTGCACTTGAGTTGAATTCAATAGTGAAGCCTTGGCCATTTAGAGGATGGGCCATGGATTTAATTGGAAAAATATTTCATCCTTCCTCGAAGCAACATTGTTTTGTAATAGTAGCCACTGATTACTTTACACAATGGGTTGAAGCAAAAGCTATGGTTGTGGTTACTCAAGCTAAAGTAATCAAATTCATTAAAGAGATTATGAGCAGATTTGGCATTCCTCAAACTATTAAGGCAGACCAGGAGAGTGTTTTTACTGGGAATGAAGTGAAGGAGTTTGTAAGCCAATATGGAATTACCTTAATTCATTCAACTCCTTATTATGCGCAAGCTAATGGTCAAGTTGAGTCTTCAAACAAAATTTTGAAACAAACTATGCAAAAAGTTATTAAAGATAATCCAAGAGAATGGCATGAGTTGCTTCTTAATGTTTTATGGGCTTATAGAACTTCGAAGTGCTCTAGTATAGGGACTACTCCATTTGCTTTAACTTGTGGGCATGATGCAGTGTTACCTATGGAGATTAATGTAAGTTCCCATAGAATTGCCAAACAATATGAATTAGGCCAAGTGGATTATGAAATGGCCATGCATTTGGAGCATGATAAGCTAGACGAAGATATATTCGAAGCTTTGAATCTTATACAAATGCAAAAGAAGAAAGCAGAAAGAGCTTACAATAAAAGAGTAAAACTAAAAACTTTTGTTAAAAGTGATTTGGTTTGGAAGACTGTATTTCCAATTGGGTCGAAAGACCATAAGTATGGAAAATGGTAAGTAAATTAGGAGGGTCCATTCCAAATTCATAGAGTGTTAAAAGGTGGGGCATACCATTTGAAGAATCTTAATGGGTATGTACACCCAAAAAAGATCAATGGAAAATTTCTTAAAAGTATTTTCCTACTATGTGGGAAAATTGATAATCTTGATGACATTGGCCGATTTGCTATCCAAGATTAAAATATAATGGCACTTGAAGCACTTAAAAAAGATGCCATAATAAAACGAAATGATATTAACCACAAAAGATACTGAAAAGTTTTTACAAAATAAAACTAAACATAAAAGTTTGAATAAAAGTATTGTTCAAGGATTACAATCCAAATCGGAAATATTGAAGGCTTTTCTTCATAGTGTTCCAATCAGCAGCACTTGAATCGAGGTACTGCATCATAACATGTCTTCTCTTCAAAGGACCAGGTTTGTCTTCGAGGTATTTCCTGAGTATCTCTTTATGCGGATTGGCTGCAATTTTCAGGTGAGTCATAGTTTTTTGACTTATGGCATGTTGAGCTTGGAGAGAAATCAATTTCAGTTTGGAGAGCATTGATTCGATCCTCTAAAGATTCAAGTTTTTGTTTCTCACTTTCTTGCTGCTTCAGGTTTGACTTTAGGAAATCAAAGCTGGTCTGGATGTTAGCAATGGCAGAATTCACAGTCTTCAAGTCTCATTTAATCTCCCCATATCCTTCAATCACCTTGATCATGTGCAATGATAAGAGCTTTAGTTCCATTGAAGAGCCTTGTTCAGCATCTTCAAGACTATTTGCAAGGGCTTCACATTGTTCGATGATTTCCTTCTATAAAGATGGATTGGTTAAATCATCCAAGGACAGATCATTGTATTTCTTGAACAGCATTTTTGCCTTATCAGAAATGGTGGGAGGTGAAGCAATTGAAGGAGATTCTTCTCCAGCAAATTGCAACTCCTAGTTTGCCCATTCAACCAGAACCAAAGTGTCATCCATGTCTGGAGACATTGCATTAAAGGTTGAAGAAGATGAATTAGTTTGGATTGGTTGAATTTCAACCATGGCCATGTAAGTGGGTTCCAAATCAACCTGAAACAGAAAAGAAATTTAAAGAGTTCAAAGCTTCAAAATATAAACAACCTTTATATTTATTTAATCTTTAATAGAATATACCTTTCTAGAGGGCATCACAGGTTGAGGTAATTGTGAAATTTCTTCTTCAGTAATATGAAGTGAAGGGAATTTTTCTTCTGGAGTTTGGTTTAATGGAGTATGCAGAGAGAATTTTGGAGACTGTAATAATAAAATTATTAGTCTCCATTATAAATTTTCTTATGATAAAATATAAAGAATTAAAACATTCTTACCAGTAGAGAAGTGGCTTAAAGAGTTGTTGTGTAGTTAGGAGGTAACTTAACAGCATGTGTAGCCATTCTCTTAAGCAAATCATGAATCTGCATATCAATATTCCCAAGGAGGTTAATTTATAATTCAATATGTATTGATTTAAAATGAATTGAAGTACCTCAGGAGAGATTGTAGCTGAAGAGCTAAAGGGAATTGGAATATTTTCTTTGGAGTCAGAAGAAGACTGCAATCAAATAAAAGCAAATTAGAAGGTGATATATGATAAAATATTTCAGTAAAAGCAAGATTATAATTGAAAGTTACCTCAACAGCAATAATTTGACCTTGAGGGTCAATTGAGGTAATAGGATCGATGGAGAAGGGTTCTGATACAGCTGTATTGTAACCTGAATCCTCCATCTCTTAAGTTTATTCTCCCTCATATTGCTGTGAAGAGAAAACAGTTGCTATTTTCAAAGTTTTTCTTTTTTGTTTCTTGAGCTTTCTTTTTTCTTCTCTCTCCTGATACTCTTGGATTATTCTTTCCATTCTCTCCAATTTTTCTCTTTCAAGTCTTCTTTTCTCTTTTCTTTCAACTTTCCTTTTTAATTTCTCTTCTTAAAGAATGTCTTCTGCAGAAGATGCACTAATATCATCTTTTAGAATAGGTGGAGGCTGGTCAAATGCTACTTTTTCTTTCTGCTTCGAAGGGCTATGAAAATATTTAGTTCTTCTTTTAGGGTGTATGTCAGGATATAGCTTTTCTTGAACAGTAGTAGCAGTAGAAGGAGTAACCATGGATGATTTCTTTTTCATCATAATTTTTTTCCTCTGGATCATCATCACTAATAGTGATTTCAGTACCAGAAGGAATATTTTGCAGCCTTTGAGTTAGGAGCCTTTGACCTGCAAAATCAATATATACAGTTAGGTGCAAGAAGATTATGATTCAAAATTCAAGTACAAGTAAAAAGAAGAAAATTTCTTACTTTTTCTAAAAGATTGAGGAGGCTTGACAGCACTGACTGCTTTCTTTGGATTAGTTCGAGGAATTACAGTTGTTGCTGGTGCCAAATTCTGAGCAACCTGTGATAAAAGAGCTTTGGTTGAAGTCTTACTCTTCTTTGCTGGCGATTGGCTTGCACGGAGAGAAGTTGAGGCTGAAGATTTCTTTTTATACTCAAAAAGGAACAAAGCTTTCACCAATTCAGAAAAATTGAAAGAACCAAAGGTATTAGTCCAGTTTGTATCCCACCAGTCTTTGAACTTGTTAGTGGACGAGTAAAGATTATCAAAGGGTTGGAAATTAAATGTGTCTCTAACCCTTGAATATGCAGTCAGAATTTCAGTGATCAAAAGGTCTTCCTTAAAAACTTTTCTCCTTGAAGAAATGCTAGCAAATGAGCTTACACAAGGCAAAGGAATGGTTTGAAGCAAACCAAATTGCCTAGCAAACATGTTTAGAAAGTAGGGCTCTGCATGTGATTCATAGAATTGACCATGACCTCTAGTGGCATAAGAAGAGACTAACAAGTCCCTACTGATCAAAAAGCTGGACCAAATGTTTGCTATCTCTTCTGTAGCTTGCAGTGAAGAGCTCATTGGGTAAATTTGTTTGATATAGAAGGGTCCAATTAAAGGATCAGAATATGGTTCGAAGTAAGAGGTTTTTCTCTTAGAAGAAAGAGAGATGAGATGAAGAGGTTAACTCTTGATGTTTCTCAGCCTCAATTAATATTTCCCCAAAATTTAAAAAGGTCTGATTTTCATAAAGAAAAAGTTTGGGCCTGATTTCAGGAAAATATGCATAAAACCAAAATTGTAAGACCCAAAAGGGGCCTCCCATTTGATAGCTCAACTGCTTTTGATGCATATTTTGACATTTCAAGTACAAATTTACCAGTAAGAAAGGGGCCAAAGCCAATTTTTGCTTCAAAGCAAGGGCTTTTGCAATATAAACAAATTCCTGAGTTATTCTTTGAGAAAAAGAACAGATTAAAAATCTGTTTATCCAAAACAAACAGAAAAGAGGTATATTCCTTTAAAAACAGAAGAGAATAGGCTTGTCCCATTTCACATTTAATAAAACATGTGTAACTGAGATTTGGGATATTTAAAATAGAATAAGAGGTAATTTGGTCATGAGACAACAAAGCATTAACCTCAATTCCAGTTGGAGGTAAGCTTGTAATAGCACAAATGTCCAAAATTGTTGGACCCATGGGACCATAGGGGAATTGAAAACAGTTAAAGGCAGGAGACCAAAAACAAAGAGCATAAATTAAGAGTTTACCATTGCAAGAAAACTTTTTAGTAGAAAGAAAAATGCATCATGAATCCCCAATTCATGCCATTCTTGTTCTTTGAAGACTCTGACCCTTTTAACCCAATCACTCCATCCATCATCCACCTTGGGCCAATGGCAGATTGCATTGCTTTCCCAATCCATAGCTTGACTGCGTTGAAGAAGAGTTTGTTCATCCTCTGGGAATGAAAAATGAGCAATGAAGTCATCCTTAATCTCACCTTTGAATGAAGGGCCAAGAACTACAACCTTAGGGTTTGATTCGTACGTATTGAGAATATTAGGGTAAAGAAGGTCTTTGTGATCATTAAGGGTTTCTGAATATAAGTCTTTCAATGCTGAAGCGTGGGTTTTACCAGTGGTTTTGGAAGAAGACTTCATGAAAGCTTTGTATCAAGATGAAACAGTAAGAAATGAAGGTTTCAAATGGTTGAGAACTGTAGAAGAATAATGGTCGAACAACAGAGGGTTATAAAAAGCAATCAAAGCATAACTGCCACCAACAAACTTGAAGAGACGTGCATCACATCAATTCAAAACTCATGTTTGAGTTTTTCTTGCTGCGATGGGGTATATTTATGCTTAAATTTTGCATGCCAATGAAATAAAGTCACTGTATTAAAATGAAAGCAGGTTATATAATTATTTGTATTGCCTTGAAGAGGCAAAACAGTTACTTAAACAGTTATCTACTTTGCCTTGAAGAGGCGAAGCAGTTATCCATTCCAACAGATATTTATCTCTAAAAATCAAAAGGATTTTTGAAATTTGAACATTATAACTGCTAGTAACCGCTTAAAATTAATTTTTTGAAAAGAGCCGAATTATTTGGTTTCATTCTCCAATAGAATTAGAAATTCGAAAATTTAAATTAATAACTGTCAAATAATCGTTTAGCAGTTATTCATTACTTAAGGCAGTTTACATGAAGGCTTTCTCTGATTGGATCATCATAAAGATTCAAATATATGGATTTGGAGGCAAACTCTAAAGGCAGTTAAGACCTCAACATGGACACGTGTCATAGCAATATTCAAAGAAATAAAGACAGTTACTTCTCAAATTCTATAAATAGAGGAAGAGACCTCATTGCAAAAGGTTCCAAAACCACAAGGTTCTTCAACCACACTCAACGTGTGTCTTTATTTTTATATTTCCTTTACTTAATTTCCAATTTGTAATTTCCTTTACTCAGTTTCCAAATTGTAATTTCAAATTGCAATTTCATTTACATAGTTTAGGTAACTTAATCTTTATGATCCTTTCTTTTGAACCATTCTTTGCATCGAAGAGCTTTAACAAAAATTATATGGGTGTTGTACCAGAAATAGAGGTAACATTATAATTATGTGGTTTCTTCGATTTATTCTATTTTCTGTTTTTACTTTGTTTCAGTTTGATTCATTAATTTGCCTAAGGTGTTAAAGTCCTCTTCATTGAGGCAAATTCGAACCATTACAAAATTGTCTGATTAGAAGTCAATTCGGCTTTCTTCGAGCCAATCATCTTGAAAAGTGGTAAGGTTAACTTTTCTGGCACGCCCCCTTCAACTCAAAATACCATAAGCGCACGGTTGTCATTTTGTAGTGATTTTCCTGCAGCAAATAGATCTGTAGGGACCAAATCCAATTTTTCTTAGATCAATCTCATCCTTTTTTTGTTTTCAAAACTTAGAATTTGATCATAATATAAAAGTCTATTTAGTAGACAATATATGATATAAAATGTGGTTCTCCAAAACATAAATGGAAGAGTTTTTATGCCTATGAAAACATGATGATATATGGTTAAATAAACTTGATATTGGTAACTCTTTTCATTTCAAAACAAAAAGAATCTTTCTTCGTTTAGTTTCAAAATCTTTAAATACGGCTTTCTTAGAAATTTATCAGAAAGAAGAAGAATATTGTTGGGATAAAAAGAATATTCTTCATCTCCATTTTCTTCTACTTTCAATATCTTTAACACTCCGAAGGAAAACAAAAAGAAAATGACTTGAATGTGAATTTCCATCCTATCACACACGAAGACGACATGTGGATTGTAATGCATTCACACACTCCATGTATCTTAACCAAGATTTCATTTTTCTTTTTATTTCAAACATGCATGTAAGGCCTTCATTTAAGTTTCCCAATTGCGAGAGGTGGTCCCAAAAGCCACACAGCCTATCAAAGTGAGTTTCCTTGCATCTGTTCTGCTAAAAATCTCTTGTCACGTGATGGGTGTGTGCGCGGGCGTGCCAGGACTAATCAAAGTCCAGAGATCGTTTTGAACACGACCCCAAGCACCTATCTAGGCAGGTGAGAACTTAAGACCGGGGATCTTAAGGCCTAAAAGGTCACTATATTTACGATCAGGCGATTATGGGGAAGTCAGGGGTACTACTTCCTATGGGTCCTTGAAGTGAATGATTTGAACAGAAAATTACAATCAATGAATAACAGCAGAAATATACAAGATAAATCAAATGGAAAGAAATTTAAACTTCATTGACGAAATTGAAATACTTACAAACGATAAGCTTACCAATCCTTCGAAAGTCATGATAAATGCTTGAACGAAAATGATGTCGGATGCAAAAGTAAATACAGAATTGAACACAATGACTGAACGAAATTAAAACTAGAACAAAGTTTAAAGAAAAATTGCAAAACAAGACTTGATGCTTGAAGTTTGATTGTTGAAGTTGCTGGGGGGTTGAAACGTTGCATCTCTTCTTCATTTTATAGCTCCACGGTCTTACAACTGCCATTGAATAACTCCCCTGCCTGATCATGGCCTTCCCCATGATCTCATTGTACAGTTATTTCTCTTGGACATGGCCAACTCCTCTGGACGTGGGCATCTCTCTTGCCTTTGGTAGAACATGATTTCCTCCCAAACGTGGTCTTCTACTATGGCTGAACCTCCTTAGCCATTATCCAAATTATAACCAACTTTTAATTTAATCTCCTCTAATAGCCTGCCATGTGTCCCACTTCTATCTCCAATTTGAATTGGTCTTTGATTAACTTAAACTTCTATCAGAATCTTGCCACGTGTCCAACTTATCTTGAACTCCTAATTAGCTAGCTCTATATTAACCACATCTCCTATTTTTATGCTAGCTAAATTCCCATATTATCTCCACATGGCCAATTTTCATTGGCCGGTAAAATTTAGTGTAAACACTTTGCCCCCCTTTTGAGTTCAAATCGAAATCAAAGAGATTTGAACCTCAAAATATTTATCAAGATTTGGCTAATCGCGGCCTCACCCAATCTTATAGCCGCTAAGTGTCTAAAGATTCTTTTCTTTTAAAATTTAAAAACTCCTTAATACTCGGCCAAAGACTCCATCTAATCTGGCCTTCATTAATTATCTTAATTAATCCCCTTCTAAAACGGCTTTATCTAATCAAAATTCAAATAAAACAAAATACCTGACCCAACGAATCTCTCAGCCGTTTTTCATCAGCCTTCACGTCCCATCCACAACTTTGTCATTATTAGCATTAAAATCCCAGGCCTTTCGTGTTTCCCCAGACGTTCAGGTTATCACATCACCTGCCAGCTTTGTTTGAAGATCAAGACGAAATCTTCATCTCTTTTCTTGCTTCTGAGATTTGAAAACTCAAACAGCTCTTTCTTTCTTCTTCGTTAACCTCCATCTTCTTGTTTCAAGATTTCTCTGGTAACAAAGTTTTCTAACGAAAACCCTGCTGTCACCACACCTCTTTCGATTTCTTTCTTCACCTCAGCATTCTTCATCGTCAATGGCGAAAAAGAAACCTCTGGTCAGTGCCACTCCTACAGACCCCATTGCTGATGTGTTTCTCCAACTTCCTCACTCTCAAAAGGTACTGAATGGTAATCAAATAGGTCCTATTTTCATTGAATGTTCTTCTATGCCTGACTCTATTCAGTCTCACTTCCCTTTTTATCCTGATGAATTGCTGCTTGTAAATCGGGATGTCTTGAAATGGAATGATTGGACAAAAGACAAAACCCCCAGAGCCTGGCCCAAACCAAGGGAAGAATGGGTCCAATGGTTGGACAAACTCCAACCTCAGTTTGGGAAGCAATGGAAAAACCTAGGAATCTTTGACCACATTCAGTTGTGTAGACATGAATTTCCGAGGGACCCATGGCTCCTCTCTGCTAGTGCTTGTTTTTGGAGCTATTCCAATAATGTTTTTTCTTTCCCCTGTGGTCATATGTCTCCCACCATTTTAGATGTTTGTGCTTTAACCGGACTGCCTGCGATTGGGGAAATCCCATCTGCGGCTTACGTCCCAGATCTTGGTTCTGATTTTTCTTTCAATTTCGCCCCTGCTACCGTGGCCTGGTCTCAATATATTGAGTTAGAAAATCAATCCCCTCCCAACAAAGCTTCATTTCAAGAACACTGTGCTTTACTTCTCCAATGGCTCTGTAGATTTGTGCTCTGTTGTCAGTCTGGTCAAATGACCCAAGAATACCACAGAATTGCTATGGCCTTGGCCGCAGGCCGGAAATTGGCCTTGGCACCTTATGTTTTAGGCCACTTGTACAGAGGCCTTTATGAAATGGTGACCAAATCTTTGGCACCTTCTGGTGGCCCTCATTGGCTCCTCCAATTGTGGTTCTACGAATATCTTCCTGAGCTGTTCCCTTCTCCTACCCATGGTAAAGATCTTCCATCCTATGGCCATAAGTGGATCGCTTATGTGCCTCCTGCTCGGTCTTTTTCTGAATACTTTGAGTTTTTCTGGGGTCTTTCCATCCAAAGGGATGACCAACTTTTTTATCCTTTTGGCCCTCGTGAATTTGGGCCATCTTGGTTCTTACAAAAACCACCTTTTTCTGATAAACATTCAATCAAACAGAATCAAATCTGGTGTTCGTACCTCTTGGTGCGTGACCTCCACTATGCTGGCTTCTTTGAGAAAAGAATGCCCAAGGTCGGGGTTGAAATCTATTGTCCAAATCTTGTGAGCCGTCAGTTTGGTTTCCATTTGAATCTTCCGGCCCCAGTTTGTTTTTTCTCTGAAAATTCTCCAGCCACTACCAGAGTCATCTTTTCCAATGAAGAATCTGTCAGGGCTATTTCTCTTACGC
Organism: Hamamelis virginiana; assembly: GCA_017140935.1. NCBI lineage: Eukaryota > Viridiplantae > Streptophyta > Magnoliopsida > Saxifragales > Hamamelidaceae > Hamamelis > Hamamelis virginiana. The sequence continues at coordinate 2,993 of JAESVK010000675.1, read as the reverse complement.
TTGAGAAAACCCTAGATAAGTTTGAAATGATTCCTCTGCCAGAAGGACCCTCTTCTTCATTAGAATTTAAGGCCTGGTGGTCTACAGCCTACAAAAACAAGATTGGGTCTTTGTCATTATCGGCTGTATTTTCTGCTGTCTCTCCTCCTTCTCCCATTCTCCGTAAAAGAAAAGGCCGAAAAACAGAGAAACCCACTGCCCGGAGGAAATTAGACAGTAAGTTTATTCCCAACTTATTTTCATGGCTACATGTATTCTTTTATCACGCATTATGACTCTTTGCAATTTGATATTATAGGTGGCCTGGTTGACGTGAAACCGGACATCTCTGAGCTTTCTTTTATGTTCAAATCAAGAACACTCCCACCTGCAACAGCACCTAAAGCACCAAGCATTTCAAAGAAGAAAATCCCCAGCAAAACAACTCACAGTCTGCGGAAGCAAACTGAAGAAAACCCATCTCCAGCTCGTGGTCCTTTGGCCCCTACCCGACGATCCCAGCGTCTGGTTGGCAGTAGATCTACTACTCCTCGGCCTTCTGTTGGTACCATTGATCTCTCGGATAGTTCCAGTAGTGGTGAAGGCGGACCTTATCTTGAGCATAGTGAAAAAGAGGCCGAGAATTCCCCGGTCATTAAAAAGCTTCGGTCAAATTCTCCCATCAAATCTTCATCCCAAACTTCCAGTGACCACTCAGAAACTCCAGTCTTTGAGCTTCGAGCATTAATTGAAGAAAACCCGCTCCTGTCTCTTTCCATAGAAGCAGAAATGGCTGACCCTAAGTCCCCCATCCCTGAAGACCTCGAATCATGGTTTGACACCTTGGATGATCCCATTCCTAAAGCTCGTGCCATTCCTCCAAAACCCGACCTTCCTCCTGATGTCGACCCTGGTCTGCCTAAGGCCGAGATTGAAGAGAAAAAAACTAGATTCCTTGAGCTGCATAACACCAACCTTCCCGATCTTGATCCAAACATGGCCGATGAACTTATCCAATGCTACAATTACCTACGCCGTGTTCCCGAGTACGAGTCTTTTATGAACGAGATTTATCTCCGTATGTCTCGGGTCATGGACCTCGTGAAGGATTTTAGACTGAAATTGGCTGATAGGAGGAAATGGGAAGGTCTTCTTGAGCAGCGCCAACAGACCAAAACCTTTATCGAGGCAAACAAAGATATCATGCTCAGCCTTCGAAATCAAAAGGTGGCGGCTCAGACAAGGATTAGGGATGTAGACTCTGAGATTGCCAACCTCCAGAAGCAAATTCAAGATCTTCAAAACCAAGTGGAGGCAAGAAGACAATTCCGGGATTCTCAGGTCACCACTATGGAAGCTGCTAACAAAAAATTCAATGAGCTGTGGGTTGAGGTTTCTTCAAAGCGGCGTGAATACAGTTCCACCGGCCTTAAAGCTCAGACTTGGGCCAAGAAATCTGAAGACCTTAAACTGGCTGAGTTTAAACTCATGAAAGAATGGACTGATGCTCAAGGTTTCCCCTCACTGGAGACTTTTGATGCTTGCCTCCCCCCTGACCGTCAGGTTTGATTTTCATTCCCTCGAACATTACTCTCTTCTCTTGCTACTGTTTTGGTGGTTGTTTTGGACATTTTCATGGTGGATGGGTTTTTTATGGTTGGTAAATGAATTTGGTTTGATGGAAAGATGTGAACAATTTTAATTTTGGGCGTTTTGTGTCTTGTTCTGGACACTTTGTTTGTGTTTTGGTTTGTTGTAGGAACAAGTATTTTGGTGGTTTGGAGTTTTATGGAAATCGTTAAAGTAGGGTTTTTTGGTAGCAATATGAAGATCTTGTTCTTTTCTTTCTTTGTATCTAAACCTGACGGTCCTGCAAAAACAAACACGAATTAGTTGCTTTGGCCATCCCTTTGGATGGCCTCCCACATAGTGGGATAGTACCTTTTTAGGAATTTGCCATTGATAGATTTAATTGTTTTTCCTGTAGCTAATTCCTTTAATGAATATGCCCCTCCTGGGATTACATCTAAGATTTCAAAAGGGCCTTCCCAATTTGGGGACCATTTTCCCAGCCTTGGGTCTTTGGTCCCAATTGGTAAAACAACCTTCCAAACATAGTCTCCAACTGCAAAGGCCTTGTATCTTACTCTTTTGTTATAGGCCTTTGCCATTTTTTTCTTTTGAACCTCAATATTGTTTAAGGCTCTTAATCTTTCTTCAGATAAATTTTCCAACTCTAATAGCATGGCCTCATTATATTCGTGAGGTAACAAATCATTTTGTAAAGCCACTCTTAAAGATGGAATAGTGACCTCTAAAGGCAACACCGCATCGTGTCCAAAGGTCAAAGCATAAGGAGTTGTTCCAATACTCTCCTTGAATGAAGTTCTGTAAGCCCATAAGACCTCGGATAGCTGTAAATGCCAAGTCCTAGGTTTTTCACTCAACATTTTGCTCAAAATGCTTTTCAAAGTTTTATTTGCGGCCTCTACTTGGCCGTTTGCTTGAGCATAGTAAGGAGTGGAATTAGTGAGTTTAATCCCATATTCTCTTGCAAATGCCTTTACTTGATCTCCAACGAATGACTTGGCATTATCAGTGTTGATCGTTTCAGGTAGGCCGAACCTATGCACAATATGCTCTTTAATAAACCTAATCACGGCCTCTTGATCAACAATCTTCATGGGTTTAGCTTCCGTCCATTTAGTAAAATAGTCGATCGCAACTATAATAAACCCATGTGATCCTGAAGATGGTGGGTAAACTTTCCCAATCACATCTATTGCCCAGCCTCTAAAAGGCCAAGGCTTTATAATATAATTCAAATCAGTGGCAGGTATATGCTGAATTTGACCGTGCTTTTGACAAGCTATACAGCCTTTAGCATAATTGATACAGTCTTTTAAAACCGTAGGCCAGTAATATCCATGTCTCCATAACAGCCAACGCATTTTTATCCCGGCCTGATGATCGACTGGTACGACGAGGGAGATTATTCCCCGTCAGTGATCAGA
>JAESVK010000673.1:2749-13379 GCA_017140935.1 Hamamelis virginiana | reverse complement strand
GACTTATGAGACAGAGCAACATCATTAAAATTGCAGTCCACCAAATCTGGATAGTCCAACTGAGCATTATCAACAACACTATCATCAATAGCGCTGAACTGATTACTAGTATCACAACCCTTGCTAACCAAGGGAGCATTAACCTTAACACTGGAAACATTATCCTCTTTGATCTTAGAAATAGGGACCTCGAGCCACTCATCATTAATAACAGCAGGGACCTGAGGGTCTTTTTTCCTCCAAACTTTAAGAGGCATGGGAACTGTAGGAGAAGGATGCATGGAAGGACACTTCGGTAAAGTATGGCCAAATACATTACACTTCTCACAACGAGAAGGGAACCAAGGAAGCTCAATCCCAATTTCAGCAATCTCACCATTTCCAATATCCACTTTCAAAGATTTAGGAACAACCTTATGTGCTTCAAACTCAATGTACACGCTAGCGAAATTAGCTCTACTACCAGTGGCAGTATGCATATCCATAAACAGAAGGCAACCTAAAATACTTCCCAGAAATTCCATTCCCTTGGTAGTACGCAAGACAAGAGGGACATTGAAGAACTTGGTCCAAAGTGGAATTTTAGAAAGACAATTTTTCTTCAGCTCCATACCCGGAACGCACTGTTTAAGAATCAAAAATTTCCAGCAATATAATAAGGACCTCCAGTTAAAATTCTATCAAGAGCTTCCGAACTACTAGCTTTGAAAATGTAGAACCCATTATCAAATTTCAGCACTTTAGAAACGTCTTCTCCCCAAATCCGAGAAGCCCAATTGAGCTAAAGTTGCTACCTTAGGAGCTGTAGTCGCCTTTTTCTCCTCCCGTTTGACATATTTATCATCCTGCAAGAGTATATCACTCATGGAATTGGGTCTATTTTTAGTCAATGAGTGATAGAGAGGGCTGGATATTGCTAAGCCTTTTCGAAAAGCGATGGTGGCCATTCGATCATCACAATCTTCTATTTGCAAAGACTCCATCTGGAAGCGATGAATATAATCCATGAGAGATTCGTCATCCGCTTTTCGGAGGTTGAAGAGATAATCTTCATCCTTTTTCTGTTTGCGATTGCAAGTATACTGGGAAAAGAAAGCAATGCATAATTCTGTGAAATTGGTAATATAATTGGCTTTCAAATAGTAAAACCAAACTAGAGCCTGGCCCTGGAGGCTAGAAGGGAACATGCGGCACAAGAGAGATTCATTGCCTTCTTCAAGGGCCATCATCTGTCGATAATGGTACATACGCTCTTTAGGATCAGTAGATCCTTCATACATAGTGAATTTTTGTGGAACAAATTTGCGAGGGAGTTCCGCAGACATGATTACTGAGGAGAAGGAAGTGTGTGTGAGGTTGCGCATAGTGCGGCGAGTTTGATGTTTTGCTGTTCCACCCTCCATATTATCGAGTTGCAATGATAACTCGACAATCTTTTTATCAAAAATCCCTTGCATTTCTTGTCGAAGCTATTGAATTGGATCAAGGAGTGGTGGAGCTGTTGGCTCTTGTTTATCCTCTGTCGGGAGGTCGTTCATAGTGGATTGTTCAGCTTGTGAATGGGTGCTATCGGCCAGAGCATGGTGCTGCGCTCGGAACTCTTTATTCTCATCCTTTAGCCCTTTCAATCGGCCAGTATAATCCTCCTGCTGTTTTATAATTTGGTCCTTCATATTTTGTAATTGGTCTTGCATGTCCTTTACTAGTCCTTCCATAATGATATCTTGATGATTGCTAGTGGAGCATGTGATAACCATCAACACCAAGGGGTAGGAGTATTACCCTCTATTAAGGAGGCCTTCCCACAGACGGCGCTAATGTAGATCTCGATTCTGCTTGTTAGATATGGGTAGTAGGCCTTGAGGTGCTGCTTCCCTTCAGTGAAATTACCTAGAACGCCGTGGAGCTAAAGATACTCCGGTATGGAGCCTGCCAAAAACCCTCCAACAATCAAGTCAGTAGAAGATATCAAGTTTAATAGAATTGACAAAACTTAGGAAATGCAAGATATTTTGAGGAGCTTTGGAGATACTCTCTAGTGATCCGAATCGACCTTACCTTACTTCAGCCCTCTCCTTTATATATAAAAAAGAAGAAGTTCTTATCTTGGGATTAGACCCACCGCCTTTGCTGTCAGGGGGCTCTAGTATGAGGCAAGTACAACCGCCCCTATCAATGGAGGAGGTCTCCGTCGCACTTAATGCTATCTCAAGTCGGTTGTAAAGATCTTTTGGCTAAAGACAGAGGAGGGCGGAAGTTCCTCTGCATTTCTAGTGCTCACAGAAGCATCTTTGCTCCTGACGGTTCTACAATTCAATTCCCCGCTGTAATTACAGTACTCGGGAGCTCTTGTAGCTCCGTTTGATATTCTTGCTCAGTAATGGTCATTAATATCCATCAATGACCTTTATCTGGGCTGCACAAAATGTGGGTGGAAGGACCCTTTGTCTCTACGCTAGAAGAGACGTGGGTCTATTGCCCCTGGCGCTAGCCCTCGGGCATTTGACGCGTGGTAGTGGGGCCCACCACTTCCCATCAAACAAGGAGAGTTCGTTGGAGCTAGTCAGGAATGAATGGGCCAGTGACCACGTGTTGGATCGTGGGGGTCTCCTTCGGGTAACTGGACGAGTGTGGGAGTCTGGACTCCCACAGTTAGTATTAGCTCATGTATTCAAGCTTTCACAAATGTCTATGACAATTATGGGTTCACAAGTTAAGGAGGATTGGAGTTCTAGCGTTAAATGACTCAGCTTAGATGGTGTTTGGTGATGACAGGGATTAGGGCTAGCTTACAAGATGAAGATGAAGATGAAGATGAAAATGGAGGTTAATGCTAGTTCGGCAATGGCAGTGGGCCTAGCATTTCGCAAATGGTGGAGATGTGGCGACCAGTTGATCAGTCCCAGCATCGTCAATTTCTCTTGGATTGAGTGAATTGCTTAAGTGAAACCAAAAACGGAAGATTTCTTAATGTTAAAGGAAATTGATTTTGGCAGCCTAGGACTTTTAGGTAAATAAAATTTATAAAAGAACTTTGGGTAAAGTGAAAAGATGGGAGGACTTTTGGCTAAACAGAAATTATAAAAAGAAATTATGGGTAAACAACCTAGAAATTTTTTAAGAAAACATTTTATAAATATTTCACCACTAAAAAATAAATGAGCTAGAATAACACTATTAAGATAATTTTTTTATTCTAATGATTATTAAGTATAAATTAAAAATTATAGTAGCGACTGTCTAAGTTGTATCACTCTTTCACTTTCCATCATTATTATAAAAAGAATTAATATTATTAAAAAATTAAATGGGAAAATACCGATTGGCTCCATGTACTACCAATGTTTTTCACGTTACACCCTGAAGTATCAATTATGACACATTGACCTCTTAAACTTTGAATTTATGTCAAATTGACCCCTTACATCACTTCACCGTCTGTTTTTAAAACAAAAAAAAAAAAAAAAGAAAATAATCATTTTAACTTTTTTAATAACTTATACAAAAATAAATTTGAATAAATCTTCTTACCCAAGGGTCACCCAAACCACCCTACCTCTCTCTTTTCTCTCTCCCTCTCTCTACAAAGGTGAAGTTACAAATGAAAGGATGTAAGGAACTTGGATTTGCAGCGGAAGACATACGATAAAAATTTTTCATATAAAGATGAATCCATTCATCACAAACATTCGAGAATATTTTCAAGCATGGGGTCATGAGTTTATATCAAATACAAGAACATATATTTAAACACTTTAAATAAACTAACTTGATTTCCTTAGCGTAACTTTCGTCGCGAGCTTCAAAGTGTATGAAGCCTTCGATGGTATCCACACGAACACAAGACCTCTTGAACCTTCTTCTCAACAAGCTATGAGAGGGAAAAGGAGAGCACGAAATTGGGAGAGGGAGAATCTCCTTGGTGGCTCACAGCCCTTAGGTGTTTTCACTCTTCTATTTTGTCTCTTCTCTAAATGATGAGTGGGAGGCTTTTTGCTAGCATGTCACATCATGTAGTATTTATAGAGAACCTCTAGGGTTTCTATTTAATATTTATTTCTAAATATAACTTAATTCCCTATTTATTAACAATTAATAATAATGTTATTAGTTAAATTATAATTAGGAAATTCCCTTCTCTTTTTAATTTAAGAGACTCACTTATGCTCTTTGTTTGTGTGTCACCCATTGGGTTCACCCCAACCTAGTAGTGGTTCGAGACATATCATGTTCCCTAAAATAGATATTTTATATTTTTGGTTCGATTGGAACAATTCCAATTTTTCCCTCAATGATAGCACTTATCATTAGGCCTTCACTAGTCATGAGTGACATCAAGCAACATATCATGACGTACCCCAGGTTTAGGTGAATAGTAGAACTATATGAACCCTTCATGTTACTTAATCCTTCATCCCCTAATATCACTATTAAGATAATAGGCATGGTGATCTATCAAACCATATCTTAACAACTTGATATATGTTCCACAAAATATAATCTCAATGAGGTAAATGCAGTGACACTCTTTTCACTGTTTACCTATCACTCTGGCCAGAGATTCACTTTGAGAATTATCTTTGTGAACTGATCATGACATTCTCTCCCATCTAGTGAGAGTGATGATTCCTTATTGCACACTCATCTATCTTCATACATAACTTATTAGAACCAATAAGTACCGATTACATCCTTATGGTGGAGGCTGTACGAGATACTATCAAACCCTAGTAACCTATGCATAAGATAGCTATGGTGTCTCAGGTCTATGGACTACCAATTAAATGGACGTAACAAAAGAATATTCCTTTTGACTTGATCTTCATAGGAACATTCTAGTAGATCATATTCAGTGTACATATTCTCTAATATGCACCCACAGATTAACTAAAGTGTCACTACACTGATAGGAAGACTACCTATCCTCCAATTGGAGTTAGTTTAAATATGTGCTACTCTTAGTGGTTTGTAAAAGGTCCTCTTTAATAAACCTATGAGTAGGAATTAATTATCAAAAAAAAAAAAAAAAAAACTATGAGTAGGAACATTTTAGAAAAAATGTTTATGAGAAATATCAATCTCTCTATCTCAACAACTTGAGATGTATATTTCTCTTATCATTCATTCATGGGCTTTATCATATGTATAATTAAATATATAAGACAATTTATACCTTCTCATTAATATAATATGAAACAGATATGCTCTTTAGGATTGGTTTTAGGGCATATCTCTAACAATCTCCCACTTGCACTAAAGTCAATCTCCATAGTATCGTATACTAGTATTCGCAAGACAAGGCTTCTAACACTCACAAGGTGTTATGGCAAAGAAGATTCTATGCAAACAAGTTTTGCAACTCATTATTTTCAATAATAGTAATTAAACTAAAATTCGCTGCCAACTCTGATATCATAGTAAATGAGACTTATGTTCTCTAAAGAATGAAAGAATACAAACAAGGAACGCAGCGGAAGGTAGGTTTAAAAACTTTTTCCTTTGTATTCTACCATGAAATCACTTAATCGATGAATCGAATCAACTTTAAATTAAAAACATTAAAGTAAAGCTTACATTGATTTGTTCCTTCGCGATATTCTCTTCCTTTGATGATCGTCCTCGCTCAATCCTCGAGCCCCAAAAGTATGGTGGCCTCCAATGAACGTCCACACGAACACAAGAGTCGCTAAACCTTCTTGAATTTTTCAACCCTTGAAAAAGACAAGCATGGAGAGGGAGAGAGAGAGAGGGGCGGCATTCATGAGAGAGAGAATGAGATGCATGCTTTAAAGCTAGGGTTCACTCTCTTTAAATAAGCCCCTCCTCTTCTTAGGGTGTTTGGTTACTAGTGCTAGCATGACCATAAACCCCGTTTAGGTTATCCCCATTCTTGAATTAGATATCCTTTTAGTTATTAATTAATTAACCCTTAATTAATTAAAACCAAACATATATCAATTAGAATGTAACCCTCTCACAAGTTTAACAACCTCACTTATGTTCTTTTGTGTGTGACCCATTGGGTTCATCCCAACCTAGTAGTGGCAGGGGACATCTCAATGTCGCCCAAAATAGAAACTTTCTATTTTTAGGTTCTATTGGAACAATTCCAATTTTGCCCTCAATGATAACCCTTATCATTAGGCCTTCACTAGTCATGAGTGACATCTAGCAATATGTCATGACGTACCCTAGGTGTGGGTGAATATACGAACATGTAAATGAACCCTTCGTGCTATAAATAATCCCTCACCAAACAATGTCTCGATTAAGTTAGTTGGGTATGGATTCATGTCAAACCCTAACTTAATCATGCGTTACTAATTCACCAGATCATAATCTCAATTAGGTATGCCCTTGAAACACTTTTCTTGGCAACCTTCTGCTTTGGCCAAAGACTCCATTGAGATAGTAACTGTGAACTAACTAAGACATTCGCCCTTTCTTATTAAGGGTGGTGATCCTCTATTGCACACTCACCTATCTTCATACATAACTCACTAGGGCCAATGAGCACCGATTACATCCTTGTGATTAAGGGTGTACGAGATACTATCAAACTCTAGCAATTCATATATAAGATAACAAGTGGTGTCTCAAGTCTAAGGATTACAATTGTGACTATACACATGAGCAGCCTTTGACATACAAATAGAATTCCATAAGCTGTACTCAAATTGGTCACGTTCAGTGTACCTGTTCTCTAACAAGCACCCACAGGTTTACTATAGTGTCTCTACACAGATGGTTCGAGACTCACCATCCTCCCATGGAGCTAGTAAAACCTGAGCTAATCTTAACGGTTTATAATTGTCCAAATATATAAACCTATGATCAGGAACCAGTTTAGGATAGAAGTACTTGAGAGTTATAAGTCTCTCTATCTCAACACTTGAGATATAACTCTCTATCATACTATCCAAGGACTTTATCATGAACAGTAATTAAACACAAGTTTACATGATAAAAATAGCCATATCATAAATGAATAAAGATCCATACAAGATATTATAATGAAATATAAAACCCTAAACTCAACAGAACAATTGGTTTTAGGGCACATATCTAACAAAGAAAACAATGTATATACTTGACATTCTATTAGGCAATTGTAAATGGCACACCTTATAAGATTTCTTTATATTTAAGTATTTCATCCTTAAACTCTTTTAAGAATATACTTATTACTATTTAAAATCTCATTCTAAGTCAGTAATCAATATCTGCTTACAACCACTTGTAGCATTCATTATATTGATTTGAGTACATAGTTTAGTATCATATGAGTCATATATTTCTCAAATATCACACTCATATATTATTCCCATAAAATCTAATTATAAGGGATATGAATTCTCATAACATTTTATAAAATTCATATTACTCCACTAGTATTGTAAAGTATGTACTTTATAAAGAAACTTAAGAATAAATTTGATGACTTTATTGCTCCCACTAATCCTTTTGAAACAAAGGTATTTTATGTGTTAAACCATTTTAATAACATAAAGTCCCTTTCTGTGTTTCACTAAGGCATGGTTCTCAACCATTGTGAGTACATTGTTTTTCTAATAACTCTTTATTTAAGAAAACACATTTTAAAGTTTATTCGAAATATCACATATCCCAAATAATCTTTATATTGTTTGACATATTTAAGATCCTTTAGTGATATTGATAATTCAAATTAATAAGGTTTATACATCTTATGTATTATACCTTTTAATCTCCTTATTGAATAAGGTTATGAATCAAAATTCATTTATTAGAATGAACCTTTATAGTTGAATTATTATATCCATTTATTCATTTTATTTATAAAGAAATAAAGAACTTTATATTAATTGCCAGATCTAATCTAAATATCGAATATTATAGATAAACTGTTTTAAATAAACAAAGTACTTAAAACTAAATAAAACTTCAAAATGAAGTATTTATTACAACTGGCAATAATAATAAATGTTCTTAATAACTAAATAAAATAGTCAAGAATCAAGCTATAGTGTCGAAGGCAGCAACTCTTGATCCTTTCCAAACACAGTAAGCCGAATATCTACTCGACCTTTCACTTCCCTTTGTCTCATACATACAATCGAATTGTATAAGAAAAATCACAGTTAGGTATTTCATACCATAAGAAAAATAATACTAATTCTCAATTAGTAAATAAAATACAAAACGTACCATTTGAAGAACTATTCTTTAATGAAGCCATGTACTTCTTGTAATTCCCTTTCCACAAACGAATTTTGCCGCAGTGGAAACTCTTTCCTTTATACTTTTTCTCTATACTTCCTTTTGGCTTATCATTGGATTTCTTATTCTTTCCTTTGCCCTTAGGCTTCGTATTAGAAGTTGAAACTCCATCAATAGCCAATACGTCCCATTTAGATTCCCCTTTCAAGGTATCCTCCGCAGTTAGTAACTTGTTCATCATATCAGTCAAAGACAAGTTTGAATCCACATCAGACATGTGAAAATCAATGATGAATTGTTTGTAACTAGCAGGTAGGGAATGAAGCAGTATGTCAATTCCCATTTCAGATGTTATAATAACACCTAGATCGTTCAAAGAGTTGATATTCCGGGTCATCTTAAGACAATGCTCATAAACGGATGATCTTTCGATCATCTTACAGGTGTAAAGTTCACCTATAGCGTTGTACTTTACAATTCCATTTTGTGAGCTATACAAATCCTTAAGATATGATAGGATTGATCGTGTACTCTCAACGTGCACATCATCCTTTATCTCCTCCTTAGCAGCCCTTTCCGACAAAGCATTGGGGCATGGGGTATTAATGACATGTTTGATTCTATCTGCGGCGGTTAAGATAATTTTGAAATTTCTTAACCATTCTAGGGAATTTTTACCAGTCAATCGATTGTCATCAAGAATTTGAGATAGAGGGTTTAGAGGTGTCATCTACAACAGAAAATAAAGCAAGTAAATTTCATATTTTTAAACCACAAAAACTTTTTGGTTTTTAAGTTTTATGGTACCTCCCACAATTTGATTCAAATCTCATACTCCCTTGGATGAGACTCGAGAATTTCATCATTTGAATTTCCATAGCAGGGATTGGGGTCCCATTAAGAATTAGTAATTCTCACATAATAGGTTCTTGGATACTAACCCTTAATGAGTGGATAACTCTTATCCTAATACTTCTTAAAGCAAATTTCAATCATCCTTTAGCCTCTATAATATAATTTCCTCACATAATAATTTCTTGGGTAGTATATTATTAGTCAAGTCACACCCACCATTCACATAAGTATGGTAAATTGAATGTTGCACCCCTCATATAATAGGTTCTTGGAATACACCATTATCGCACCTTATGATATCCAATATTAAAACAAGACAGTATGAACCCTCAGGATGAACATGTTCCCGCATATCTGCAGCCGAACATATCCACCATAAGAATCCACCTATCATGTAATGGTGGGAGGCTAGGATAAAGCCCAAGGCCTCTTCCTTACAACACAATTTTGAAATAATGGAGTTTTGAAAAATGGTCTCATTTTTAAACAAACATACATTACATGCATCACATATATCAAACATATATAATAAAGGTTTAGACCTACTTTTATTATTAATTCTCAATTATCCTCCCACCGTCCTCCTAGAGGCTAGAGTGGATTCATTTTGAACATATAATATGTTAGGTCAAGGCCCTAACTAGCATACATCACATCTATTAATGGGCCTTGGATATTTTACGGACTTTTAAGGGTGGGTTTATTCTTTGAGCCATAAAGATGAACCCTAGGTCTAATGTGTGGGTTGGGTGATCGTAATAATACCTATGTAACTATTACATGATGACAAATAAAATTTCTTCAAAATCTTGATGTCATTGCCAAGTCCTTCTCAAGTCCTTGCTTTCCTCTTGTACATGACTCCACCATGTTCCTTGGGTTCACCACTCGTTTTCTCGAATTGAACATTACAATTTAATATAAAAGAAGAAGGTGTAAAGAGAAAGGGAAGTACATATGTAAAGAGAGGGAAAGATGTATGCAAGCCCCAAATAATTACATCACCATATTTAAACTACTTTAAATACAATCCAAACAAATAAACCATTCACATCCAATGCGGCCAATCACATCTTATTTTAATTGGTCTTAAGTCCATAATTATCCATTCACAATTATACAATCACATTGCATAAAATAAAGCTACATAAAGTAAAGTAATGATGGCAAATAGCATATAATTAATTAAAGTCATATTATTATTATCTCATAACAATAATAGAGCTATTATTATTATTTCATAACAATAATCAAGTTCTTTTAAATCTCATTTAAAAAGAATCATATCATATCATATATGACTATACTAGTGTATTTCCTTAAACAAGTGAAACTTCTAATTAACACTATTAGGGTTTCAAATATATAAAATTTAATTCGAGAAATTATTTATATAATTCCTATCATGCATTTAACACTTTAATATGCATAGTAGATTAATCACTATTAATCTACAAAGGTGGAATTTAAATAATAACTCAAAACACAAATTCTAGGAAAGACACAAACCCAATTTTTCAACAAAAACTTAGAATTCAGCTACTATTTTGGGACTAAACTTTCCTATATTAAAACT
>JAESVK010000671.1:126958-148614 GCA_017140935.1 Hamamelis virginiana | reverse complement strand
AGCTATTCTAGTTAATCATTTGCATGGACACATAGTAGAAATAATTGGTAAAAATGGGGTGTCCACAATATGCACTTGAAACAGCATCATATATTCTGAACTTGGTACCAACTAAGTCAGTACTTACTACTCCCACAGAACTTTGGACTGTGCGTAAGTCTAGTCTAAGACATGTTCGGTTTTGGGGTAGCCCAGCACATGTGCTGAAAGAAAAAAACAAATAAGTTGGAATCGAGGACAAAAGTTTGTTTGTTTGTTGGGTATCCTAGAGGAACGAAATGTGGTTTATTCTATAGCCCAAAGGATCAGAAGGTCATTGTTAGCACCAATACCCGATTTTTAGAAGAAGACTATGTAATGAGCCATAAGCCCAGAAGTAGAATTTTTCTAGAAGAATTAAGAGGAGATAAACCGATACAAACTTCTTCGATACCAGTAGTACAAGAACAAGCACCACAAGAAAGTGTCCTCGACATCCCATTACCTCATCGTAGTGGGAGGATTGTTGAGACTCGTGCTAATTCTGAACCAACTCATGTTGTTCCTATCAACATGCCGATTGCACAGCCAAAGCAGCATGTTCATGATGGTGCACAAGGGTCAGTATCAGCACAGCGTGCCACTGATAGTGCACAACCACAGGTAGTGTCTCATCGTAGTGGGAGGGTTATTCGTCGACCCCATCGATATACGTTCTTGGGAGAGTCTTATGACAGGGTCTCTGATGAACTAGATACCGATCCTTGTAACTACAACAAAGCACTCCAAGATAAAGACGCAGAACTTTGGCAAAAGACTATGAAATCTAAAATGGAGTCCATGTACTCTAATCAGGTCTAGGATCTTATAGAACCACCTGAAGGGATAAAACCCATTGGATGCAAGTGGATTATAAGAAAAAGAGAGGAGCAGACGGGAAGGTTGAAATCTTCAAGGATAAACTTGTTGCGAAAGCGTTCACTCAGAAAAAAGGGATCGATTATGAGGAAACTTTTTCGCCGGTAGCCATGCTTAAGTCTATCCGGATTCTGTTATCCATTGCAGCTCATTTCAATTACGAAATTTTGCAAATGGACGTCAAAACGGCTTCCCTTAATGGGAATCTTGATGAATGCATTTATATGATGCAACAAGAAGGTTTTATAGCAAACGGTCAAGAACACATGTTGTGCAAACTTAAGAGATCCATTTATGGACTTAAGTAAGCGTCTAGGTCTTGGAATACTCGTTTTGATCAGGCTGTTAAATCTTATGATTTTGATCAAAATCCTGATGAGTCTTGTGTGTATAAGAAGTGTCAAATATGCGTGGTGGTGTTCTTAGTACTATATGTGGATGACATCTTGCTCATTGGAAACGATGTGGGGGTGTTATCTTCTATTAAGGTACGGTTATCCAGCCAATTCGATATGAAGGACTTGGGAGAAGCTAGTCACATCCTTGGGATTAATCTTTTGCGAGATCGTAAGCAAAGGATGTTAGGCTTATCACAAGCTACTTATATCGATATGATTCTTGCCCGATTTAGCATACAGGATTCTAAGAAAGGGTTTCTCCTTTTTAGGCATGGAATCACTCTATCCAAGGATCAGTATCCCAAAACACCAGATGAGATAGAGAAGATGAAGGCAGTTCCTTATGCATCAGCAGTAGGAAGCCTCATGTATGCAATGCTTTGCACTAGATCTGACATCTGTTTTGTTGTAGGCATGGTTAGCAGATATCAGTCTAACCTTGGACAGGAACATTGGACTGCGGTAAAACATATTCTCAAGTACTTGAAAAAGATTAGAGATTATATGTTGGTTTACGAAGTCTAATACCTTTTGGGTACACAGACTTAGACTTCCAGTCAGATAAGGATTCCAGAAAGCCAACCTCGGGATATGTGTTTACTCTAGGAGGTGGAGCCATAAGTTGGAGGAGTATCAAGCAATCTTGGATTGCTGATTCCACCATGGAGGCCGAATATGTGGCAGCCTCTGAGGCAGCCAAGGAGGTAGTTTGGCGTAGAAACTTCCTATTGGATCTAGGAGTGGTTCCTTCAGTACAATCGGCTATTACACTTTACTATGATAATAGTGGAGCATTTTCTAATTCGAAGGAACCTAGGGCTCACAAGAGGGGAAAGCACATCGAGCGTAAGTATCATCTGATAAGAGATATTGTGCATAGAGGTGATGTAGAGGTGACCAAGATTGCATCGGCAAAAAACCTGACAGATCCTTTTACCAAGAGCTAACCAACTAAGACTTTTGATAGTCATGTAGAGGGAATGGGATTGAGATGTGTGGCATCATGGCTTTAAGTCTAAGTGGGAGATTGTTGGGGATATATACTAAAACCCATGCTTTTATGTAATAGTCCTAAGTATTTATTTATTAATGAATTATGATATTGCATTTTAAATGAGAATCTGTATGAGTTATATTTGCATTATATTATCTTTTAATGTTCTGCATGTGTGTCTTTTATTCTACATAGTAGATGATCTGGTGTGTAGAGTTTAGCTTAAACACAGAGGATCAGATCATCAGTTCTTGTAGAATATAAGCTTATTGTTCACAATCTGAGATGGAGTTGGACACACCATCAGTAAGATTGTAGCACAAGATTTCAGTAGGTTTGTATTGACTATGGGGAACGGTTTAGTTCCGACTTCTTGTGCTAGTACACTTGTGTGTATTGAACGAGACTGTCTTGAGGTAATTGTTTTATACTGACATATTAAACAATTAATATCTCATGGTTATTATGAATGCTTATGCTCTTAATTCCGAAATCTTTAATATGCACATACACTTAGCATTTGTTATCTTGATTCATATAGAGTGAGATCTTTTATGGGTCAGTAAACTCGGTGAGTTGGGTAACGATATTAAGCGTATCGTGTATATTAATTATTAACGGAATCCACGTCCTGTAAAATGGATTGATGATATCCCCTTGAGGATGCTTATAAGTTTTGATTATGTCAAACCCTGCAGGTGAATTTTGTGTCCGACATATCAAATGAGTTAAGTGGAAGGTCTCAAGGAGATTAACAGATGTTGATTAAATAAAAATGTCAGTAATTTAATTTAAAACGGGTATTGTAATCTTAACGTGGAGAGATTAATAAGTATTTAATAACAAAGAGCTCGAAATAGTTTTTTGAATAAGCGAGGGAGTGCAATTATAATTCTTTAGTGGATTGAATTATAATTAATATTTATATTGGGAGCCCGAAACTTATTTGCTTTTAAGTCCCTACCGTAGCCTATATATATGCTATGTTGGGCAGCCTCTAGGTTAGATGAAATATTATTTCTAAACCTTAGAGGCAGCCACCCATCAAGGAGAGCACAAAGAGAGCCACTCTCTCTTCACGTTCTGGCATAGGAGGAATATGGTAGAAGGCTTGAAGAGCTCGAGCAGTGTTCTACAAGTCGTGATTCATTGGGATCAATCCAGACAGATCTCAAAGGTATGGATTCATCTCTATATGCTAATGGATTCGGATTTTTTTTTTTTTTTTTGTGGCATAATTTATAAGCACTATCACGAGTTTATGAGATTTTTGCTCCTAGCAGTGAGATCACTGTAAATTTTGGCATGCATGGCATACATAAAAAGAATATTCAATCCAATGGCCAGTTTTTCATAATACCGATCCTATATTGGCTAAAAAGCCACGTCTCACATAAGCTTATGTGAGAACGCCCTCATGAGAAAAAAACTCTCTCTCTATATTTATATAGGGGGAAATGGCCAAAGGTCTTCATGTAGAAGATTTTAATGTCAAAAGTCCTCTATAAAGATTTTTCATGTCAAAAGAAGTTTTGGCATGAATTGGACAAAAATACTCTTCATTCCCTAAACAACCTTCAACCCCACCTCCAATCCTAACCCAGATTTCACTACGCCGGAAACACGCTTCATTATGCCAGAAACACGTTTCACTGTGCCGAAAATGTATTTCACTGTGCCAGACCCTTGATTTCACTATGCCGAAAATATATTTTACAATGCCGAACCCCTAATTTCACTATGCCGGAACCGAATTTCACTACACCATAAAAAATTTTAAAATAATAAATAAATAAAGTAAAGAAAAAAAAATGTAGGAAAGAGAGAGAGTAGGAGAGAAAGGTAGAGAAAGGAAGAGAGAGAGAAGTAGAGAAGTAGAGCTGATCGAATGGTCAAACACCAAGCTGCGTGAGATATACGGAGAGGAAGAGAGAGAGGAGAGAGAGAAGATTGGAGCCAAGTACAAATCAATATCAAGGAATATTTCAAGCTTCATGCATGTACGTGCAGGAACGGTATTGGTGTTGAATATAGCATTATTTTTTCTTCATGTACTTAAGTATAACACATCATATTGACTGTTTAATTTGTTATTGTTCTAAACTTTGGAGATATGTGGGCCATGTGGATAGCCACCACTGTTGGATACCAAACTTTCGGTAAGCTTGCACCACCCTTATAAATGATATTTGATGAGTTCCCTTCCTCTATTCTTCCATCTATGTGGCTCAGTCTGTGGGACACGTAGAGGTGGAGCTGGATTCTGAGCTGGGGAGCTGATTGCGGAGCTGAACCCCGGTGTGGGGCCTGCTAAAGACCCTCCGATGCCAAAGTCAGTATAAGGCATGGTTGTATATGAAATGAGAGGAGCTGGATTGAGTGAGCATACCTTGGTATTGTGGAGGAGACCTCCTTAAATAGGTGGGATATTTGTGAAATATCCCGTTAAGGCGGTTTAGCCAGCGAGCAATCCTTGTCCCTTAGCCTTAAAGGCTTGGTCTTCCCAATAAAGCCTGTCTGACAAAGCTTTATTGGGGGAAGGGGACCTTATCCCTTGAGTGGTGCACAAGTAAAGGTGCTGAGGAGGTGGAAAATGGACGGGGAGTGGTCACTTGTCAGCCTTGCGAAGCCTCCTTCGTGTAATCGAGTGTGCGTGTATTTTTGGGCTCCCACATTGCCCCCATTTTTTCCTTTTCAAGAACTATGTGATTTGGAAAGGGAAAAATAAATGGCGAACTCCGAGTTGTTTCCAGGTGCGTTAGAGCATCATATATATAAGATTGAGCTGATCCAAAAATAATGGAGTTATGGCCAGGTGTGGCTGATTTGAATAACGATATAGCTGAGCTGATATATAACTGAATCAAGGTACAGGCGAGCTGAAATATAGCTGAATCGAGATATAGGCGAGGCGACACATAGCTGAATCAATACATAGCGAGCTGAGACATAGCTGAAATATATAGGCGAGGCAAGCCGAGACATAACTAAAATATATAGGCGAGCCGATACATAGCTGTTTGGCAAAGCTCTCGCTAGGCGTGATAGAGCTATGTGCTTTAAAGGTTGGAGATGCCCCCAGACGGATAGTATAATGATTCCTTACTTAGTAGAATAGATAGCCTCAGCCAGGCATTTGCAATGATTTCTTCAGAATAGATGGTCTCTGCTAGGCGTTGTAACTTGTTCATAATTAATGAAAAGGTGCACCTGAAAAATAGATGTCTTACCAACGCGCTTTAGAGAATAGAGATGTCCCCGATGCCATAGACGTTGGTGGCGAGGCAAAAATAGATGCCTGATGCAAGGCTGAATAATTGCCCCCAGTCGAGAGTATCTGCTAGGAGTTGTTGCTATATTCGACAGAACTGCATTGATCTAGTTTAACTTTGTGGCGGATTTGTTTCGAAGCTGATTTCAATTGCGGTGGAGCTATTACAGAGCTGATATCCGCTATATATTTTGTATGGTCGAACTATTTTGTCGAGTCTAGTTGGGCTATCCCCCATGCCCCCCGTTTTGGCGCTTGACAGGTGAAAGCTGGTGAGGGCCAAAATGTTTGCAGAGTTGTCACCAAGTGTGGTGGAAATGATTTAAGATATAAACGAGCTGAGACATAGCTGTTCGGCAAAGCTCTCACTAGGCGCAAAGGAATTGGTTCCAATTTGTTCGTAGTTGATGAAAACTGTACCTAAAAAACAGATGTCTTACCTAGTGAGCATTGTAGATGCCTTCTGCCAGACATCGTGCTTGCTTGATGGGGTATAGAGGGTGCCGTATCGAGGCGCAGTAGTTGCCCCTAATTAGTGTTGCTATGAGCCAAGCAATTAAGTTGAGCTCCGAGTTAGCAAAATAGATGCCTGAAGAAAAACTTAATAGCTGTCCCCTGCGAGCTTTGCCATGAACCCGGCAATTAGGTTGAACTCCGAGTTAGCAAAATAGATGTCTGATTCGGCTTAATAGTTGCTTACTATACGGGAGGAGCTGCTAGGGGGCAAAATGAGAGTCCTCGAAACGTATAAAGGATGCCCCCTTAAGCTTTTGCCGTGAACCTGGCAATGAGGTGGATCTCCTAAGTTAGCAAAATAGATGTCAGATTCGGCTTAATAGTTGCTACTTGTTGGGAGTAGCTGCTAGGGGTCAAAATGAGAGTCCTCGAAACGTATAAAGGATGCCCCCCGTGAGCTTTTGCCATGAACTTGGCAATGAGGTGGATCTCCTAAGTTAGCACAATAGATGCCTGATTCGGCTTAATAGTTGCTACTTGTTGGGAGTAGCTGCTAGGGGGCAAAATGAGAGTCCTCGAAATAGGTAAAGGATGCCCCCCGTGAGCTGTGTTGAGCTGATTTAGCTGTTCGGCGGAGCTAATGGAGCTATTTACAAAGCTGATGTCCGCAACAAGGAAGCTGCACGGAGCTGGTGTCCGTAGCGAGGGAGCTGCACGAAGCTGATAACTGCAGCGATGGAGCTGCTACAAAGCTGGTTCTGGCAACAAAGGAGTTGCCGAGCTGATATCTGCAGTGATGGAGCTGCCACAAAGCTAGTGTTAGCAGCAAAGGAGCTGCACGGAGCTGATATTTGCAGTGATGGAGCTGCCACAAAGCTGGTGTTGGCAGCGAAAGAGCTGCACGGAGCTGATATCTACAGTGATGGAGCTGCCACAAAGCTGGTGCTGGCAGCGAAGGGGCTGCACGGAGCTGATATCTGCAGTGATGGAGCTGCTACAAAGCTGGTGCTGGCAGCGAATGAGCTGCACGGAGCTGATGGAACCGCTGCAGAACTTGTGTCCGCAGCGGGGGAACTGTTTTCCAGGTTGCCTGCTATTTATTTTGTGTGCCTGTATGGGGATTAGCAAGTGATTTCGTCCAAGGCAAGATAAATAGCATAAAAACAATGAATAATGGAACTTATAAGAATCTAAATGTCAGTTTACTTATATTAATAATACTCCAAACCATCTTGTCGAGTGTGGTTGGGCTATCCCCCATGCCCCCCATTTTGGCGCTTGACAAACGAAAGCTGGTGAGGGCCGAAACGTTTGCTTTTAGAGAAGTAGCTGCCCCCAGTTGGTCTTAAGAGCTCTTGACATGTTTGGGCTTTGCCGGTATGCGATGGGGTTGTTGGCTAAGTCAAGGTTGAGCGAATCCCCGCTACGGTGAAGCTGGCGTGTAGCTGGTTTTCTCAGCGATGGAACTGCTACAAAGCTGGTGTTGGCAGCGAAGGAGCTGCACGGAGTTTAAGGCTCGCAACGAGGGAGCTGTTCGGAACTGATATCCGCAGCGAAGAAGCTGCTACAGAGTTAAAGCTCGCTATGGTGGAACTACACGGAGCTGGTCTTCGCAGCGATGGAGCTGCTACAAAGCTTGGGCCTGCAGTGGGGGGGGCTGCACCGAGCTAATCTCCGCAACGATGGAGCTGCTATAGAGTAATCTGCATATGAAATCTATATATGCAATTTTTACAGAATCTGAGTTGTTCTGCATGTATGAGTACTCAGCACATTTCTCATGAAAATTTTGTGGCGAAGTGTGATGTGAAATAGACACAAAAAGGTGTTGAGCTCCGGCCTCACAATAGAAAAGAGGGGCAGCACAGCCTGTGAGCAAAACTAAGTAATTTTGTCGAAAAAAAGGAAAGATTTGTGTAAATAGGTGCACGAATTTCAAAAAACTGTATTGGCGGGATGCTCAAATAAAAAAAGTGAGTCTGTCACACGTATTTAATTTTGCATTCATGGGCAAAACGTGTCTAACTTTGTATGGAGGCCGTATAATAGGCTAGGTGTCCTATGCACTGACATGTATGTCAATTTTCTCAAGAAATAGCTATAAGAGCAGACTCGTAAAGAGTGTCACCAAACGTGAGGTGCTCGGTGGAGCAACAATTTTAACAAAATTTAAATAATATTCAGAGATTTTGATAAAAAATCGCGTTGGTCATGAAAAGGTGCGAGTGTAAACACAAATTACGAAAAAACCACTTGAGTTGGGCGCAGACTGAGCCTACTACAGGCTTTGGATTTGCTGAAGGTTGTTTCAAGATAAAGACGTGTGTGCCAAAATGTGGCTTGAAAAAGTCAATATATGTTTACCAGAGTACAAAGGTGTGGGCCCTACTCTTGATGGCAAAAACTTATTGTTTACCCATTTTTAAGAAAGGACTCTGACATAAAGCTTATCTTGGAAAGAATCTGTACCCTTTTTATCCTTTTTAAGCATGCAAGCATTTAACCTTTGGATACATGACAGGATGTGAAAATGTAAAGAATAAATTATGTATGTTTTGTTGCAAACCAGAAAAGCAACCTTGTCGATTCACGTGAAGTGGGGCCCAATTCTAATGGCAAATGTCCATTTCTATGCAAATCTGATTTGCACAAAGGTGCAGCAAAAGTGCAACGGGGCCCACCTTTTTTGCTCGCGTCTCTTCGATCTTGGTTCAGTCGGTGCCTTCTTTCCAAAGTATTCAGTATTTAAACAATACTTCATACAGCTACAGTGTAGGTTTGACAGGTGACATAACTTTCGCTTGGGCCAAAAAATTGTCAGTAAAGGTACAGAAGATAGGAATCTAATATCAGACTTAAGCTTTAGACTTATCAGTCTAGCCTTGCGAAGGTGCACCCGGATATTTAAATATGCTGGTGCCTGGTCAGGCTAGCCAGCAAAGCCTGTTTAGAATCACTATGCATGAAGATATGAGATTTATATGCAGAATCAAGGATTTCTCAAGCGATGTTAGCTATTTCGAAAGCAGAGAAGATGGTGCTGATTATATCATGAAAGGAGGTTCAACATGCATCAAGCTAGTTGGACAAATATGTGTCGGACTGTATTCACGAAGGTGTTTAGAGTTTATATCAAACCATAGATAAAAGCAGTCAAGAACTTATCTGAATGACGTTCAACCGTTAGACGAAAAGAAATCACGCTCCCTCTGGGGAGCTTCGAGCTACGAACTACAGCTATTCATGTTGTGCAACTCTTTATGGATAAAAATAGAAAAATGGGAGAACAGTCATGGCTTTTAGTAAACGATTTCCCACAGACGGCGCCAATGTTGGATACCAAACTTTCGGTAAGCTTGCACCACCCTTATAAATGATATTTGATGAGTTCCCTTCCTCTATTCTTCCATCTATGTGGCTCAGTCTGTCGGACACGTAGAGGCGGAGCTGGATTCTAAGCTGGGGAGCTGATTGCGGAGCTGAACCCCGGTGTGGGGCCTGCCAAAGACCCTCCGATGCCAAAGTCAGTATAAGGCATGGTTGTATAGGTTATTTAAATGAATCAATTCTGGTTTGTCACGTGATGTTAGCTAGAGGTGGGGTCTTAGGTGGTCACATCGGCCAAGTCTCTTTCTAGGACCTCCATTTATCTCATCAGCCCTTGGGCCAAGTCTCCGGTATGGAATTTTAGTCATCTCATCACCTATAACAATTTCTCGATCACACCACCCGAACTTGGTTGATAAATTCTAAAAACCCTCTATTTAATAAGTTATTGCGTTGAATTCTACTTTAATAAGTTATTTCTATTGTTCCAATTTAAATTTGGTTGCCTACTTTAAAATTTACACTTCTTCGTCTTCTTCGAATCCAAGATTACCAAACAAAGACAGAGAGAGAGAAAGAGAATGAGAATGAGAAAGAGATGGGAAGAACTTCGTTTCCATGAACAACCTCACCACCGTCGCCACGAACCTCGCCGCCGATCATGGCCTCTTGGGGTTTCGCACCGAGAGAGAAAGAGAGAGAGAGAGAGAGAGAGAGAGAGAGACGGGTGAGGACGGTGGGGTGGGTTTGTCGGGTAAATGAAACAAATAAAAAAAAAGATGGTTTCAAAATATATTAAATATTCTGGGAGAGAGCGAAAGGTGTGTTTGACTTCATTTAAATATATTTTGCACTTTTTAAGATTAGCTGCATATCATATTTTGAAAAATCGACTATTGGATAAAATATTCATCTTATGAATGTCATGGGTGCCAAAAATCACGGTGATCCAACGGTCGGTTTTCGAAAAAAGTGACTGCAAAATTATGATATTTCAAAGAACAAAAAAATCACAATTTTGTAGTCAGATTTTTCAAAAACCGACCATTGGATCATCATGATTTTTGGAAGCCATGACATTTATAAGATGGATATTTTATCCAATGGTCGATTTTTAAAA
This sequence comes from Hamamelis virginiana, assembly GCA_017140935.1. Taxonomy (NCBI): domain Eukaryota; kingdom Viridiplantae; phylum Streptophyta; class Magnoliopsida; order Saxifragales; family Hamamelidaceae; genus Hamamelis; species Hamamelis virginiana. The sequence continues at coordinate 138,151 of JAESVK010000671.1, read as the reverse complement.
ATATGATATGCAGTTGACTCTACAGAAGTGCAAAATATATTAAATTGAAGTCAAAATTAAGTATTGTCACGTGCACCTAATACAAAATGCATCAGGTGCCCGCTTGTACAGCCACTTGAAGTAAAAATTTGGGAAAACTGACCCTAGGATAAGATGCCCCTTTCATGTTTGCCATCCCTGAAAAAATCACATTGATCCAATGGTTGGTTTCCCATCAAAACCAAAGCCAAAACCCAAAAAATCACTTTTTCATTAAGAGGAAAAAAAAATCACTTTTTCAATAATTATTAAATTACGATAAAAAATTAATTAATTATTTTAAAATAATAATTTTTTTCATTACTAGGAATAAAAAATATTTAATATGTTCTTGTAAATAAATTTTGAAAAGTAATTGGAAGTTAGTTGGAGCATGAGGGTAAATATGTCAAATAGATGGGAAGTACCAAAATTTGGCACTTATGCATTCGACCTTGGTGCTATAATTAGGAAATGACACTAGTTGGTGCCATTTAGGGTGCCAAAATTTGGCTTTGGCACCTCAAATGGCATTTTTTCATTGGAGATGCTCTTAGTTGACACAATTGAAAGTTTGAGTCTTGAATTGAAATTATTTACAAAGTTCAAGGTACTAATTAAGTATAATTAATCCAAAAAAAAATAGTAAAAGAAATGCTACAAGAAAGTTTTCATTAAAGAAGTGATGGTGGAAATGAGGCAAAAAAATGTAATATAAACTCTAATGATTTTTCTCACTTTCAAAAGGAAGACAAAATGTAACAATTTATAAAGGGTGGCGATATTTCCACAGCACTAATCTTTACTGCCACATCAACTTAACAATTTATATAGTTCAGAGATCATTATGCCCTTTAAGGATAAAATAAGAAGTCAAAACACACCCAATCAACATACACTTGCACACTTCGTTTATTTCTCTATACAACCCTCTCCCTCTTCACTCAAGCATCCCAGTGCTCCAGCGACCCACGATTCCAGCGATTCACCGCTCCAGCTACATCTCGAGAGTATCCTAGCATCTTCAACTCCCCATCACCCTCTCTGACTTTCTCAATCTCTCTCTCCCTGACCGTACCCTTAATGGAATCCATCTCTCTTTCTCTCTCTACCCCATATCCTGTCCCTTTCGGCCACACACAGGCAACCTCAACTCTCTTTCCGTCACTCCCTCCCTCCTTTTCACCTCTCTCCCTTACACCGGTGGACCAAATATATATGGTGAATTGTCACATTACTTGGCTTAAACATTAATTGATGGCAAGGTGAGTTCAATCCACCAAAAAATGGAAATTAACATTTCAAGTATAAACAATTGGGCAAAGATAGACAGCAGTAGTAAAGTAGTAGATTATGATATCAATGAATTTAATTTTTCAAAAGAAAATCACAAGTGGTATTTGATTAAAATCATATAGTAGACACCCCATTTTTATCTCTCATGTATGTTTCCATGTTGCATGGTTGATTGATTCGAAGAATTGATCATTTTTTGAGAAAAGGAATCTCAAAACCCGAGTTTTCCTAAAGTGTTATTTTCCTTTGCTAATTAGAGGCTATTATTTCATGTAGGTTTTTAACTCATTTTCGAGTCATTCTTTTTTCATTTATTTTTTAGAGTGTCTAGGAATGTCTAGACAAATTTCACGCCATTCCGATTGAATCTCGATGAGTAATAAAAGCTTTAGCAACGTAAGGGGCATTTTTGTCATTTTTCTCATATAATTTCTGAATGACCTTCGAATTCATCCCAATTTGTTTCATTGAGTTTGCATGGATGTTTAGAGTCTAAATAGATTTATTACTCAATAATGGCATGGTTCGAGATTGATTTAGCTCATGATGGTCCATGATGGTCAATTAACCATCACTAGGGTTTTGAACTAAATTGATCGGAATTTGACCTTTTTCCTAAATTAATGCTTTCAAAACCTTAAAATGATTTTAATAAATGTTTTCAAAACATGTTTTAATAAGTAGCATTTAATTTCATGATCAATCGATTAATCAATTTCCAAACCCTAAATTGAGTCAAAGTGGCTTATAACGGCTAAACCGGCTTGGTTTAATAAAAAAATTTTACTTTCGTCAGTGATTTTTCAACCTAAACTCTTATAGAAACGTAGATGATTGAGTCCTAATCGTTTTGGATTTTGAATTATCAAAATCGGACTTGAAATGAAGAAGATATGTTTAAAACAAGCCTGTGAGTCCCAAAAGACCTTAAAATCTGAGATTTTTGGGAGGGGTCTTTGATGACTGTTCAAGAGGTGGATGGTTTGCCGTCCAAGCCTTGGATATATGGCCATCCTTCCCATTTCCAGATTTTTTGGGAAACTCCGAGTTATTTGATTTTTGAGGACTTTTATCCGATTTATTTCAACTTTTTTAACCTAATATGATTATCCAACACTTTGGGAGACTCAATGAGAGCTCTAAGATAATCTTGATCACATTTAATCTCGATCGTCCATGCTCGATCCAATTTTCTATAAAATTGGGATCTTAGCTTAGGGTTTTTAGCATTCAATCTTTTAAAGAAATTTGGGAGAGCTTTAAGAGAAGAAGCAAAGGAGGAACTCCAGCAATTTCAAGTCTTAAAGAGGTAGGATTTCTTATCTTCTTTTCTTTTATTTCTTTTATTAGAAGAATGCTAGGTTTTATTTTTGATGTCTTCTAGTCTCTCTTCTTCTACCTTTCTTTTATTTAAGTAGAAATTTTTTTTATTATTATTATTTTATGAAACAGAGCAGTTGATATTATATTCGTTGTGGTTTTGAATTTAAAATTTTCTATTTTCAAGGAAATTGAAGATTTACAGAGTTGGGGTTTGATTTGAAAATGGTTAGGGTTTATATTTTTAATTGGTATTTTGAAATAAAAAAGTTTTGATTTGTTTGGAATTAGGGAATTGGGGATTTGTATGATTAAAGCTGCTTCATTCCTGTTCTACTTGATCCCCTGTGATTTTGTTGGAATTGGTGGCATAAGGCGTTAATTAAAATAGAATGAATTTAATTTTGACAAACAGGTTATAAATAAAAACCAGTTCTAATTAAAATTGATTTTAATAAAACTAGACAACTTAATGGATCCTAAACTAGCCTGCTCCAAACCATAGATTTGTCAAACAAGCCCTTATAATCAGCATTTTCCCCTGCCAAAAGTGCAAATTTTAAAGTAGGTAACCAAATCCAAATCAAAACGGAAGAAATTAATTAAACTTCAACTCAATAACTTATGTTATTTAAGTGGAGGGTGTCGAAAAATAATATAGGGTATCAAATTTTAACCACCTTTTGATGTGGAATATAGGGTACAAAATTTTATGTGTTAGAAGTACGTACAAATCATTATCAATGAATTTTCTATGAAATTTCGATAAATAGACGAGAAGATTAAAATTTTGAGGAACAATACTGGTGTTGACTATAGGATTATCATCACAATTTATTATTTATATTTTTAATTTTTTATTGGTTTTAAGTGGCCGGGAGAAGACCAAGAAAGTCTAGGCAAGCCTGAAAACAAGGGTCCACGGCATGTAAGAGATAATGATGTTATGAAACCCTCGAAATGTCAATCCTCAATAGTCCCAATGATTTCCGCAGATTAATAAAAATAATAGCGGTCCTAGATCATCCAAGATTGGTGAACCCAGACCAATGGTACTACGACAGGTTGGGTTCACCAGTCTAAGTTCACAAGGTCACTTAATGCCAAAGTGCTCCTTGCAAACGAACCCACACTAGTCGAGCAGAGCCAAGCTTTGAGTTGTTCAAATTTGGCCTGATCAAAAGTTTAATTATGGAAATTTGAGTCGAAACTAATTAACCTGAGCTCTGGTATGTATGAGTTTGGCTCGTTTATTATTGAACTTGTTCATGAATGGTTTGATTTATTTGCTATATTAAATTATTACAAGGAAAAGTTAAAAATTAATGTAAGAAAGCTAAAAATCTTGAATTATATTAGACATAAAAATTTAAAAAAAAAAAAAAAAAGGCATGTATATATTGAGCTTATTCAAGCTTAAATTATAAATTTTTTATGAGTCTAAACACTAGGTTATTCATGACCTTATTCACAAGCCTACTAACAGGTGTATCCACAAACAATGAACAAGCCGAGCCTAGTGTAACAACCCGCCGCATTTGGCATGAAAAAATAGCAATTTAAGGGAGAGGCATTCTTGGAACTTTCTAGAAAAGCCTAGAATGCCCTACACTTTTCCTACACACAAAGGGAGATCATCCAAGAACCTTCTAGAACCTTGTAGAATGCAAGGGAAGGGCCAAGAACATTCTAGAAGGTTGTGGCATACAAGGGAGATTCAAGAATTATCTAGAAAGTTGGAGTAACCTTTAAAAGGCTTGGAGGCTTCTAGATCGTGGGAGAAAGTGGGCTAAAGTTCCACATTGTTCATGAGTCTCTAGAATATTCTAGGACTTTATATAAAGCATGTGATGCTTATGTGATTAGAATACTCTGAAAGCTTGTAGGTTTGTTTAAAGCATGTGTACATAGAAATCTCTAGAAACTTAGATATTCTAGTAGCTTTCTAGAATAGTCCTAGTAGGCTATAAATATGAGGAGAGACCTCATTTGTACATATCCTCACATATTCTCACAACCGTAGCCACAACAACTCTCTAAAGCATTGTAAAGCATTCTTTACAAGCAATATACACTTCCATTCTTTTACAATATTCAAGTGTCTTGCTAGCTTCTCTTCTTGTAAACCTTGACAAACGAGGTTAAAAAGCTGACTTAGCGCGACATAGATGTGCCTGCTAGCGTCTAAGGCCGCACTGTTGGTGGGAGGAAATTCTCGGGCCGTGACACTATGTCTGCTCGAGCTTGGCTTGTTTATTAAACGTGCCTATATTTCAAGCTTAAGTTTTACTTGTTTACTAAACAAACAAATTCGAACCGATCATTATTGAGCGCATGAATGGCTTGATTCATTTTTAAGTCTTCCCAAGAAGAGGAAACTTGTTTAGAGTCTTCATCAGCCTTTTCCTTTAATTTTTCCCAAGAAGGGACTTGTAAGTTGTATTCTTTCAAAAGAGGTTTCTTGTCCACAACTTTAAGGGCCATTAGTTTCCTTTCCAATGACAATATGTCCATAGTTGCTCTCTTCTCTTTAAGTTGCTCCTCAAGCTGTAAGATCTCCTTTTCAATCATCTCATCTTGATTTTTGGAAGCTTTGTTTTATGAGATGAGCTGATTCAGTTCGTCCAAAAAGGAGGCATGAGAATCAAATAATTTTTGGACCTTACTCCTTTCTTTCTCCAGTAACATATAATTGAAAAAAACTGAACGAAATTTCTCCATAATAGAGTTTTGGCCTTGAGGAAGTACAGTGGAGAGAAGCAATGTTTCAAGGGCCTCTATACTAGCTTGAGTGGAACACCATTTCAATCGTCATGTGAATACAATTTTTAAGCACTATCTTGGCTTTGGAAATCCTTTCTTCAGAGAAATTGGGTTTCTTATTTTCCGTAGTAGATGAGGTTGCTTGAGAAGATTTCTCATTCATCACTTGCTCAAGATCAGCAAAGATGGAATCTATCTCCACTAAGGTGGCAGCCACAGGTACAGGAAGGGGAGGCATGGGAGTATCAGCAGAATGGTCCATAGGGGTGTTTCCCTAAAATAATAAGAAATGGCGAGAGGCTGATTGGTTGATTTCATTTATTAAAAAAAAAAAAAAAAAAACAAGTCCCATTCTGTTATTCTGTTAGCAACTAACTCTCTCTCTCTCTCTCTCTCAATTCTAAACTTCTAAACTCTTGAAATTTCTGTTTTCTGTCGGTGGATTAGTACGAGTGACCAACTATATATATTTGATAGTCAAAATTGACATCACCTGACTAATAAAGATTAGTATGTGGTCCTAAATAACCTTATATTGATGATTCGAGACTACTGTAGTACCGTTGAAGATTAGATTCTCAAGTGAGTAGAACCACAATCGCTAGTGACTCGTCATACTCTTCAAAAATGTATATACTTTTCTTTTTTGTGTCTCTATTCATAAATGTGTACTAAGTACTTGAAAGTACCTGTCTTTAAAATTAAGGTGCAGTGCAAGTCAAATAAGATTAAAATTTTGGTCTGGGAAAATGATGTGTTAGATGCACTACAAGCTAGTCAAATATATAAAATAAAAATTTTGGTGGTCTTGAGACTATAAAATATATAAATATGTGGTCACTTGTACATATTGTTGTCCCCATTCATATGAAAATGGCTACTAATCCTCCCAAGTCCTCCCTACGACAGGCTAGCTTCACTAGTCTGGGTTCACAATTAAGGTCACTTAACGCCAAAGTGCTCGTGTTGCCGTGGATTAAGGCTGCAAATGAACTGGATAATGCCGAGTCAAGTCGAGCCGAGCCGAGCTTTGAGTTGTTCAAACTTAGACTGATCAAAAGTTTAATTATAGAAATTCGAGCCGAACTCGAGTCGAAACTAATTAACCTGAGTTCTGGTATGTTTGAGCTTGGCTCATTTATTATTGAGCTTGTTCATGAGCAGCTTGATTTATTCGCAATATTAAATTATTACAAGGAAAAGTTAAAAATTAATGTAAGAAAGCTTAAAATCTTAAATTATATTGGAAATAAAAAAAATAAAGAAAAAAATAGAGACATGTATATATTGAGCTTATTCAAGCTTAAATGATAAATTTTTTATGAGTCTAAACACTCGGTTATTCACAAGCCTACTAATGAGTGTATCCACAAACAACAAACAAGCCAAGCTTAGGTCTGCTTGAGCTTGACTTGTTTATCAAACGTGCTTATATTTCAAGCTTGAGTTTAACTTGTTTACTAAACAAACAAATTCGAACCAACCATTATTGAACATATTTGTGAGTAGCTAGCTCATGAATGGCTTGATTCATTTGCAGCCGACAGCCCTAGCATGAACCCTTGTTTCCTTGCTTGCACTTTGTCGGTCTTTCTCAATGCCTGTCTGCACACATATCCAAAAGAAGGAAAAATATGGCTTCACAAATCTCCGAAGTTCATTTTTAAGTCTTCCCAAGAAGAGGAAACTTGTTTAGAGGCTTCAACAACCTTTTTTTTCCTTTTTTCCCACAAAGGGACTTGTAAGTTGTATTCTTTCAAAAGAGGTTTCTTGTCCACAACTTTAAAGGCCATTCATTTCCTTTTCAATGAGAGTCTGTCCTTCGCTGCTCTCTTCTCTTTAAGCTGCTCCTCAAGCTGTAAGATCTCCTTTTCAATCATCGCCTCTTTAGTTTTGGAGACTTTGTTGTCTAAGATGAGCTGATTCAATTCGTCAAACAGGGAGGCACGAGAATCAATTAATTTTTGGACCTTACTCCTTTCTTTCTCTAGTAACATATAAATGAAAAAATCTGAACGAAATTTCTCCATAATAGAGTGTTGGCCTTGAGGAAGTATAGCTGAGAGAAGCAATGTTTCAAGGGCCTCCATAAACTCTGACTTATGGCTCGAGTGGAACACATTTTCAATCGTCATAAAGAGAATACAATTCTTAAGGACCATCTTGGCTTTGGAAATCCTTTCTTCAGAGAAATTGGGTTTCTTATTTTCCGTAGTAGATGAGGTTGCTTGAGAAGATTTCTCATTCATCACTTGCTTAAGATCAGCAAAGATGGAATCTATCTCCACTAAGGTGGCAGCCACAGGTATAGGAAAGGGAGGCATAAGAGTGTCAGTAGAATGGTCCATATGAGTGTTTCCCTGAAATAAAAAGAAATGGCAAGAGGCTGATTGGTTGATTTCATTGATCCAAAAAAAAAAAAAAAAACAAGGGTACAGTAATGCTTACCTCTTTAAAAGGGATGGGGGTGTAAACACAAATTTCGTATTTCCCTGAAAGATTAGAGAACAAAAAATATATATATAATATGTGTGTGAGGACAATCTTATGTTGTGCTCCTCTGATTAAATCTCCACAACATTTGATTTGATTTTGATCCAAGGGCTAGGATAGCTTGATCTCGAATCTGGATTGGCTTGATTTTGTTGATGTTGATCCAAGGGCGATGAGTATGCTTAATCTTGAATTTGGCTTTGATTTGATGTTGATCCAAGGGCTGGCTTCAAAAGTAGAGAACTCGGCACATGTATGTGGTGCTTGATGAATCTCCACTGTTGAAGATGGTTGATAGGAAGCAAAAGGTTTGGAGTTCGGCAGTCATTCTTTGATTGGCTTACTCCTTTCCTTCTTGTCCTTGTTTGCCTTGAATGAGAGACTCTTATTTATAGAGAGGTTAATGCTTATCTTCAAGGAATCTTGGCCAATTAGAGAAATAATTATTTTCTAATTGATTTAAATTAAAGATAAGTGGAAGACTTATCTTTTTATATGATCGTTCCACCCATTTAGACGGTAATCAACACTTCACCAAATTTTTGATGTCTACAGTTAGTATTTAGCAATTAAACATGTGGTAGGAAAGAATATTTTTTATTTCAACAATTTTATTAACTTTTCTTTTCTTTTGTCCTGATGTATTTGACCAACTTACAAAGAACAGGTATTTTGAGAAACTCAATTTTTCAAGATTACAAGTAATTGTTAATCCCGACTTTTTTCACTTTTTGTGTGAATATATGGGGTAACTAAGATTTATTACTGATATGTTGGAATATATAATAATTAGTACCGCCAATTTGCTTGGGTTTGCTTGGTACTTGGGTGATGTGTCATGATTTGGGTTACCTGCACATCACCCAAGTGAAAAGTAGTGGATCCAGATCATGACACATTACCCAAGCGTATCCAAGCCCAAGCAGAGGATCCAGACTCCACCGATCTTGGGTGATCGAAAACCACCATTAAATTAAATCTGTTGCCGTGGACCCTTGTTTCCAGGCTTCTTCCCTGGCTAGACTTTGTCGGCAAAATGCAAAGCTAAAAAGCTTCATATATATATTCAAAACGTATTTCTTTAATTAATAGAGGAATTAAACATGTGAAATAAAGAATAATAAACAGATAATTGGTGTAAAGTCCTATTTTATACTTTCTCATTTGATAAAGTCCCCTTATACTTTTTTTATTTTGAAAAGTCCTAATTTGAAGTGTTTTACTGCCTAAGGTCCTTTTAAAAAAAAACTATTTATTTTGCGGACTAAAATGCCCTTGGACCATGGCAGATTGACGGCGTCCTCACCTCTCTTCTTTCTCCCCTTCTTCTCACCGGCCATGGCAGATTGACGGTGAGTGGTTCCATTGCCGTCGACCAACTTTCACCTCTCTTCTTTCCCCTTCTTCTTCGGCGCAATCATGGAGAGCACTGCCACGGCATCGATGGTGATGTGCAGCAGAAATTGATTACCGGGGCTGGGACAAATTCGTGAAATTGCAAACCGCCTCGGAAGAGAATAGCATGACTGGCAGAGCAACTAACAAAAGTGGAAGAGAAGAATATCTTAACGCTAGAAGAGTTCATAACAAATGAAGCAAAATAGAAAACTTAAGCAGAGTTACTGCTCCCGATTCATCTTGAGCCCCAACCCTTTTGCAGTTCCAGAAGTGATAGAGATGCAGAAAGCACCATGAAACCAGATCTAGTTTCGGTGGTAGCATTCTCGCGTCGGAAACGATGTCGCTTCTGTAACCTGTTTCATCTTCTTCGACACAATGTGGAACCAGATCGCACAAAGCGCCGTCCAAAATGTCATACAGCTGAGCAGTAGGTGATGGTGAACTAGGTTCCTACGCTATCTCATGAACAAGCCATAAATGGTTGCATGGTGATGGTGAACTTGGTTCCTACGCCCCTGTACAAGCCATAAATGGTTGCAAGAGGTTCAGATTTCAAGGTTTATAGGTATTTTTAAAAAAAATTATTATTTTAACTTTTTCTTTCTGTATGAAATTATTAGGTGTAGTAAATATATATAGAATCTAATTGACATTTTCAACTTAAAATTTTAATTAGATTTGTGCACAAAAATTATATACTTTTTGTTTGGTTGATTGGAAGATGTAGGAAAAAAAAACTTTATTTTCTTTTTTTTGGCGTAGTGACCTGCGTTTCCGGCGTAGGGAACTAACGCAAGTCACTACGGAATGTGACGTAGTGAACCGGGGTTTGGAAATGTAGGTGGCATTAGGTTGTTAGGAAGGAGGGGTATTTTTGTCCAATTCATACTAAAAGGACTTTTGGAAAGAAAACTCTTTTGAGATGACTTTTGGCATGAAAATTTTCTAAATGAGAACCTTTAGCCAAATTCCCCAATAATAAATTATTATGCACTAGATGAACCGCTAGTCCCAGTGGTAGTTATGAAATTTTATGTTGCCATCTTTGGTTTGGCCTTATTATGTTGGATCTAAGATTCGCTATATGACTAGTTTGTGTGGGAAAATTCATTTTCTGTTTGATGTAGGGAGTAGGGACACTTATAATTGTCCTCTTGTTCCTTTCTTCCACGCCACTCACCCATGCATGCACCCATCTCCATCCCACTTTCTCACCCCCTTTTATATGCTATTCGTGTGGGAAAATTCCCCCCCAAATCTATTACATGTAATTTTCTCTTCTATTACTCTTATATATGTACGTTGAAATACATAATAATTAGCTAGAACCATCAATTGTCAAGTCGTATCAAGTACAAATTTTGGTGATTACTTATCAAATATAGGCAGTTCGATCGAATTGATCCAATAAGGAATGTATTACTTTATTAAGGTAATTAAGGAAATACTCTTTAATATTTAGATTTCACTCTATCTTTGATCTAAAGGTTATAGAATGTTTCCTCACTTTAATAAAATGAGATATACTTTACTAAATAATATATATTTTTTAAAATAAATAACCAAGAGAACCCATATACACTACAAGAAAAATAGGCTATTGCAACCAAATTTTGCAACGGCATTGAGTGCTGTTGCAAAAATTCTATTTTTGCAACGGAAGGAGCCGTTGCAACGAAGTGAACTAGTCAACTTTTCCGATTTTTCTTCCACCGTCGCAAATTTGCATAAATTTGTGAAAATTAAATTTTTTTTTTTTAATTTATATTATCATTGCGACGGAAATAACCGTCACAACAATAAATATGAGTATATTTATTAATTTATACGGTATATCAAAATAAAATAAATTTTTTAACCAAAAATTACTTTTTTTGCAACCAAACAAGCTCTCGCTATGTT
>JAESVK010000671.1:103611-126858 GCA_017140935.1 Hamamelis virginiana | reverse complement strand
CACTTTTTAAATATAAATCAAAATCAACATTTGTCTACTCTCTTTTCAGTATTTATTTAAAAGAACGAAATTTGTGTGTGCAACTGTATATCAGTATTTAATATAATTTTTTAACAAAAATTATACATTTTTGCAACCATACATACCGTCGCAAGGTTTTCCCCCCAAAACCCACCCCGCGCATCCCTCTTCCCTCTTCCCTCTTCCCTGTCTCTCTCTCTCACTTTCTCTCTATCTCTCTGTGTACTAGCTGAATAGGGTATCGAAGGAACCCTCCCACCACCGTTGCAATGCACAAATTCTTCCCCCCTACCCATTCTGTTTGCGGCTTGATTTGGGTTCTCTCCCAGTTTCCCCCACCCCCTTTCTCTCTCAATGCACACCGTCCCTCACTTTGAGAGTTTAAGGGTTTCTCTCATATGAATACCCCTTGAGAGAACGACCATGGCTGCGCGGTTTTGGGTTTGAGGGTTTCTCTACCTCATAGTCACTCTCGAAAGCCCCTTGACACGTCTTTCTTTCAGAGTCCGCCTTGCTGGCCACCGTGATAGTCATCGATTGCCGTCACTGCTCAGGTAATCTGTATTATATTGAATATAAGTTTCTGAGTTGGATTATAATGAGATTGAGGGGTTGATTTTGGAGCTTTTTGTTCAATAAACATCAACAAAAAATTAGGGTTCTACACGCTGCTCTCTTTGCATGATAATTTTAGTTAAAATAAATAAAAAAGAGTGATAAAATATGAACTCACAGTGAGCTTGAGTCGCCATCAATGGCAGACTCGAAATTAGGGTTTTATAATTTCATTCATTTTTTGTGTATTTTATTCTTTCTGATATTGTTTTTATAATTATTGATATACTGATTAGATTTAACATAATGATGAAGTTCTTAATGTTGAACTTGATGGTTTTGGCCAACTTGATAAACCTGTTCAGAGCATGTATATGTTATTTGCCATAGGACGGAAGGGAGAATGCTAACTTTTTCCTCGAAATTTTTTAGGCAATCATATTGTCATGACTTGTTGGGTTATATATATATTATTTTTACTATTGCTATAAATTTAAAATTTTTATTTAATTTTTATGTTACATATTTGGTGATCTATTTCATTAATGATAGTTTTCATCAATTTTATGTGTTTCTATTGGGATTCTTTTTTCTACAGATTCTCACTTGTGTTTTCCAAAGAAGCTTACCATTTTTTGTGCTTGGTAACATAAGTACATAGCCAACACATAATGCCTATAACTAGGGTGCAAAGTGCAGAAAATTAGGTAGATTTTGGGTTGGACAAACGAAGAGGCATTATGTTTTTTTCTCATGTTTGGATCCAATTTTTGCTGGTTCATTTACAGATTGAACAAGTAAAACAATGTAGTGATCTAGGCTCCGGTAGGACAGAATGGGGGATTATGCCAATTGGCCATGTCTAGACCTGGTTTTTTGTAGGTCAATCTAGGTAATAAGAAATGCCAGATATACAACTATTGTTTTAATTTTTTCCTACTTTTGTGTTGGAACTTTGATATAATAAATCCTTGGGTATCTATAAAACCTTAAAAATAATTGATGCATAAATTTCATCTCGAGTGTGAGACAATTAGTGATCATTATGTTTGTGATCTAAAGTTCTTATGTTTTGGGATGATGTTCGAACGGCATACCAAAACTTGTTTATGCAATGCCAATCTTTAAATTTGGATGTCAAGAATCCACACTTCTAATGTTATTGTGTTCATTAAAAAATTCAACTTTTCCTCCTTGTAATATTTATATGTATTGTTTCTTTGACAGGTATTGGTTTTTATTTTAAAGATTATTAACAATAGATTCTCTTTTCAGCATGAGCTCTCTCTAGAAAAGTTGGAGCTTAAAGAATCTGCAGAGATATCTGTGAAGAAAAAAATATCAAAGCTATTTTCAACTTTTTTGTTCTGTTTGGGTGAACTTGGTGTTTGGCTGGCTTTAAAAGTATGCATTCGCTCTGTATTTTGGTGTGCTCTACTTGTTATTGGAAATGTTGTGCTATACATTAATTGACTTGTATTTTTATGACAGGCTGCAGAGTCTTTAGAAAACAGGGGCCTCGTTATGCAAAGTTGGTTTTTATTTTTTATTATTTAGAAAACAGGCTAGTGCATTGAGTTTTAGACTAAGAACTTAATTTAGAAACCTAATTGAATAATGGGAAAAAAGGTCATCAATGTGAAATCTGTGGATATTTCTAAAAGTTTGAGATTTTCATATAAGTGGCACATCGTGCGGGTGTGGCCTTTTCAGATGCACATTATTCTGCTGATTGAAATCAGTTTCACTGCTTTTGCACTTGAATATTTTTTCAGTGATGTACAAGTTGATTTTTGGATCTAGCCTGCATTCCTTTTGAGCTTTCAAATGTGTATACTAGTTTGAGTGCTAGGACTATCTAACTATGTTATACATGGCCTATGGTCTGTCATAAGAGCAATTAGTGTTTTTGCATTTGAGCCTTAGAGATGAAGCATGGGTTTTTAGCATTATAATTGGACGTGTGGAACATGTACCTTCTATCAATTAAATGGTTCTACTTTCAGCTCTTTGCTTATATTGATTATTTCTAAAATTTATGGAAGTCTGTGGATGCATGGAAATATAAAGAAACTCATAAACTACTTGAGTTGCAGTTTTGGTAATAGTACATGTGACTTAGTGATGACCCTTGAAATAATGCCTTTGAGCTGTATTAGTTTCCTTTCCCTTCCTTTATAGATCATACTTTTTTATATTATTGGATAATTAATTTTAGACTTATAAATAACTCTTGAAATGATTTTTATATCAACTATATATATATTGTTTTATGTATAATGACATGCTCTCTTATAAATGCTTGAGTGAGAGGGAGAGAGGAAGAGACATTTTAACCTTAGTCAGACTAAAAGATATCTTTTTCTAAGAGTAGTACTATATTGTGCAAGTGATTGACCATCCCATATTTATTGTCACTTAACAGTTTCACTATATATATATGAAATGTTGTTTCTCTTCCCTTTGTGTGTTTAGATACTCACTGAGAAGTCTTTCAGGTGATTGCACTTACCATAGTATCCATCGGTGTTGCTGTGGCTACGGTGACTGATCTGCAATTCCACTTTTTTGGTGCTTGTGTGGCATTGGCATGGAGATTAATCAATACAGAAATAGTGGTCAAGCTTTGGAGTTCAAGCAGCTTAACATCCACGCTTGGGAAGCGTTTGATAAGGGACAAGATATTCACATGCAAGCAGCCCCTTCCCAGGCCGAGTTACTTTATAAGAATTATAAGGTTATAAAAGAGAAACTATAAGTATTATTATTTCTTATAATTTTCTTTATCATGTGGAAGTTTGCTTCTTTAATAATTTCTTATAGTTTAGAATCTGACATGTATAGTGCATTACTCTTATTAGGTTTAAAACATGTTTCATGAGAATTTAGAAGTACTAATTTCTATTATTCTACAACTAAATTTAACAGGGCTTTGCCATGGATTCGAGTGTTAAGGAGACAAAATAAATCAGGTTTTGTTAAAGCTTGGCTCGGCTCGACTTGTTTGCACCCATACCCACCTGAATGAAGATATTGATGGCTTCTTCAATATTTTTTTTTAAATATATTTTTTTTTACCTATTTTTCATCTTGCAACGGCAAATTCCCTTGCAAAAATATATTTTTTTACCTATTTTTCATCTTGCAACGGCAAATTCTCTTGCAACACACTTGCAACAGCATTTTCCGTTGCAAAAAATCGTATAAAATACCGTATGTTCAGCTTCTTCCTTGCGACGGGGATGACTGTTGCTATATTTTTTTTGCAACAGAAAAAGCCGTCGCAACGGTTGTTTTCTTTGCGACTATAGCAATAGCGACAGAATTGCGAGGGTTATTTCCGTTGCAAGAACCTTTTTGCGACGGGAAATTTGCCTAATTGCAACGGAAAAGTCCGTTGCAATTGATAGGAAGATTGATGACGGTGGAAAAGAATAGTTTTTCTAACCTACTAGGTGAGTTACCCGTGCTGCGCACGGGTGGTCAAAATGTGCTATATTTTTTAAAGATTTATAAATAGCAAAAGTACAAAATTATTGAGTACAATTTAATGTGACCACTTAACCATATAAGCCTGTTAGAGTTTTATGGCCATAGTAGTTTATCTATATTTTCGACAGTAGAAAGCCATTCAAAGTTTAAATGACAAACTACCGAATTGTGCAAAATATTCTCTCTCTGCTATGAGGAGTGTCTCACGCACTCCTCTATTTTCTTTTCTTTTTTTTGTCGGTCCGCCAATCGATTGCAATAGTGTTGACCAAATATAGAAATTTGAAAGAGTAAAAATCACAAGACCAATTTGATTGGAAAGAGCACAAATTGCAAAATTTGGATTGGAATGAGCACAAATTACAAAAATCGGAATGGAAACAGCATCAATTTCAATTATAATTGAAAATTGAAATATGTAAATCATCTATTTTACCACAACGAGAAGAGAGAAAGACACAGAGTGGAAGCAAAATTGCAATTGATTGAAACAGTCAAATCAATCGTACATAGGAGTGGCAATTACAAACGATTTGACATGAAATAACAAAATTCCAAAAATTTGCATGAAATAACAAAAATTGAGCTGGCAATAGCAAAATTCCAAAAATTTGCACGAAATAGCAAAAATTGAATTGACAATAGTAAAAATTGAAATCAATTGAAAATTTCCAATTGATTGCATACCAAGCTTTTTATGATATGGATAGATATAGATATAGATTCCTCCTCCATCACAATTTTATTCAATGATGTTTCAACAACCACAAATTTGTCATCTCTCTCTCTTATTTTAATAATAAAAATTCTGCAATTTCCACAAAAGCAAAGTGAACAAGCAATGGCCGCCCAAGAGTCGCCCCATGAAGTCAGCAAGTGTAAGCTTGGAAATTTCCAAAGCACCATCGACGTATTCCTTAAGTCATTTCAATGTGTACTTTTTAGTCATCGTAACCCATATATATTTCATTAATTTCCTAACCCTACATGTATAAAGGAGTCAGATTCTATTTGCACATGCGGAGTTGCATTTTCATAAATTCGCTCATGGAAATTGCTCATAGTAGAGATTAAATATAAAAAAAATCAATATAAATTTGTATTTTAAAAATTGAATGTTGGAGTTGATGTTCCGCTTCTACATATTATGCATGTTAAAAATCATATTGATCCAACGATCAATTTTTCTAATATCACATCAGCTAGTTTTAGTTAGTCTGGACAGAAGTCAACCAATTGGAGTTAGCCTAATTGATCAGGGTCCATGCCTCTCATCTAAGAGGTCATGGGTTTGATTCTTGCTTTCGACAATTAACTAACAACTAATTCTACTGATGTATTAAAAAAAAAAAAAAAAAAAAAAAAAGACCGGTTTTTCAAATATGTCGTGCAAAAATATGTACAAATGAACCAGTCATTTTTTTTGCTCTACCAAAAAAAAATGAACACCATATTTGAAAAGAATATGTACAAATGAACACCTATTTTTGCTCTATCAAAAAAAATATACATATTAACCTATTTATGTTACAAAGCGCACCATTGATCTACTAGTCTAGAGGGATGTAATATATATATATATATATATATATATATATATATATATATATATATATATCCTCATTTTCAAGACAAATTAAAATTTTGGGTATGAATATATGGATTTACATCGATACCATTCGTTAATTTTAGGATGGTTTACGAAAAGTTTGATTTCTACCATTAATTTGTCAAAAAAAAAAAAATTAATATTCAATAAGAAACCAATTTAAACTGCCGTTATACAACTGACATGCATGTGAGTTATACATGTGGCGTTAAATTAGATCAAAATATGAGGAATAAAATGACATTATACATGTGCCAACGGAAGAAAAACACTCTTCCATCCATCTTACAAAACACATAGAAGAAAAAAAGGTCTTCCTTCTCTAAGAATAAAAAATTCATCTCTCCTTATTCCCTCCTTCCTACCAAATGGAGCATAAAACTATTTTCCTACCAAATGGGGCAAAAAACTAATTAAAATAAAAATATAGAGAATAAAAATAAATGATAAAACAGGCATATATTATGATGCGTTGCACTTTTTTAAAATTTTCTATTTTCCTTTTTTTATTAAAAAAATTTTCTATTTTCTAAGCATGTTATTTTGTACCCTAGATAGTTATTTTTAAGTCAAGGAAGTTTAAGGTAAGGGAAAAAAAAGCAGCATGTTAATTATCTTAAAACAAATGAGGCTTTATTGTCTTGCTTGTGCACTATTCTTTAATTTCCTTTTTCCTTTTTTTTTTTTTTTAACAACTTAGTAGCATTATATTAAGGCCCATTTAGAATAGAATTGTCTAAAATCACTATTAAAGTTAAAAATTAAAAATTCTACTTGAGGTAGGGGCCATTTGGGATAGCTTTAACTTATGTTCTTAGAGCAGAAGTAAAAGAGAAGTAGATCGAAGTTCATTAATAAAGTAGAATTAAGTAAAAGTCAATTGTGTTCGGAAATATGGGACATATTGGAAAATTAATTTTAGTGAGGCTAAATAATAAGGGCAAGGTTGGCATTTGTAATTTTCATTAAACAAAAATTATTTATGCTTTTTTCAAAAGCAGGCGCGTAATTGTTTAATCCTGAAGCAACAAAAAGTAACTTATCTACTTTTCTCTTTTTATCCAAACATGCTTGGATTGTGTGCACACCAAAAGCCAAAAGTAACTTTTTGTGCTTACAATTCTCTATCCAAACAAGCACCTAAAGCGATAAGTGACAATCACTTCTAAACGACTAGAAGGGTGTAGGATATCTGGCCAAATTAAGCTAACTAGGCCCCTTAATTAGCTTTTGTTACAATCAGGGACGAAGCCAAGAATTCAGTTCGAGAGAGGTGAACTTTAGGATTGTTAGTACTTTATACCAATTAAAAAAAAAAAAAAAACATTTTTTTAAAAAAATTATTTTATCTTGTTAATTTGTTAATTTGAGGTCGAAAATTTTGCAAAATTTTATAAGCCATTGATATTTGATAAGCCATATTGCAATTTACATTTACATTTGTCTTTAATAAGGCCTTGTCATATGATAACTTCATTTACATGTACAATTGTTATATGATAACTTCATTATCAATACTGTCAAATACCCCCCTTTCAATAAACACGTGCAACTAAGCTATATATCATTCATTAATTGAATGTGGGATGGTTGAAATGAGATATTGGGACCTTAAGGGTACATGGGGTTGGGGCTTTTATGGGGAAGGAAAAAAAAGAAAAAGAAAAAGAAAGGGATAGGAAAGTACAATAAAATGATTATAAACTCGTAAGTCCCTAACATAAACGTTTTACCCTATTAGATTTAAAGGTCTTTTTAATATAACAAATAGATAAAGAAATTTGGAAATCTCATGCACATCATTGTATAAAATTGAACCTCATGGTATGATGATACAAATTTTGGAACTTTTGGAGGGTAAAAAAAATTCATGGGAGGCAAATTCAAAATTTCTAAGAGGGAGAAAGGTGTCGTCTAAGCTAAGGCTCATTGGCATGAGCTCTTCTTTAATCACACATAGTTACATAGAAATTTTCTTATCAGTACGTCCCAAAATAATTTATGTATGGACATCTCATATGGCACAATAGATATGCATGGATTGAAATCACAAGGCTAAGAGGGCACAACTTAAAAAATTCCGAGTCCAAAGAATTTGGTCATAATCTTGCATGATTTAATTTGTTTTTGTTTTTGTTTTGTTTTGTTTCTTATTATTATTATTATTATTATTATTCTTTTTTGCTTAGGGGAAACAACTATTTTACCTTCTATTATTGAGAAAGAATTTATAGTTTGATATCAAGAGTGTGAGGGTACATAAAACGAGGGCTCAGAGCAAGGATTTAATACTATCCTGGGCTAGGTGGCATTAATTGACAATTTACAATTAACCCCTCCTTATGTTATAGAGTCAGCTTTCCCTTATCTCTTATTTTACTATTATTTCTACCATTCGTTTTTAAAACACTAATGTGGGTTTAATATTTCGAGAAATTGACTGTTAGATTAAATACATTTCTTATATATGTCATGTATGCCAATCAATAATCACAGTGATCTAACGGTACGGTTAGTTTTTGAAAAATATGATTATGAAAAACTATTATAATTATAAACATCACGGCTTTTTATAGAGAGATTTTTTAAAATCTAACCGTTGGATCAATGCTATTTTTGGGGAATGTTTCTCAAAACATTCGACCTACATTGATGTTTTGAAAATAAATTATAAAAATAATGGTAAAAGGAGTGGTACGGGAACCTGTCCCTATGTTATATTACCTAATTAATTGTTCAATGGCAATTTCCTTTTAAATTACCTAATTAAAATGTAATATTCAATAAGAAATTAACCAATTTAAATTGCAATTATTCAACTCACATGGCATTAAATTAAATCATAATATGATAAATAAAATTACATTTTTCAGAGTGGAGATTCGGAATATTGTGCTACTATCTTGGATTAGACTTACTTTTTACTTGGCTAAGATCTAAGTGTTTATACCAATTGGACTCTGGAAGCTTATACCGTAAGGTCCCCCTGTAGGTTTGAATGATACATAAACGAGTAGAATTAACAATTAAATGCCCTTCATTAACAACCAAATTAATGCAATTTATAACTAATTTCCATATATCTTAAATGGATTTAAAATTTCAGTTTCCATATTTCTTGCGGTCGACATTGGAATTAATTATACCGTGGGTCTATTTTCAATCTAGTTTCAACATTTGAAGAAACTGACTGGGAAGAGGGCTGTCTACTACGGCATATTTTGACCAGCGATAACATTCCAGCACACTGAAAAATATGGCGAAAACCAGATTCATTTTTCTCAAGTTGGGTTCTTTCGATTATTGGCAAAATCGAAACTTTAGGAACTCAAATTCATGTTTCTTTGGTTTTGCAATTGGCTGGTATTTTGGGATTGCTTCGATTTTTTAATTTTATTTTTGTGTGATAGGTAAGCAAAATAATTTGATCTTTGGCCTGACGCATGTAACTACAAGTTCCGTAGTAGTTAAAATGAGTTATGTATATATGGTTTTTTGGGTTTGAAATATTTATACATGGGAACTTATTCATGTATATGTTGGAGTAGCCATGTTTGACGCATTTGTTTTTTGGTTGGTAGATTCACTCTTCTTTTTTTTTCATTTTTTTTTTCCCTTTTTTAAGCGTTTGATAGGTATGACATGGTATTCTTGGCATAGACTCATGACTCTCTGTTTTTTATTTCTTGGTTGTACGGCATTGAATGGGAAAACATATTATATGTTCTCTAAATAAAGTTTTTGTTTCATGGCAGAGTCGTGACACTGTGGGTTGCTTTTGTGATGAGTAATGACTCTCTGGTTTTGCTAAATGAAAACCATTCAATTGTCTAGACAACAGAAAGTTCTGGTAGATGCAATCCTGAATATACATTATCTCATTTCAAATTCAAAAAAATTTCATATTCCACTCGGTATAGTATATTATTCAAATAAAAAAACTTCCTAAAAATAACACATTAAATCATAACTAATTTATAGCTTTAAATAAGGAAAGGGTAAATTCGACAATCTATTGTTATTAGTTGACTTTAAATTTGACCTAGAGGGGCCGATCGGTATAGGCTCTTATCATTTGGACCCGATGATAATAAAATCTATTTTCAGGTCCCTTGAATCATTTTCCCAAGATCTAATTTTTATTGGATTAATACTTGTACAAGTTTTTTTCTTTTGGCAAGCTTACATGGGCTACAGCCCAGGTAACCTTACATGTACCTGCACCCCTGGGTAAAATAATAGATTAGTTATTCTGCTCTTTCTCTTCTCCTTCAATACCAATTAATAATAATAATAATAATAATAATAAAATCGAATAAAAATACTCTTCCATCCATCATACAAAACACATAGAAGGAAAAAAGGTCTTCCTTCTCTAAGAATGAAAAACCAATCTCTCCTATATTCTTTCCTTCCTTCCTTCCTACCAAATGGAGCATAAAATTAATTAAATAAAACAATAGAGAATAAAAATAAATAAACAAACTGGCATATATTATGATGCGTTGCACATTTTAAAATTTTCTATTTTCTTTTTTCCTTTTCTTTTTTTTTTTTTTTCTTTTTTGGTTGATTCAAAATTTTTCTATTTTCTAAGCATGTTATTTTGTACCCCATACAGTTATTTTTAAGTCAAAGAAGCTTAAGATAAGGGGAGAAAAAAGCAGCATGTTATCTTAGAACAAATGAGGCTTTATTGTCTTGTTTGTGCACTATTCTTTAATTTCCTTGTCCCTTTTCCTTTTTAGTTTTCTTCGTTATTTATTTATTTTTTTTAACAACTTAATTAGTAGCATTATATTAAGGCCCATTTAGAATAGAATTATCTAAAATCACTTTTAAAGTTAAAAATTCTACTTGAGGTAGCTAGGGTCCATTTGGGATAGCTTTAACTTATGTTATTAAAGCAGAAGTAAAAGAAAGAAAAGTTCATTAAAAATGTAGAATTGAGTAAAAGTCAATTGTGTTTGAAAATATGGGACACATTGGAAAATTAATTTTAGTGAGGCTGAATAATAAGGGCAAGGTTCGCATTTGTAATTTTCATCAAACAAAAGCTGTATATGAATTTTTTTTTTTTTTTTTTAAAGCAGGCGTATAGTTGCTTCATCCTAAAAGCAGCAAAAAGTAACTTGTCTACTTTTCTCTTTTTATCCAAACATGCTTGGATAGTCTCCGCACCAAAAGTTACTTTTGGTGCTTATAATTCTCTATCCAAACAAGCACATAAAAAGATAGGTGAAAATCACTTTTAGATGACTTGAAGGGTATAAGATGTCTGGCCAAATTAATTAGGTTAACTAAGCCCCTTAATTAGCTTTTGTTGCAATCATGGACTAAGCCAAGAATTTAGTTCGAGAGAGGCAAACTTTAGTTGATTGTTAGTATTTTATACCAATCCAAAAATAAAAAACGATTTTGTTAAAAAAATTTCCTTTATCCTGTTAGTTAATTCCATGCCGAAAAAATTGCAAAAATTTATAAGCAATTGATATTTGATAAGCCATATTGCAATTCAATGCATTTACAATTGTCTTTAATAAGGTCTTGTCATATGATTACTTCATTTAGGGGAGGCAAATTCAAAATTTCTAAGAGGGAGAGAGGTGTCGTCTAAGCTAAGGCTCATTGGCATGAGCTCTTCTTTAATCATACGTTGTACCGATACATAGCATTTTCATTTTTTTTAATAATTCTACTACACTTTTTTCTTCTTTTACAAATCACGGAACCAATTTATTTCTAAAAATAATAAATAGATATACTCAAAATTTGAGATACATATTACATATCTATAGAACAATGAATCAATGGTTTTCCAATGCCAAGTTAAATAAGTGTTGATCCCAGCATTTTTCATATTACGGTGGTCCTGGATCCGAACCCGCACTACAGCTAATTAAAGACGTAACCTCCAGACCAGCTGAATTTTCAACCCCAGTGGATTAGTGGCCGCGTTCGTAGAATCAGGCAGTTAATTTGTAAGGGACCCACGCACAAAAATAAAATAAAATAAAATAAAAAGATGACCATCAATATTGGTGGTCCTGAATCACCTTAGATTGATGATCCTAGGTACGTCCACGATTTGGAAGGATTAGCCAGCCGTTTTAATGTGTATGGGGGCGACTAATTAATAAGTGGTGAGTATAGGGATGGTAATTTGTTCCATCCTGTTGGGGGATCCGCCCGACGCATTTTGAAAAAAATACTTAAATTTAGCATGCCAAGTCTGGCGCATACATTGTACAATCTCCTAACCGCTAGGCTAAGTGTTAGCTCATGTTATTAAGTTGTGATATATAATATTTAAGCTATCTTATTTTATTTATATTTTTGTATAATTATTATATATATATATAATAAATTTAGAAAAACCAACCGTTAGCTAATGCTAAGCCTTGTGGTTAGGAGATTGTACATAAGTCTAATATTTAATGAAACACTACAATTAAGAATTTTTATCAGAACCCCTCAGGCTTGGGCTTGGGCTTGGGCTTGGGCTTTGTTTTCGTTTGGGCTCGGACTTGAGCCCAAGCTTGATAAGTCTTGAGGCGCCAAAAATCACAGTGATCCAACAATCGATTTGAAATAAAATAGACTGTGAAAATCACGAAAGAGGGTTGTTTGTCACAATTCACTAATTTAGTGGAGTAAAGTATGACAAGGTGATAGTTGAGCAGGATTTCCTGTATTTTTTTTTTATATATTTTAATGATGAATCAAAATCAAGCGAGAGAAATTGCGAAGAGATGTAATCGGGATTAAATACGGTGGTTGAAACGGATGTGATTTGTGACAATTTCTGGCAACAGATTTTGGAGTGGTTAGTTTAGGTTGGGACGTGTGTCAAAATGCTCTTCAACTCATTTGCAGGTTGACTCTGTTTGGTTCTGTTAAATGTGGTAAGTAAAGTCTTTTATTTTCTATTTATTTATTTAATTTTTTGTGTTTCCCGGAATCAAAGGTGTAGAATCTAAGCTGAGAAAAAAAAATCACCAAAGAAACACAAAAGATGGACTTGCATTCTCTCTCTCTCCCTCTCCTGTGCGCCACAGACCTGGGATTTCTTCTCTTTTCTTTGACACTGAAATTAAGCTAAATTGAAATATTTGACGGTGAAAAAAAAAATGAAAACTAATATATATATATATATATATATATAGTGAAAATCCAAAAAAAAAAAATTAAAATACAAATAAACGAATTGAAAAAGTGAAAACCCAAAAAAGTACAATGAAAAAAAATACACTGAAAACCGAAAACAAATTATTTGAGTTTTTCACTGTGTTGGGCATTTTAGGTGTTTTCATTATGCTGGATGTTTTTACTGTGCTGGGTATATTCACTATGATAAGTGTTTTCATTTGTGTTGTGTGTTTTCATTATGATGGAGGTAGTTCCATCATTTTGAAAAATATTTTTAAAAGATTAGGACTTTTTGCATGAAACAGTTCTTAAATAGGACCTTACAAAGGAAATAAATCTTAGGAAAACTTTTCGCATAAAACTTTATTAAGTACGATTTCCCCTAAAATAGACAAATTAGAAATTGAAATAGACTTAGTAATGGAAGCTTGTGTGTAGCACTACCCTTAAGAGTTAGTTCTTGAATTTTTGGCTCAATTCACTATTGATTTGAATAAATCCACATTAGTAGAAACTTGTTTTAACAAGAATTTTTTATACCTTAAACTAACATGATAAAAAAAAAATGAATAAAAACATTATTAATTTTTTAAATTGGGATAAACTATTAACAATTAATTAAATAAAATTCTCCCCGTCAATTGAATTCCCAGCTTGGTCGGTGTGAGGCATGTGAAGATGCAGACATGGACACATGTATGTTCATAATAAATAAATATTAGAATGTACACATACAATAAATTCTATATAATTATTTGGACACAAGATAGATTATAAGTAAGAGTAAGAATTAAGAAAAATCTCTTTTTCACCGGTGATGATGATGTACGTATTATCCTCATTTCAGGCGGATATATTAAGGGATGGGCTATTTGCAGCACTGGTTTTACTTAATGCAGCCCATTTAAAATTTTGATTAAGTCTATTTTACCCTTTTCTAAATACAGTCCTCAATTGATTTAGGCAACCCAGTATTAAACAAAACAAAAATTTAAAAATACCATTAATGTCCACAAGTCTAAATACTAGACAAAATACTATATGCAACCCAATTAACCCAACCCATTTATTGAATTAAAACAAAAACAAAAAAAAAAAGTTTTAAAAAACAAGTTCGTATTCGCATTCGGCAAGCCAAACCCGAGAAACCCATACCCATCCTCTTCCATATTCAAACGGAAACCATTGCCATTAGCTTCGTATTCGACAAGCTTCCATATCCACGAGCAGCAACAGTGGTTTTACTAAATCAGCAACAACCGGGTCTTCATCCACAAGCCACGACCTCCAGCCACAAAGCAGCACAAGCCAAGAAGCACCAGCCTCTGTGTCATTTGCAAATCCACAAGCGAAGAGTAGCCACCATCTTCTACGTCTTCTCCCTACCGTTGGTATGATTTCTTTTTGGAATGTGATTGATTGTTAATGTATTTTGAATGATATAGGTTAGTTTTGTGATTGTGAATAGGGTTTGCACTGAAAATGCCGAATTTAAATGGTGGATGTTCGTATTTGAGTGTTGGAATGTTAGGTGTTTTGTTAGAAAAATGTATTTCAAGTTATAATAGATCGCATTCGACCTGAAAATGCCGAATTTTGAAATTCCCATTCGGCACTTGGTTGCCGAATATGTACACTAATAGTCGGTAAAACACTGTCGAATGTTTTGCATTTTATTCGAACATAAGTATTCGAATATTTATATTTAAATTCGGTCAGTAGTGGCCGAAGTGTTTTGGTCATATTCGGTTGTTAGGGGCCGAATACGTTTCATTTCCTCAAATATCCAAAAATGAATCAACACACTACACATTAGCCTTACTTCACTCATGAAAAATTGGATTCTTGACTAAATTGGATTCATGATTGCATCTGCATCAATTGAGTAGACAAATAAATTTTCACTACTGTGCTCTTTAAATGGAAATTGTTACACAGAGTTATGCTTTTCATTTCATGCTATTCCTATGTCATCACCAACAATTTCCTACTTAATATCAGTGTAAACCTACTCAACTCAACTCAACCAAGCCTTAATCCCAACTACATGGGATTGGATACTTAAGAATAAGATTTTCTACTCAATATCTGTGGAACTTAAGATAAAATAAATATTTCCAATGCATCCGTCAATTTTTATGGATACATCTGAAAACTTTTCATAAACTTTAAATTGTTAGAATCTAATACTTCCTTCTGAATCCTCACAGATTCAAACTTAAATATGTTTCAAATATGTAGTATTTTCAAATTGGTGGTACCCAGTTGAGTTGGGCCATTATGTTGCTTTAATTATCATCTACAATTTGGTATTCTTTATCCTTTGCTGGTTTACAAAACCATTTATTCTTGGTCCTGAAGTTTTTAAATCCTTTTTGTTCAAATTCTGCTATTATGATGTTGAGCTTTATCAGGTGGGGAGAAGATAGCATTTGACAGCATTTTGAACTAGGACCGAGTATTTTGAATGTTCTTCCTGTACTTTGCTGGTTTACAGTATTTTGAATGCAATAAAGTATATGCAAATGTTGATGGGAATTGAAAAGTTTGGTTTGCTTGAATCAAATGGAAATGGAATAAAATATTACAGTTTCAGAAACTGTTATATAGGTCTTGACAGTAAGCAATATTAGGAAAGAATAGATTTTATATGAGCAATAACTTTATATTATTAAATTTCATTTTCTTTTAGAAACTTTGCAACTAGGCATGGCATTAGTGTGATTCAAATCATGTGCTTGGAGATTACCCATTGGCAGCACTTTAAATCATGTGGTTTGGCATTGTGCCCACACACAATGTAAATACCCAATGGAAGGTTCGGCTTAATATAATAGAATATATGCTAAAAGGTTGAAACACTCTACATATATGTGAAATGTGACTGTTTTCATTAGTTGAATCTATGAATATATTAGTCTACATAAATATGTTAATGGTTATTGATTTTTTTCTTAATTATCATTCTTTATAACAATCATTGTAAAATTTTTTTTTTTTTTTTGTAGGGAAAATGGATGCAATAGCCGGTACTAAACGGCCAATTGAGGACACATCTATGGAGGAAACACAAGAGCGAAAGCGTCCAACTGCATCAGAGCGAAAGAAACGTGAAAATGAAAAAGTGTACGTGAAGAAGAGTAAAAAGACAGTGGCACAGTCAGTGGATGGGGGAGCAGGGGTTGTGGCAGAAGATGAGCCTGCAATACAGACTGCTTTAGATCCTACAGTCGATCCTTCATTAGAGCTTGCATCAGAGGCAGCAGGTGCTTCATTGGCAACAGAGGTAAGGGAAGACATCGAACAGGCGGTTCGGGGTAATGTTGAAGGAATCATTGAACTTCAACATGTACATGAATCTGGAGAAGATAGTGAGGATGCCAGTGCATCACGGGATGAGAGTGAGAGTGACGACCATCATGAGGAGAAGTCCAAAAGAAAGCACGATGTAAGCATTGACTCCGATGATTCAAGCACCAATAGTGAAAGTGGGAGTGAGGAGGACAGTGAGACTGAGGGAGAGGAGATTGAGAGTGATGGAGATAGGGATGAGGAAGCCCGTGAGAGTGAGAGTGAGAGTGAGAGTGAGAGTGTGAGTGTGAGGGAGGAGGAGAGTGAGAGTGAGAGTGAGGAGGAGGAAATTGCTGCTCCCCGGGGTTCGAAGGGGAAGGAGAAAGTAGTGGCGAAGGGGAAGCGGAAGGCAACGACGAAGGGACAATCACAGCCTTCCGGTTCTGCAACTACCGAATTCCCCGGAGGGCCCAAGAATATGCAAATTTTGAAGAGTTTTGAAACACATGTAGCGAGATACATTTGGGACGGACAGGTACATTGTTAATTTTCATTAATTCATAAATAAGTTATAAAGTAGTTAGTTTTATTATCAATTATCGATTTACTAACTATGTTCGTTTATTGTGTAGGATCGAGAACCTCTCAAATGTATACAGCATGTCACAAAAATATTTGAATGGCACTGGAAGACCGAGTGCAGTAGGTTTAAGACTAGGGTGAGTAATACACCTTTGTGCCAACTGAAGCAGGTGTCCTACACCCACATTAACCGTATTTTGATTTCGGCATTCGTCGAGCGTTGGCATCCCGAGACAAACACTTTCCACCTACCTTTCGGAGAGATGACTATTACGCTCGACGATGTCAAACAAATCACTGGTTTGCCAGTTGTTGGAAATTCTGTGAGGGCTAAGGATATTCGAAAGGAGGAAGCCATTCGTCTGCTACAAAAATTATTAGGAGTGAGTCAACAAGCAGCATTGGACGAATTGAAAATCAACAAATGCAATTATGTGAGGATGGAGTGGCTGAGGAAAACTTTTGCAAATAAGGCGAAGGAGACTGATTCGAATGCAGTTATTGACAGGCACGTGAGGGCATATCTTCTTTACCTCATTGGATGTACACTCTTCTCCGACAAGACGGGAACTAAGGTTCCAGTCACATACTTAAACCTCTTGTCGGATGTTGGAGATGTAGGCAACTATGCCTGGGGCACAGCTGGGTTAGCATATCTGTACAGGCAGTTGGGGATTGCTACCCGGTTTGAGGTTAAGCAGATAGCTGGCTATCTCACTCTTATGGAGGTACATTCTTTTCGTTATTACTTTGTCTCATTTTCATATACTAAATCATTACTTTATTAATATTATTATTATTTTATATATACAGGCCTGGATATACGAGCACTTCACTGTGGAGCGGCCTACACCCGACCTAGAATACATCAATTGCAACCCACGAGCAATGAAGTGGAAGCCTCGATCCTCGGTGAGCGCTGCAGATGCACCCAATAGATTGAAATTCCTGAGGCAGCAAATAGATAATATCATAAAGGAAAATGTAAGTCTAAATATCAAGTCTCTCATTGCATATGTTTGAATATATTTGCTATAGTTCACGAAATTTACATGTTCTAATTTTTGTATGTATAGGTGATTTGGGATCCCTATAGAGACTATAGAGATGCTCATCCATTTGAGGACATAGCGTGGTACTGTGGATGTATCGCTTTCTGCGATCAGGTTGAGCCGTACCATCCTGCCCGCGTTTTGAGGCAGTTTGGTTACGTGCAAACCAGTCCATGGAATCACGCGCCCATCCCTCCATCGAAAGCAAAAAGAGGAGCCAAAGCAAACCTGTATTCTGTACAGCACATTTACGTGGAGTACTTATGGACTACCTGGCACCACCACTGTCTTTCCCTTAGTAGCCGTGGAGAGAAGTGCGATGCATATAGCCCATGGATGTGTGAGGACGGGTATGAGGACTGGTATTCAGAGAGAAGTCATGTGAGGATCCATCCCACCGACTCTACCTCTACCTCCGATCATCCTCTTCCGCGATCGTTTGGAGATGCGTACATTGATTTGGTGAGTAAAAACATTTCTTTTTGTGAAGTTAAGTCTTTAACTCAATTAGGTTATTTTTAACTAAATTTGTAACTAACTTTTTATTTTACAGAATAACCGCAGAAAGAAAGCCTTTTCTCTTTTACATGAGTCTATAAAGCTGGGCGAAAGACAAACACTGCGTGATATTCTAGAGCGGGAGAGGCTTATCGCATCCATTCTCGGTGATGACACGATCGAGGACAATGTACATGCATCTGCGCAAGAAGTCCGGGAAGATGAAACAGATACAGGTTTGGTAAGGCAAGAGACAAGTAGGATAATTAGAGACGTCAGAGGGCGAGGACGAGGACGAGCATCGACAGCTACGGCGGGGCGAGGACGAACTAGAAAGCAACGTGCCGGTCGAGGCTGAGAGACAATATGGATCATTTACATATTGGAACTTTTTGAACTTGAATTATCTTTTGTATATTTGACAAGATGTATGTAATGAATGTTGTAAATTGTTATATTTTTGTTAATGGGAGCTCTTTTTTGGGTATCAACTCCACTTATAGACTATAGTATTTATACTTTTGATAGTCTTCAAATGTCATTTGCATCTGTTCTGTATTAGGGAATAAGTGTTAAAATGAAGATGCAATTAGGCCTAAATCAATTCACATTCGGCAGATGAATACCGAATATAGATAAATACATTCGGCAACACAGTATCGAATATTAGTAGGCATATTCGACCATAGGTCATCGAATATAATTTTAGGTTTGCCCCGGCCTCATATTCGACCATTACAGACCGAATATACATGCTCACATTCGGCAAATAGTTATCGAATATAATTCACAACATTCGGCAATACATGGTCGAATATAAATTTTTAATAAATTGATCTCGGCTGCATATTCGGTATATGCAGACCGAATATAGTATATTTTATTCGGCAGTTAGATACCGAATGTACTATATTTGATTCGGTGGTATGTTACCGAATGAGGATTTAAAAAATCAACATTTTCGTTTTTGAAATGTGTAAAACACTTTAATCAACACTAAATCAAAAGAAGGTGATAATAAACTCATCAATATGCACAGAATTCAAGCAAAATACCAAATGAATAGCTTTATTAATGAAGTTGTATGAAATAGTCCCAGTTACATGTTTTGAGGTAGGGCCAGTTACATTGTGTCTAATCATCACTTAAATCAATAAATTCATCACTGACAGCTAAGTTTTGAGGTAGGTCAAGCTCAAGAAACCGTGCAAAATGTGATGCATGACTATCGGCCCATCCCTTTGCATTGTCGAGCGCACATCTCTTCCAAGCTATTGAAATAGGGGGAAGTGGAGCATTCGGGTTCAATACTACTTGTACAAAGTGGTTTCCGTTAATCAAAGCCAATACAACATATTTTCTATTAGCAACCGGTATCGGGTCCGATCTCAAAGGCAAAAATGTCAAACACTGTTCGTTCGAAATAAGGATACAAACCACATTGTAACTACAAGCTATGAGGTGTCCCATGTCAGGAAAGCTCATCCATTTATCTATCGGAGCATTACCTGCACTGTCCCATATCAAACGATTTCTCACAGTTTCAAAATCTTCTACACTCCTAGAAAAGATCTCCTCGTAAAGAGTTTGATTATTTTCTAACTCGTGTAGCAAATCTTTCCGCACAATGGCCCAATCGTCTTCAAACATACCCAGCTGTCCCGCAACGGCTCGAAATCCACAGTTTCCATCGGCCTTGACCCCTACCATGAAAGCAACGTGATCAAAAATTGCTTTAGGAATAAGTTTTTCATATTTCCGTGTATCATCACTCTGGCGACAAATTGAGGACATTGGCTTCCTCACAATTTTTAGTTTATTCCTCTTATTGGATAATGCGGCATCCATAAGCTTCTCTTTAGATGCAATCGATTCGTACTCAAACCCGGATGGATCCCGTCTGGTCGTTACATCTTCACGAACCCTCTTCTGACTACTACCCTTCGGTCTACCTCTATTGGATTTCTTCACTTTTGGCTCGCGTAGAATTGTAGCGGATGGCTTAACTATTTCCTTCAGTTTTAAATACAAATCTTGTTGACCATCGGGAGTCGAATCATTAAACTTTTGTATATAGAGATCAATTAGTGGCCGATAATCGATCATGTCATTTGGGATATTCTCAACCATTGGAGTGTAGGAAAGAGACCTCCAATATATATGAATCGAATCAATGGGAATGGGCCTTCCCTCAATCTTCCACGTTGCCAACTGGTGCGCACAAGGAAGCCCGTGTGTGCGAGTCAATACACAACGGCAAACATTTTGATCGACTCCAACATTATCAGTACGCTCCAATTCATCGACAATCAACTCCAACGCCCTATGAGATACAATGCCAACAAGCAATTTGCACTGTGGAATCCCCTGGACCTTATGATAAACCTTAAACATGCTGACTTCAAAAGATGCCTTGATTTGATTATGTTGTATAAGCATCTTACCATGTACAAGTTTAAAAACTTCTATGATGTTATTCATCGATGTCCCCAAACGCCTCTTCAGTGCCGCATGGGCACTCTCCACTCTATTGGTTGTTGTACAACCGAAGTGCATGTAGCGATCGGTCCACGCAGCCACAAAATTTTCTTTGAAGTCATTCAACCACGAAGACTTCAAGTACTCCATCGCCTTTGGAAATTCATAGAACGTCTCCTCCATTCTGTTTAACTGATAAACATACATCTCTTCATCTTCTGCATTCACTACATCCCACCATGAACATATAAATGATGACCAATCTTCCCCCCTTTCAAATAACTTCTTGCAGTGTTGTGATATATTTCTTGAAATATGCCACCTACATATGAAATTCTTTGCAGTTGGGAAAATGTGTTTGACGGCATTAATCAATGCAAGTTCACGATCTGTAACAACAACCAAAGGTGTATAACCTTCACCAATTGCGGATGACAATTGCTCCAAAGCCCAACTATAATAGTCCTCTCGCTCAAATTCCATCAATGCAAAAGCCAAAGAGAAAGTGATATCCGTTGACGTTAATCCAACAATCTGTAGTAGCGGCATCTTGTACTTGTTGGTCTTGTAGGTGCAATCCATCAAAAGAACATGAGGAAAACACTTAACAAGTTTGATGGATTCGGGATGTGCCCAAAATATGCTTGCCACTTCACTTCCGTCATCCGAAGACTTATGCCTCTCGAAATATCCATTCTCGGTGATCTCTTTGAAGAGTTCTTGCATTACAGTTCTTCCCCCCATATCCATTCTATTCATCTTTGACAATGCATTGTAAATGGTCTTCTGTGTAGATGCATTACTGGGATCTTTTCTCTTCAACAACCGAAGAATTTCAACTGCCTTCACCCCCCGGACTTCAATTCATGAACATAATCCCACTTCGACGGGGTCAATCTACCAACATATGAGTGGCCATCAAAATTTTCTCCGATCTTGTGGTTGTGCTTACCATTCAAAACGATTAAACCCCAAGAATCTGTGCTTAACATGACGCCCTTTAACTTGAAAGGACAGTTACACTTTTTCGTTGCCGCTTCACGCACATCTTTCTTTTTCTTCTTGACAACATTGATTGTCGATACATCTTTCTTCAACTCCGCTCTCTGCGATCGAAACTTGCCGCTCCGCTCGCACCCATAATACACAGCTGGCGTTCTATTACTCGTATTCACCTCGGACTTAAGAGTAATAACCACCATTCGATGTTCTTTACCGATGCTTCTTACATATATATCAAGCTCTTCACGAGTAGAAAATACCTACAAATGTATACAACATGATTTAGCATACTTTTAAAAAATAATATATAAATTCACAATATTAGGAGTCCCGATTTACCCGTTTTGTAATAAAAAACTCGGCAAGATCTACGACAGTAGGCTCTTCATAGGGGACTATCTGTAAATGTGACTGCATGATATGGAATTAAGTTAGAAAAATTATTTATAGGAACTGAAACAATTATTTAAAAGAAATTTATCCCATTCGGTTACAGTTGGTCGAATAAAACATGTTAATATTCGGTTACATGTGGCCGAATATATGATATTGAATTCGGTATTATAAAAAAATTACATATAGTCACATTCGGTAAATGTAAGTCGAATGCAACTATATATATTCGGTAACACATGACCGAATATGGAGTCTACATATTCGGCTAAACCAGGCCGAATGCGAACACGAAAACAGATTTTTTTTTTCTTTTTTCCGCTCGTAATATGGGTTTTTTTCGTAATACCATCATACCATAATTATTATAGAGTGCTACTTTTTATGTTTTGAAGCAGGTTTAATCCAAATATAATGTTTACCAATAATATACAAACCAACCTAAAAATAAAGTTTGTAGGGTGAGTGCATACATAAAACTAACCTCTTTAAGATGCTCTTCCATGATCGACGATAAGACTATTGTCAAGGGATCGTGTAGTAGAAGAACCAAAATCGAAGCAGTATGCGTCTTCTTCGGCGAGAGGTTGTCGAATGCAAACAAACACACACGTAGGAGGGAAAGAAACGGTTCTTTGTTTTGTTTTGGTGTTGGGGGTAATATAGTCATTTTATAAATGTTAAAATATTATGGGTTGCTTAAAGTAATTGTGTTAATACTGGGTTGTATGTAGTCAAGGGGTAATATGGTCATGCTTATTATATTTTTAATGTGCTGCCTTTAGTAAAAAATAAAATAGGTGAGTTGTACTTAGAATCTGTGCTGCATTAAGTAAAACCAGTGCTGCAAATAGCCCCTCCCATATATTAATTGGTGAGTCGAGTTGAAAATTAGGAGCATTAATTAGAGGCCTAGCTACACCCAGAGCACGGGGTCAACTCGATCACTATTACTGAAAAATAGATTGTCTTAATTACTGAACCATTTAATATAAGTAACCACGTCACCTCTCTTTGCTGGTCTCAAGACCACTCAAAAAAATTTGTCATCGACCGGATTTATCCGCGATAGATGCTTCTATTAAGCTGACATGCAGGTCCATGGAAACAAGCTAATTATTAAAC
>JAESVK010000671.1:57182-73611 GCA_017140935.1 Hamamelis virginiana | reverse complement strand
GGCCAGTCCCTTGTAGGAGTGGATGAACCATCTGGGTTTTCTGTTTCGTAACTGGTTGAAATAAATCCCGGCTCGGGACTCAAACCAAGAATGACCTCAGCCTGAGTTGAAGTTGAGGGAATATTAGTGCTTGGATTTTCGGCTTGAAATTCGCGATCGAGGCCGGCATTGAAACCGAGAGATAAGTCAGTTTCGGATTTAGTGCTCGTATAGTCTGCTGTAGAAATGGACCCATTTGTATTTTCTGAGTGAGAATTGGGACGGAAACCAATAAATAAGTCGGTTAAGGATTTAGGGCTCGGATGGTCACTTGCAGTTTCCGCTTGAGCATTGGTATTGCTACCGAGAAATACGTCACCCAAAGGAACAGAGCTTGGACTGTTGCTCATAAGAACAGAATTGCCTGCTTTTTCTGCCATTGTTAAGGTTGAAGGTTTCCATTTTTATTTTTGAAGACAGAAGACGAACAATCAATAGGGTTAGGTGAGGAAGACACTGTTCGAAGTCAAACCAAAATATATGTAGGCTTTGAAAAAGAATGGAAAGTGATTTTTTTGTAAAAATAACGAAAAGAGGGTCCAGAGAAATCTGGTTTTCTTAATATCTAGAAAGTAACCACCCATATGGATAATTGGACATCATTATGTATTTTAAAAAACAAAAAGAAAGCAAGAGTAACTTTTTTTTTTTTTTTTGGAAAAAAAAAAAAAATAGAGTTGAATTCAAATAAAAGGAGTTGGAAAAAAGGTAACGAGCAATGTTCCTCAACTGTACTATTTTTTCGGACCCTCGTCTCTGCTGATAGGCTGCAATGTACGCGGTGTAAACGCGCCAAAACTCAAAAGTAAGAGAAGACTCAGGCTGCTACTGGCAGAAGTAGAACGGTCGGACTTCGTCTCCTCTCTTCGATTTGCAGGCCCAATAATGACGCCAGACGGTTTCGTTTCAGTAACGGGTCCTTCGAACCCAAATTCGTTTGTGGATCCGATTGATCAATTTTTTTTTCCGGATCCTCCTTGTCACGGCTGCTGGGGGGACGAACAACTCGATCATTGGCAGCTGGATCCAGGCAATTCTAGCCAAGGTTTTTGGGACCCTGCATCTTTAGACAATACGAATTCATTACAAGGTACCACATCATTATGGACAGGGAAAGAGAATAATGTCGAAGAGCATAAAGATAAGGTCGGATGAATTTTCAATTAATTTTTGTTTATCATCATCCATCATATATTCATGTATGGTCCATGATTTTCAGGTCCAATTAGTATTTGATTGCATCTCTTTGCATGGCTCATCCTATGTTCAAATGTTCAATGCAATACATCATTTGAAGCATGCCTTCATTTTTTTATTTTTTATTTTTTGTATAATTTTGCTTTTCATATAACTTTCCATGTTCCTAAATTATGCTACAAGTTTGCATCTTTCTCTTTGATAACTCTACTGACCTGTATTTCTATGCATTTAATTTAAGAGTAATGCTAGATGGACCAAATCTGTGACCAAAATTTTTAAACCAAATGATGTTTTAGAATAATACAGTTTTGATTTTTGTGCATTTCAAAAATACACAATAATCAAGACAATGTTATTCTGACACATCTTTTGGTTTAAAAATTTTGATCTAAAATTTGGTTCACTTAGCATTTTTTTTTTAATTTAATTACAATGTTTTAGTCTATATTTTTTTGTATAATTATGTTTTCCTTCATCAAATTGTCGCCTACATTGCACAGGGTAATGGGCAATGCAAAGAAAAATTCTAAATAAACCACCACTTACACCGCATTTTTTAATTGATAATTTGTGAAATGCACAAAAGGAGGGATTCTGTCATACTTACCCGTTGAATGACTTGAAAAATATTATTTAATTGGTGGTTCATTTAGCACTAATGTTTGGTAAATAGTTTAGAAAATAAATAATTTAAATTTTTTTAGTCAGTGTTCACTTCTACTTTAACCTGCCAAATGCCAATGGCATGGTGCCAATTGGCAATGGAAGAAATGCGAGCTGATTAAGATTAGAAAAGATGTGGCATGTGACTTTATGACAGCAAAACCGGTGGAACAGTGAAGGAGCAACTGCCAACATGTGGCAGTGACCAGCTTGGGACTTGAAGAAAGAAGATGGTTTATAGCTAGCTAGGTAAGTGTTGTAACGTGGAGTTAGAGGGGGTGACATGTGGCAAATAAAATAGGGTAGTGCGCCAAAATGTATGTTATGAGGTGGGAAGTTATAAATGGATTAGTGGGCTACTAGTTTAGCAAACTTGGAGCTGTAAACTGGTGGGCTTTTTGGCGGTTTCAAGCAAAGTTTCAGCAGCAATAAATAAGAGAATTGAATCTCGGGAGCCGTTATTGAAACTCCTCTAAGTACTAAGGCAAACATAAACTTTCATTTTCCAAAAATACTCTTATATAAATGTATTAGTTTTTAAAATACCATTTACACCAATCAATTTAGATATGTACACCCCACAATAAAAAACATCATCTTTTTGCAATCTTTGGATGGTTTAGAAACTTTGGAGATCATAATGAACATCGAAGAGGGTAATGGGAGTGAAAAGGTATGTAATTTTTATGCATTTTTAAGCTGTAACGCCTTTTTTTTTTTTTTTTTCAAAATCGCGGCTTGTTCAAGAACCAGAATATAACATATTTGAAATATTTTGTGGAAGAACTCAGAACATTTCTAAAACCACTGAGTTCTTCCACAGAACATTTCCAAAATATTTTATTATGGTTCTCATAACAAGCTCGCGATTTTGGGAAAAAAAACGCTAAGAATTTTAGAGAGAGAAAGAGAGGGGGGAGAGGATGGGAGGGTAACTACAGGAGTCGACGAGTTTTAGAGATGTTGAATTGGCAAGTTTCAGAGATGGTGAATGGACGAATTTTAGAGAGAGAGAGGGAGATGATGAGAGGGTACCTACTTGGATTCATTGCCGCCGAAAATGGTGCCAGTGAAGGCTTGTTGATGGAGAGACGTTGCCGAGGCATTGTAGGGTGCATCTGTGCTCTAGGTCGTGCCGTTGTCTTTGAATTGGGATGGGAAGATGTGGGTAATGGGGTGTACATACAAATTTTGTTATGAGTGAAATGGGTTTAGGAGTATTAACGTAAGTATGTGGGGTTTACTTAGTACTATTTGAGGTTTACTTATAATTGGGTTTGTCTTAGTACTTGAAGGGGTTGCAATAACGGCTCCCTTGAATCTCTCTCAACACACACCCTCTCAAACCCGAACTGCATATCAGCATTTTCTTATTTCAGCTTCAAAGTTCTCTTAGTTTAATTTTCTAGTTAAAGTATCATTAGTTTAGTTTTAGCTAAGCAATTTTCAGCTCATGTTCATTTAAAGTTCAGCATCTCAATTTTAGCAAGCGTCAAATTTCAATTTCAAAGTTTTGTTTCAATTCCATTTTTCAGCATTTCAAGGTCTTGTAAGTATGTTGTTTGTAAGTATTTTTATTTTCAATGTAAATGCAATTTCCATCAATTTTTTGCATGTTGGCCACTTTAATATCTTTTAATTCTTTGTTGTATATTTTTGTTTTAGTTTCAATTCTCTTAAGTCATTTCATGCTAAAAAGCTAGGAAATACAACCCTTGATTTCCACTTAATCGCTTGACCATTGTAGATACAGTGAATAAAACGGAAATTGTAGTTTTCGACCTTAGTTTCTTGGCCTAGGAGGTGTTTGAGGTTTTGTACCACAATCTCTTGGATTTAATAGAAGTCCTGAAATGCCTGCACATAGCTATAAAGAGATTTTTAGTGTGAACAGTTAGAACTGAGATGCTTGAATGGCATTCCTCCCATTGCCAAATGATTTGATTTTAATGTCTGCTTTGGTGAATTATTCAAACCCCATGGGCTTAGATACCCTATAGTTCAAGTAGATTATTGGCTCGAGCTTGTTAGACTTGATAATTAGTTTGGAACCTGATAGTACTATACACCTTACCATGCGTTTCACGGATCCAACTTATAATATGTAGCCGTAGTTATAAGAATAGTAAGGGGGTGGCAGCTTGGTTTTATCTCTTGTAATACTTTTACTCTCGATCATAGTAATGTTGCAGCAACACTATGGATGAAACCCTAGTTTGGGTGAATCGCATAAATTTGTAGAAGAATATAATCCACTCTGTCCCACATCACCTAAATGAAAGGCTTTTTATAGCTTCATAAACCTGTATTGGGCCCTCCACCTACAAGCTTAGGCTTTTTAGGTTGGAAACTTAACATGGTATCAAAGCATTGGTTATCCACGTGATAAAGCCCAAATGAGCCTACACGTGAGGGGGAGTGTAGAATAATAGAATTCACTTTGTCCCACATCGCCTAAATGAAAGGCTTGCTATATCTTCATATACCTGTATTGGGCCCTCCATCTACGAGCTTAGGCTTTTAGGTTGGAAACTTAACAAAATCTAATGTTCTTAATCTTTTAATCTAAATTTATTTTTCATATCTTATAATTCCTAGGTTTAGTGTTTTTCCCTAACAACTAGGATCAATGCTTTACGTTTGAGTGGGATAGGTTTGATTGCAACTATGCCTAGATGTTTAGGGCTTGTAACGATTGAGTGCAAGGTTGCTAGGGGTGCCGACAATAGGGCTTGGACTGTTTGGAGGCTACGACAATAGTGCTTAATGGTGCTGACGATTATTGCTTGTTGGGTCGAGTGGCTGGTCAACTAGATTGAGGCCTACGAGTGACTTGGCTTGTAAGGAGAAGAGAAGATGCTAATAGAAGATCAATATCTGCTGTACCCTTGGCCTTAGGAGTCTGTTATGACTCATTCATATCTGCTATTATTTAAACTTTATTAGCTGTATCTTTCCAGCTGTATTTCTCCTTGTATATAGGATCTGTAACAACTTCATTAGCTCTCAGTTGTAATCCTCCTCTGTATATATTCAGCTACTGGTTTAATGAAAAGTAACAAGGCAAAAGCCTATTCATTCCTCATTGTATCATGGTATCAGAGCATAAGTGATAGTCCATTTTTTTTCCCCCTCTCCTTCCTGCCTTCCGTCCCCTCTCTCGCCACAATGGCCACAACTCCTTCCCAAACCACCTTTCAAAACACCAATGACAGTCATAATACCCTCATCACCATCAACGTAGCTGCCCAAACTCCTCTTAAACTCACATCCAGCAACTACCTATCCTGGAAACTACAGTTTCACACCCTATTCATTGGGTATGACCTCCTAAGCTATGTTGATGGAACAAAACCATGTCCCACAGCCACCATCACTCAAAATACCACCACCTGCTCCAATCCAGCATATACTTTCTAGGTTAGACAAGACCAGCTCATCCTCAATACCCTCATTGGCTCCCTCTCCTCAACTATCATTCCCTTCATTGCTCAATCCAAAACTTCTCGTGAAGCATGGAATACCTTGGCCAACACATACGCCAAGCCATCTCGCGGATGCATCAAGCAAGTTAAAACCACTCTAAAGAAACTCTCCAAAGGTTCTGAAAGTATCTCAGAATTTATGCAGAATATCAAAGCCCGATCTGATGAACTCGCCCTTCTTGGAGTCCCACTTGATGCAGAGGATCTAACAGAGAAAGTTCTTGACAGCCTTGGAGATGATTACAAGGAACTAGTTCGGGCAGTTCAAGCCCGAGATTCTTCAATTACCTTTGAAGAACTTCATGAAAAATTGCTCAACTTTGAACCATCCTTGCAAACCCCAATGCCAGAACCATCTCCCTTCCCAGCCACTGCCAATCCTACCAGCTGCAACACACCAAACTGACGCTCTCACTCAGGTTCCAACAACACCACCTCCTGGCGTCCTTCCAACCACAATCCCAATCGGTATTCCACACCACCAACTAGTGGAATACGTTCTTCTCCTGGCAACCGTCCTTCTCGTCCATACCTAGAATACTGTCAGATCTGCATAATCCAAGGCCACACTGCCAAAAAGTGCCCCTCCTTTCGGCTGGTTCCAGTTTCCTCAACCAACACCTACTCCACTCCTCCACCAAATCACTCTACATCACCATGGCAACCAAGAGCACATTATGCAGCTAGTTCATCTCCCTCTCCAACATGGCTCCTGGACAGTGGAGCCTCTCATCATGTTACCTCTGATCTCACCAACCTCTCCCTCCACAATCCCTACACTGGCTCAGATGACATAATGATTGGAGATGGCTCAAATCTTCCAATCACCCACACTGGTTCCACCTCTCTCACGACAGCCTCTCAAAACACCTTTCAATTAAATAATGTTGTTTGTGTTCCTGCAACGAAAAAGAATCTCATTTCCATTTCATAGTTTTGTGTTACAAACAATGCCTCTATTGAATTCTTACCATCTTTTATTGTGAAGGAACTTCGCACAGGAGTTGCACTACTGAAGGGCCACACTAAAGATGGTGTATATGAGTGGCCAATCTCTTCTCCAATTCTCACCCTTTCCAGCATAAAGACCTCCCCCTCTGAGTGGCATCATAGGCTCGGACATCCAGCTTTTTCAATTTTGAAACACATTGTTTCCGGCAATAAACTAGGCTCCTCTTCATCTATATCATCTGATTTTTCATGTAATGCTTGTTTATGCAATAAAAGCCATAAGTTGTCCTTCTCCAAATCAACAATCTTCTTTGCTCATCCTCTTGACACAATTTTCTCTGATGTTTGGACCTCACCAATAATCTCAAATGAAGGGTTTAAATACTATGTCATATTTCTTGATCACTTCACCAAATATGTCTGGTTTTATCCTCTAAAACAAAAATCAGATGTCAAAGCAATCTTTATTCGGTTCAAAACCATTGTTGAAAAATACTTTGACAGAAACATCAAGACCCTATACTCAGACAATGGTGGTGAATACATCGCCCTTGCTAACTTTCTTGCCGAAAATGACATCTCTCATCTCACCACACCACCTCACACACCTGAGCATAATGGCTTCTCTGAAAGACGTCATCTTCACATTGTTGAAACTGGTTTAGCCTTACTTACTCATGCCTCACTTCCTCTAGCTTACTGGTCTCATGCATTTGCTACCTCAGTTTACTTAATCAATCGAATGCCCACTCGAACTCTCAATCTCTTCTCTCCATTTGAAAAGATTTTCGGAACAGCTCCTAACTACTCAAAATTAAGAATTTTCGGCTGCCTTTGTTACCCCTGGCTTAGACCTTATACCACTCACAAACTAAATTCCCGTTCCAAACCATGTGTCTTCATTGCCTATTCTTTAACTCAAAGTGCCTATCACTGCCTTGATCCCTCAACCTCTAAAGTATATGTCTCTAGACATGTTAAGTTTGTTGAGTCCTCGTTTCCATTCATACATCTCTCCAATCTTTCACCTCATCCTCAACCCAACTCCATTGCCACTTGGATTCCACAACCCATTCGTGTATCTACCACAACTCTGCTCACGCCACTCCATACACCATCTGCAGTTGACACTCCTCAGCAGCTCTCCAGCGAAGCTCCAGTGCCACTCTCCCTGCCCAACGCCTCAGCTGAACCCACCTCACCGGACCATGTAACTCAACTACCTTCTCCCCAGTCCACAACCAACATTCCCCTACCTGCAACTCAACCCCAAACCTCTCATAGAATGACCACTCGAGCCAAGAATAACATCCACAAACCTCTCAAAAAAATGAACCTTCACACTCAACTCTCCACACCCACTGACCTTGAACCAAATACAGTAACACATGCTCTAAAAGATCCTAAATGGCGTCAAGCTATGTCTGAGGAGTATGATGCTCTAGTCAAAAATGGAACTTGGCAATTGGTTCCCTGAGATACTCGCTAGAATCTAGTAGGATGTAAGTGGATATTTAGAATTAAACGCAAATCTAATGGTTCTATTGACAGGTTCAAAGCTCGCCTTGTAGCCAAGGGCTTTCATCAACGTCCTGGCATAGACTATCATGACACATTCAGCCCTGTGGTTAAACCAACCTCCATACGAGTTGTGCTCAGTCTAGCAGTGAGTCGTGGATGGTCCCTAAGACAACTAGATGTCAACAATGCCTTTCTTCAAGGTAACCTCTCTGAAAATGTCTACATGTCACAACCACCCGGATTTGTAGATCAAGACAATCCAACACATGTGTGTCAACTCAGGAAAGCAATCTATGGCCTGAAACAAGCTCCTCGGGCCTGGTATCAGGAATTGAGAAATTTTCTTCTGTTTTCTGGGTTTAAGAACTCACATGCTGATGCCTCTTTATTTGTCTTCAACACTGCTGGTCGTATTTTGTATCTACTTGTGTATGTATATGACATTATCCTTACGGCTAACTCCACTGCCATAGTCAATCAGTTCGTGACAGCTCTTGCTCAGCGATTTTCACTTAAAGATCTTGGCCCTTTAACCTACTTTCTGGGCGTAGAGGTTGTCCCCAACAAATATGGTATGTTACTCTCGCAACGGCGATATATTCTAGATCTTTTATCTCAGACAAAAATGAATGATGCCAAATCAGTTCTCACTCCCATCCCCACAAGTCCTTCTCTCATGTTGAATTCCGGAACTCAACTTCCTGATCCATCTGAGTATCGTCAAGTGGTTGGCGGCCTCCAGTATCTCCTAATTACACGGCCAAATATAGCCTTCGCTGTCAACAAACTCTCTCAATATATGCATTGCCCAACCACAGACCATTGGTCCTTTGTCAAGAGGCTCTTACGTTATCTGGTTGGTACCATTGACGATGGTCTACAAATTTATCATAACTCATCCATCAGTTTACATGCCTTTACTGACTCCTCTCTCAGTTTAAATGCATTTTCTGATGCTGATTGGGCTGGATACAAAGATACTTTCTGCTCCACAGGTGCTTATATTGTCTATCTTGGTCGAAATCCTATCTCCTGGAGTTCTAAAAAGCAAAAGACTGTCGCACGATCATCAACTGAGGCAGAGTATCGTTCTGTTGCCAATACTGCTGCTGAACTAAATTGGCTTTGTTATCTTTTATCAGATCTTGGTATTTCACTTCCTTGCTGTCCAGTAATTTATTGTGACAATGTTAGGGCCACCCAACTCTGTTCCAATCCGGTTTTTCACTCAAGAATGAAGCATGTTGCCATTGATTTTCATTTTATTCGGGATCAAGTTCAAAGTGGTGCTCTTCGTGTTGCTCATGTTTCCTCTGAAGATCAAATTGCTGATGCTCTTACCAAGCCTCTTCCAAGACAACGGTTTCTTCAACTCAAATCCAAGATTGGACTTCTTTCCCACACTCCATCTTGAGGGGGCATAATAGAAGATCAATATCTGCTGTACCCTTGGCCTTAGGAGTCTGTTATGACTCATTCATATCTGCTATTATTTAAACTTTATTAGCTGTATTTCTCCTTGTATATAGGATCTGTAACAACTTCATTAGCTCTCAGTTGTAATCCTCCTCTGTATATATTCGGCTACTGGTTTAATGAAAAGTAACAAGGCAAAAGCCTATTCATTCCTCATTGTATCAGATGCATGGCTTTTGGTTGTTGTGAAGGTCTCCGGTTTGTTGGGGTGCAATTTGGAGTGATGCGGAAACCATGTTTTGAGGATTACTTTTTTGGCCATGTGAATAGGTAGGGTTATGATGCAGAACTATTGTGCGATGATTTCTAATTATGCAATTACTGCAAAAGAGCAAACCTAAGAAAGCAAAGATGTGCACTTGCCATGCGGACATGCGTGTATTGGCGCATACGCTGCGTGCGGACAAAGCGGACAATATTGTTACTTTGCAAAGTATATGTCGTAACAAATGGTATTAGAACTCTAGGTTTAGAGAACTTAGTGGAGTGAAACATTGCATAGGGTTCACGCTACACCTATAAATAATTTTTATATCTAGGTGATGGTTGAAAATAACATTAGGGTCACAATTAGATGTATAAACATGGCAAAACTCTAGTGTTGATTGCTTGCTTGCTAGCTAGCTTGTGTTAACATTAATGTGTACTATTATTGGGCAGACCTTTCCCGTGTTGTGAAATAAAGAAATCATGTCAGGAAACAGGAGAGGTAGAGGTCGTCGATCTATGACTACAATTAAGCCATGTGTTAAGGTGAGCTAGGAATTACAACTGAGCCAATTGGGGCAACTACAAAGTCTATTTCAGGTTTAGCAGAGGTATAGGGTCCATGGAGATACTGCCAATTTATTGGATCTAACAGTGAAACAATTGGGGAATGGAGCTGTTGATCCTTCAAGGTAGCCAATAGGGCAAATTTTAATGGTTGGCCTGATCAAGGAATTAAGGTGAGCGTCCACTAATGTTTGAGGGGGTCAATGACCCTATGGAGGCTGATAGGTGGATCCGATAGTTAGAGAAAATTTTTGAGGTGGTCGAGTGTGATGAGGTACTGAAGAGGAAGTTAGCTATTTTGGGGAAGCACATCATTGGTGGGACTTAGTGGAAAGGATCGAGGATGTGATAGAGATGCCTTGGGAAATCTTTAAGCAAAATTTCCATGAGAAGTATTTCCCAGAGACATTCAAA
Source organism: Hamamelis virginiana (assembly GCA_017140935.1). Classification (NCBI taxonomy): domain Eukaryota; kingdom Viridiplantae; phylum Streptophyta; class Magnoliopsida; order Saxifragales; family Hamamelidaceae; genus Hamamelis; species Hamamelis virginiana. The sequence goes on along the minus strand of JAESVK010000671.1, from coordinate 63,088 downwards.
GAGCAAAAAGGCAATGGAGTTTATTAGCTTATTGCAAGAGTCTTTGTCAGTTAGTCAGTCAGTACTAGGAAAGGTTTGCAAAGTTATTGTTATGTGGGTGTCTTGAATTAAAACCCGTTTGCGACCCGACGACCCGATTAATGGGCTAACGGTATATAAGGGATTTAGAAGGGTTTCTTTTGCACGGATTAGGTTTTGTATTCGCTTGAGCCGCATGGCTCTTCTTCACATAGTGAAACTCTCTCGTCGTCTCTACCCCGTGGATGTAGGCTATTTGCCGAACCACGTAAATCGTGTGTGCATTGTGTGATTGATTGATCTCTTCTCGTTTTCTTATTTTGTTTGATTATTTCGTTGTGGTCATAAATCTCGAATCGTTTGTCTATTTCATAACAGTTATCCTGATTTGCTTCACACATGGTTATAAATGAGGTACACCAGGCTAGGAGGCTTGAGCAAGTTCTGACAAAGATGATAATGGGCCTTCAATTGAAGACCAACGTAGAGGTCGTGGAGCATGCCTTGATTTTATACTCTCTTATTGTATTCTTCATTTTTTAAGGTTGAATAATAGAAACACAGCGTTCAAGGCTTTTCTCTCTTAAGAAAGCTTTCATGGTATCAGAACATTAGGGTTTGTTAAACCAAAGTATTGGATCTCTCTCTCTCTCTCTCTCTTGGCCGGCATCTTCCCTTTCGGTAAGTCATCTCTTTCTCAGGTTCTCTCATCTCTCTCGTCATCCTCCCTCGTCTTGGCATCTCTCCTCTCTCTCAGTATTCCCCCTCTTCTCTAGATTTCTCTGACGTCAGCATCTCTCTCCTTCTCTCGGTCTCTCTCTCCTCATGGGTGGGGATGTTAGGGCTAACAATTTTTTAATTTTGTTTGTTGTCTCGATTGGTTTTTGCATCAAAATCCATTTTTCTATGGCTATTTTATTTATACTATCTCTCTAAGTCCTCTATAATCTTCCTTTGGTTGGGTTATATCAATTTTCTCTCATCTTTATTGAGTTTATGATCCGTTTTCCATCTAAACTCTTTCATTCATTATTTTCCCCATTTTTTACATATGGCTGAAGAGAAGATTCAATCTATTAGTATTCGGTTAAATGGCAGTAATTATTCCTACTTAGCAAAGGTTATGAAGAACTTTCTTTTAGGTTGGGGAAGATGGGGATATATTACTGGCACCATAGCAAAACTGCTGAATCCCAAAGTTGAAAGCTTTAGTTTAGCTTTGGACAAGTGGGAGATAAAGAATGCACGGATTCTTACTTGGCTTCCACAATTCTATGGAACCAAGTATTTGCCAAAATTTCTTAAAGTTTGATACTATTGATCAAGTTTGGGATTATCTTCAACAGATATATCTTGAGTAGAATTTTGTCAAAGAATTTGAATTGGAGATGTCGATTCAGGCTTCCAAATAAAAAGATAAGACTATCTAAGAGTTCTATAATGAAATAACAACCTTTTGGGATCAATTGGCTTCTATGGATCCCCCAGACCTGAAGCATATGACTAGTTATATTTCAGAAACCACTTCGCAGGACCATTCTGCATCGTCTTCCCTTACCCTCTCTTAATGCTGCAACCAGAGAGTATACTACTAGGAGTCTCATCTCAAGATGTGTCTTCCTGTTTCTTCGAAGGAATCAGTTTTTGTTGCTTTCTCTCCATGTGCTTCCTACTCCTCCTGGTCTGTTATCAAAGTTATTGGCAAGCCCGTATTGCCTCCGATAAGTGTAGTTTCTGTCACTAGAAAGGTCATTGGAAACATGTTTGTCCTAAGCTCATTGCTCAGTGTCCCTCTACTGCTCGTTCTCCTCGCCCATGAGCTGCCTTTGCTGCACCTCCTATTAACACAGTACCCGCCTCTTTAGTGCCATCCATGTTTAAGCAGTTTTAGACTTGGTTAGCATTACAATCACAAGCTTCCATTTTCTTCACCTTCACTCAGGTTTGGGTAGTTCTAATCCGTAGGGTATCTCCTCCACTACTTGGGTATTTGATTATGGTTCCTCTCATCATATGACTACATATATTTTCATTCTTAGGAATTGTATATCTCCTTCCTCACCTATCACCATCGCCACAGCTAATGGGTCTCACATACACGGTCAATCTATAGGTTTTGTACTTCCTTCCTCTTAATCTTATTTGCCTATTCCAAATGTGTTCTATGTTCCTCAATTATCTGTCAATTTGCTTTCTATTAGTAAGTTGTTCAATTATGGTTTTGATTTGGTATTTTTTTCTTTGCATTGTGTTATCGAGGATCGAGTGTCCAAGAAACAGATTGGGACAGGGCATAGAGTTAAAGACCTTTATATGGTGGAAAGTTTACAGATTCATGTGTCCAGTCGTCTTTTTGTCTTAATAATCAGGCTTCTCCTTTCTATTTGTGGCATTCTAGGTTAGGACATGTGTCTGGTGACCGATTAAAAGCTCTAGTTTTGTTTGGTCAATTGGGTCAAGTGTCTATTGATAATGTTCACGATTGTAGTAGGTGCAAATTCGTAAAAATGAAAGCTTTGTCATTCAATAAAAGTGACTGAGTTTCTAATTATCCTTATTATTGTTCATACTGATGTGTGGGGTTCTTCCTCAATTGCAACTAAGCATGGTTCTTTATATTATGTATCCTTTATTGATGATTACAACAAATTTTGTTGGGTTTATCTTATGTCTCAAAATTCCGATTTATTTTGTATCTTTAAAGAATTTCACTCCATGGTTCAAACTCAATTTTTTATTCCTATCAAAATTATGCGTTCTGATTTGGGGGTTGAATACTATTTAAATGAATTTACTGAGTACCTACTCACCATATGTGTTATTCATCAATCTTCTCATTATGCTCTTTGTGTCTTCTTGGTATGGTTCAAAGTCGCGGTCGGGACATCGTCGTATTATGGTCGCGGATGTCAAGGTCGCGGACATCTCGTCGTGTATCGGGCGAGACATAACTTTAGGCACAAAATCATGTTTTAATTTTTTTTTTTTTTAAATCAGAAAAAAAATAAAATAATTACATTGGAACCACCAAATATAAAAATAAATGACTTACAGTGCATGATATCATATAAAAACATAAAAAAGGCGCTAGCGCATCACCGCGAGGTCCAGTTTTATATCATAAGGTCCCTAAATTTTCAAGCTCCTTTGTTTATTTGTTATATTAAAAAAACATGTGGACCTAGTGGTATAAAATACTTATGTTAGGGACTTATGGACCTAGTGGTATCTAATCTTGTACCATAAGGTCCGTAAGATTTCCACATTCTTTTGCCTATTTATCATGTTAAAAAAAATTCTTTGCACCTAGTGGTATTATTGTCAATAAAAAATATATAATTTTTTTTTATATTAAACATAATAATGTTGGGCAGTTTTTATAAATAAAGAAAAGTAAATAAAATAGGACATATGCTTTTTAGTGATAATAAAGTAGTGTAAGGGCTAATTTATAAATTATATATAAGATTTATATTTAAAACCCTCAACCTCCACGTTATATTCCAGAATGTTCCAGAGGTTACAGGTATCGACACTGCAGAAAAGGAGGAGGAAAGAAGAAGAAAGAAGGAGATAAGAATTAGAAAAAAACAGAAGTAGCAACCACTAGCAACACAAAGGCAGCAAGCATGGAAAAAAAATAGAAAAAGAAGCAACATAGAGGCCACTACTTCATCTTCTTCTCATTTTTCTTTCTTTCTTTTTTTAACCCTCTTTGTTGCTGCTGCCGTTGCTGGTGCTTCTTCTTTTCCTAGTTGTTGCCGCCGTTGTTGGTGCATATTCTCCCCTTTTTCTCTTTTTATTTATTTTATTTTTTTCCACGTTGAGGGTGCACCATCTCATTCGTCTCGGCTGAGACGCGATGAGAAGCCGACTAGGGACAATTTCTCGTTCGTCTCGAACCATGCTTCTTGGACTACAATCTAACTTAGAAAAGGTGTAGGTGTTGCGACCCCATCTCTAAAAGGTTGTATGTCTCTCGTCAAGTTGCTTTTCTTAAACGTATTCCATTCACGATTCCTCCTCGCTTTGTCCCTATCACCAAAGACGACCTAATCTCCATTGATCCTTTCCCCACATCTGTTCTTTCTGTGGAGTTTGTCTCTAATTTGGATTCCTCCTCTCACTCCTACTCCCCCTATTCCCTCTCGTCCTAAGTTTCCTTCTTCTTCTTTAGTTTACTCTAGGCATCTATCATAGCCCTCTCCCTCTTCGGAACCTAAGTTTACTGCTCTATCATCTGTTCCCTTGAATATTAACCCTCCATCTCTTCGTTATCCTTCGCGTGTTTGCTGCCCTTCGGTAAGGCTTGGTTTTTCTAACACATGTATTCTTCGTCTTATCATAGTTTTCTTACCTCCATTTTTTCTTATTTTGAGCCCCGTTCTTATAAGGAAGTCTGTTATGATCCTAATTGGATTTATGCTACGTAAGCTGAACTTGATGTTTTACATAAGACTAGTAGTTGGGAGTTGGTTCCTTTGGTTGCAAGTAAAATCTTATTGGCTGCAAGTGGATTTACAAAGTAAAGACCAATTTTGGTGGGTCTTTAAAGTGCTATAAAGCTCATTTGACTGCTAAGGGCTTTAGTCAGTATAGTGTGGATTATGAGTAGACATTTGCACCAATTGCTAAAATGACCATGGTTTGTACTCTTATCTCCGTGGTTGCTGTCCATCAATGGAAACTTTTTCAGCTTGATGTGAAGAATGCCTTTCTTAATGGTTCTTTGTCTGAGGAGGTTTATATATGTCCTCCCCCTGGCCTCTCTCCCCGATTTGTCGTCTTCTCTGGGCTCTCTATGGTTTAAAGCTATATCTTCAGGCCTGGTATGAGCGTTTTTAGTTTGCAGTTTCTCAAATTGGTTTTACTCCTAGTGCTTGTGATTCTGCCTTGCTACTGGAGTGGTTATGTTTCTATTGTATGTGGATGATATGATTATTATTGGCTTTGATCTCCCAGCTATTGATGAGGTGAAGCATCATCTATTTAAGGAATTTGAAATGAAAGTTTTGGGTCCTCTCCATTATTTTCCGAGTGTTGAGGTTGCTTCTTCTCCTAATGGTTACCTTCTCTCTCAAGCTAAGTATGCTAATGAATTAGTTCACCGTGATCAGCTTGCTGATGCTAAAGTTGTGGATAACCCTATGGAGTTGAATGCTAAATTTTCCGCCTCTGATGGTGTTCTCTCGGATAATCCTACCTCCTATTGAGAATTGGTTGGAAGTTTGGTTTATCTCACTATGACTCGTCCAAATATTTCTTATGTAGGTCATGTGCTCAATCAATTTGTCTCTGCTCCTCGCTCTACTCATTGGAGTGCTCTTTTACAGGTTCTTTGTTATATTCGTGGCACTATCTTTCAGAGCTTATTTTTCTTCTCCTCTTCTGATTTGGACTTGCGTGCCCATACTAATTCTAATTTGGCAGGTGACATTAATGATCACTAGTCTACCTTTGCTTCTATGTTTTTCTTGGGGATTCTCTTATCTCTTGGAAAAGCAAGAAGCAAACTGTAGTTGCTCCTTTTGTTGCTGAGGCGGAATATCGTGCTATGGCTCAAGCTACAGCTGAGATTGTGAGGCTTCGCTGGCTTCTCTCTATTTTGAGTGTCTATTCCTCTGGTCCTATGCCTCTCTACTGTGATAGTTAGAGTGCCATTCAGATTGCTCAAAACTCTGTGCATGAACGTACCAAATATATTAAAATTGACTGTCACTTTGTTCATTAGCATTTTCAGTTAGGGATTTTTTAGCTTTCATATATTTCCTCTTCCCTACAGCTTGCTGACTTCTTCACTAAGACTCACACGTCTGCTCATTTTTGTTTTCTACTTAATGAACTGTCGATGCTCTCTGAGCTTGCTGCATCCTAAGATTGAGTTTGAG